>NW_027020025.1:10719135-10940780 GCF_013076305.1 Rhopilema esculentum
TTCAAGAGAAACTTCAGGTGCTTGAAGAATTAAATTATTTTGATATCCGAAGTAGATAGCCAAGTAGATAAAGTTAGTGCTGTTTAAGGTAAAGTTCAGATTTTATTAGATGATTTGGGTAAGATAAAAAAACTAGAGTTTAATTATGTGAAATAAACATCTTTGGAAGATTTCAATCTGCTACTAAGCGAAGTCATCGATTGGTTCTTAATTCAGTGACGGGACAGATTGGATAATAATTTACTACTTGATGTTGCTCAGTGGTGGGATTTACGGGGACATAGAGGCAGCCCCCCCCCCCCGAAATTCGAAATATACAATGAGTGCTGTTCTAATATGAATTTATGTTTGGAAAATACACTAGAGACAAATTTTTTCCTCCTTTGACACCAATTTTTACCATCTTTGCTAACAAATGTTACCAAATGTTTTCACCTGCTGCACACCCAATGATTTTTCGCATTACTCAATATTGTTCTATTTGAAGTAAATGAAAGTTTTGAATAGCAAATTTGTCAATGCCTTACCATAAGAATCTAGACTTTCTCGGCTCACTCAAATACTTCTATCATTGCAGTCATGCAAAAAAAGTGAAAAATGAAGAAGAAAGCCTTTATGAAAACAGTTCACAAGCGAATCGAAAAGAAAGAAGATCAATCAGTTGCAGGTCAGATGCTTAATGGAATCAAAGTAGCGAAAAGTTAAAGGTTCAAGATGCGCTGATCCAAAAACTTACTTTTCTACAAGCAAAATCAATTAACGTTTTCCTTAATGTTTGAAATTGTTTTGACAGACACGATTCTCCTTAATAGATTACATGAAGATAACAGGTTCAATTAGAACAATAAGAACGTTCTGTTTGTTTTCTACATGTCTCTTTGCTTTATTTATGTTAATTTGCTTCAGCTGGGTGGCTGTTGTGGGGCACCAAAGGTATCAATTTTGGGGAAATGACACTAGGACAGAAGAAGGTGACTTGTGATTTATGTCGGTATGTGAATGGTTGAGAGTCTAGACTTCTTAGAATACAATGAAAATTACTGTTAGGATTTTGCCCATGATGAAAGTGAATTCTTTTTAGTTCGGTCCTTGCATAATCCCTTTGATAACAAATGTTTTAGATGCAAAGCTTCAGCTTGTATAGAAGCATCAGCTGATGTGCATACAGCGTTGATTTGATTGCTCTGCAACCTGCTGGACACAGTTATATTGCTTTTTGAAATAAATCGATTATTTATTTAGCTGCAACGTTACAGAAACAAAATGCAATCGCCACTTGAGTGCAATTAGTTAAACTTCTTTTTTAACGGAGCAATTTTAGCTGACAAAGTTTCAGGGGATTGGAGGTCTCTTATCACGAAGTTCCTGCAGTACCTTGAGGAACAGTGTTTGTTAGGGAGGTATGGCATTAAAATAAATGGAGAGAGGAGTAAAATAAATGGAGTAAAAGTTGGAATCAATGGAGAGAGGAGAGTTCAGGTAGAGGCTAGGTGCAATATCATCGATCTAAGTTTCAAGAGAGAAAACATTTGCTCGAGTATTTCATTCTTGCCCCTTAATCGAATCACATTCCAAGTACAGAATTTGATGTGTTTTGCACAGATTAAAAGTACAAGCGTCAATAAAAGAGATGCCAATGAAGAAATCACAAGTAATCGCTATTAGCTTGGCCATGATAGTGCATACCCTGAATAGTGAGGAGAAGTGCGACTTGGCAGCAGGCTACGACGTGCAGGAGCAGTACATTTTTCAACAAAATCATTTAGTGGAGCTAAATAAAAAGCATCTGCACACAGTGTTGCAATGCCGTGACTTTTGTCTTAGAGATAAAAAGTGTGAATCCATCTTTTACAGCGTAAATGATGCTAAGGTTATTTGTCATCTCCTGGCAAGTTCATTGTCCGAAACTGGAAATCACAGCTTCCAAGAGTCCATCAGCAATATAGTCTCTGGACATAGGGTATTTGAACGAGTTATTGGCATAAAATTTGGAGAGGTACGTATAATTTTTAAGTATCATCAGGAGGGGGCACGGTAGCCTGCGTCCCAGTCCATAAATACTGGGTTGTGGCAGCATTTGTGGACTAGAGCGCAAGCTAAGGCGCGGGGGTACATATCCTAGGCCAAAACCTGAGAATAGGCCAAGAAGAACCATGATAGGTTTTACTCGTTGTTCTGAGTCTGAATAACTCAAATTTATTGTTTGTTTACTTTTTTCTTTATCGACGAATCAGATCACAAGATAAATGAGAGATAGTTCTGTAAACGAGGGTTGTTAAATAGAGAGACACACTTCATGGGCAGAGGCTTTGAAAAGGGGACTTACCGAACCGTTATCTAAATGTTTAGTTAAAGAGTATGAACATCTCTTAAGATCCTCTCGTCAAAAAACACGGTTAGTGGTGGATAGGGGCGTCTACCTCTTAAATATCTCTACATGGAAGTCAGGTTTCCCTGGTATCAATATGCCAACCAATTGATATATTTAAATTTACTTTCAGGCTTTGAAAAGCAGAATATATTCCAAATTAAAGATTAGAAACAATTTTGCAAAAAAATACCGTATTTACTCTAATATTCCCGCTTCTCTTTTATTCCCGCCTCTCTAGTAATCCCGCTTGTATTTCATAGATTGTAAGAGTAATCCCGCCTCCCCATTATTCCCGCATGCGGGATTGAAACTATTGATTGGCATTTGCTTTTCTTTACACACTTTGTATGGGTTGAAATCAAGGATTGAAACTTATGCTTGGGATAAATGGGTTAAATCACGTGATAATGTCTTAGACGGGAGAGGGCCAAGAGCTGTCTTATTTTGCAAGTTTATCAAACATCCAAGTCTCGCAGCATAAAAAGACGTTTGATCCTTTGACTTCGTACTACTGTCTATTGAGCACAATATCTGCTCTGTTTTGTCTGTGAAAATAAATATCCCACCCCCCATTAAATTTTAACTCCCCATACATATTGAAATTGCAAATGTTTTCTCTGATTTGCCACAATCACGTTTAAGAGACTTTTTTGTTGAAACGGTATCCTCAAACTAGACTTCAAGGCATTGAAAAAATAATCCCGCCTCTCCAATAAACCCGCCTCTCAAATAATCCCGCCTTTTTTTATTAGGTTGAACCACTAATCCCGCAGCGGGAATATTAGAGTAAATACGGTAAGAACTTGTTGGTAAATAGCTAAATGCAGTTTTCCTACAACTTTTCCTTTCAAAAGTCGCATTTTTTAACTTTTGTAGACCAATTTCTATCCATTGACAATATTACATTTCGAACTGAACTGGGAGTGAAAGAGAAAAACAACCCATTTTACAGGTATTGTCGTAAAGTTTCAAGTAATCGAAAAAGGTCGTCTGCAAAAGTGCAGCTTCGCATAAAAGGCCCTCAAATTTAGGTCATAAAATTTCCTGGAACCTTAAAATCTTTAAAGACTGTTTGAAGATCTCGATAACTTGAGAATTTTGTTTCATTCACTCTACGTGAAATATGCCCAGATATATGGAAACTTTTTCATTGTATCATCAAATTCGTTTTCAAGCTAATTATCTTTTTCTTTAAGCACGGGGCACTGATTGGACAACCATGCCGGTCTTGTGCTTGCGTTTTTCTGGTTGGCCAATTTCGACCCACAACTGGGTATATATATTACATCGTGTTCTTTCAGACCCTTTTTCTGACGTTTTATGCTCTGAGGAGTGTCAGACGAAAAAGCTTTTAGCCAATATGTTATAAAATGTTTCCTTTTTTAGGCCATTTTGATAGTCACTGTTCGCGAAATCGCTTTTGAGTATACCTTATGCCAGCATGTGTTATCAGCATTTGCGTCAAATAGTCATTGGGCTGTATCAAGCTCTCAATTTTGAAATAAAGTTAAAATAACGACAATTGATGCCAACTAGCAATATTGTAAGAAATATGGCGCCACCTGATTGTCTTATAACAAGAGAGTTCGCACATTTAGAGGCATTTCGTTGAGGTTTTCAGGGTATGTGGTCAAAATTCAAAAACTTTCACGACGTCATAACATTACCTGCGCTTATGGAACTCGGAGAATATCTTGGTCAGGGGCGTCGCCAAAGAGGGGTATTGGGGTGCGGTACCACCCAACAATTTGTCCGTCGGCACATTAAAGATCTTTCGCCTGGCAAAAGAAGCTATTTTTACTCACCCTGGAACCTTTCTCAACAATTGTAAGGTATTAACTTTTCTGTCAGTATATAAGAGTATTTATCTTTTGACCACACCCTTCAAAAGTGAGACACGCCCTTTTTGTCAGCGTAAAGCACTTCTTTACACCCCCAAAAAAATTTTTGGCTTCGCCCCTGATCTTGCTCGTGAAAAAGGTGTCGCCTTTAATCTGGCATATCTCACAATATTCTTTTTCAACTTTTGAGACTTACTTTATTGTCCTTTAGAGCTGCAGAAAAGAAAACAAACACTTACCTAAACAGCAATCGGGGAATTAAAACGGATTCATTTTGCTGAATATATAACACGTTGTGAATTGAAATTGTTTTAAAATACAAGTAGAATATGTATAATGGACACTGTAGACCACATAATCTTCATAAAACTCTAGTGGAAAAGTCCCTCAACCTCAAGTTGCGACGAAAATTGTCTAGGAAACTTATCTTCGACAGTAGTAGAAGCGTTCAAGGAGAATTACTACCAAAAAGCGAAGACGAAAAATGATTCTGATCTTGATTGAATCTCTTGAGATGATTTTTATAGGTGAAACCAAGAATATGAAAAATTAGTTTAAAAAATTGATAGCCAACTTTCCTATCCCCAGGAGTGGCTATACCCCCTCCCCAATTTTCGTGAGGAGGGGCTCAAACCCTGCAGGCCTATAAGTCTGCGCCTATGGTCCCCTCTCTCAACTTCCTGTAACAGGCTGTTAGCCTTCTTGCCGGCTTTCAATGTTTGACATGGTTCCCAGTCCAAATATTTCCTGTACGTGTACTGAAATGATTTCCTTTTCAAAATTTGTGTACTGCCTCGAATCGGTTAAAAACGCGACAAAACACGCCCTCAGCATGGGCGTAGCAGATGCAAAACGTTTAGGGGGCTTGAAACGGATCTTGCCAGAATACCATTATTCATTGAGATATAACTGCCGACTGGAGCCTAAAATACCATAAATTTTCACCTAACTTGGGGGGGGGGGTTGGTGCAGCATATCCGGCCCCTGTTTGATGTCTCATAATGCAGCTACTTTAAACAGACCTTCAAACTCAGTCTTGTCTTATGGCCTAAAAATACATTGAAACATGGGACATCAAAATTATTTCTCACAATACTTAACTTGATATCAGTTGTTAGTTGTCTCGCATATATACAGGAGATACTTTGGCAGAAATTAAGTGAAATGTTGTAGCCAGAAAACTTACAGCTCAACAAAGATGTTTTTTTCCATCCAACGTCAGTAATGGCGGGAAAAGTCCAGACACAGGGAAACTACGAAGAAACTATATTTGGGGATGTCCTCGAGGCAGTTTATCCCAATGAGGCGGTTTATCCTTGTTCTTTTATCTTTGGAGTTGACAACTGTGTATCATTTCTATTATGAATAAGAAATCACAATATTTATTGATCTATGTCTACCCTTACCTATTTATCTATACTTATTCATCAATGCCGCATTTCAGACTTGCTGCACAAAAATGGAAAATATGGAAGAAGTCTCACCACAATAATCAAGATTTCTTCCTTCAAATTGTTTGTACCTCGCAGCAAGTGAACAAGTTAAATACCGTATTTGACATAATAAACAGCCGTTTGTTCATATACATTTTTTGCTTTTATAGGAACGAATACTTGAGAAGGGTGTTTACAAAAATGACATTTTGCAAGATAATTTTTTCACGTCAACTGATGCCAAATCTAAAAAATACAAAATTAGATCGAAAAATAGTTTTGGTGGAGGGTGTTTGTCAGAGGGGATAGTTCTAGTCAAATGAGTCGCTAATTAGAGACGGGCGTTGAATAGATCATATTTCGTAAGGAAGTGTCATTTCTAAAAGCACCTTAGCAAAAACTAATGAAAGAAGGATTATGGTACTGGTGCGGAATGTTACGACCCAAATATGCAGAGAAACAGGCACCCAGACATGATATTTTTAAATGAGAAAGATTTCACGGAAATTACCTTAAAAATAATTGAAGAAAAAATCAAACACATTGTCAGGATTTGGAGATTTATACATTATCACATCTAGCAAGATCATAACTCTATCCACATCGAATTATGCCTAACAACATGGATACAAAAATTTAAAGAGACAAAATTAGAATAACTAAAGCGTTTGTTTGCAGTTGTCTGTGAAAATATCTAGTGTTCTGTTCTGTGTGTATTTGACAAAACGTTCGTCTGATAAACAACAAACTATAGCCCCTTTATTACTTTCCATACACGTCGGGGCACGAAACCAAACATACAAGGATGATAAAAGTAGGTTTGGTCAACAGATGTCACCTCGCATACAAAGAGACGACCTAACAAATCACTATTTATGTGGCAATAAATGAGGTGCTGTTAACTTCAAATTTCCAGACTGGGGAAGGTTTTAGATCTACCTGAAATTCGAACGACTTTTAAAAACTAATTCGCTGCCAATATAATTGTAACATACAGTGAAAACATCATATTCTACGGTGACACAACGAGAGGGACTGGGAGTTGACCTCATTTTCAATGTATTGTATATATCGCTATTTAAAGCATTGGGCGATTAAGCGAAACACAAAGCACTTTATCGTAGGGAGTTTCTGCATGTTTCAAGTACACCTAAGACTAAAAAAAAGGTAGCAAAGTTCAATATGCTTCATGCTAGACTCAGAAGCTTCATTTTCTCGACTAATCCTCTTAAGCTAAATTGAACAGAAAAAGAATTCAACATCGTTCATCGCTGCTCATTATTTTACCTGCACTAAACATACCCGAGTTTGAAATTGTAAACAAAACAATTATGAAAACAGACATTGTCTGCTGGGTAAAATGAATGACAGGTTTTTCTCCGTTTATTCTTGATACTTACAAAGGGAAGTCAACACCTAAATTTAAGTTGAATTTACAAACTACGTTCAGCTGAGAAGTGTGGATGCGTTATTCAATTGCCTAAATAAAAACAAAAGGTCCTCCTTGGTTTAAAACCTCTTACAAACACAGCCATAGTAATTGCGGGGGGGGGGGTTGGGGATGGGGTGGTGGTGTCACAAATACGTTGTCATAATGTTTCCAAAAACCTTTATAACATGTGTCATTTGTTCCCCTAACTAGCCTAACCATGATTGGATATGGCTCGATTTCACCAGGGATAACAGTCTCTTACAGGACTGAATAATGAACTAAAGATCTACGATGGGAGAAGAGTTAACTGCTTTGAAAATAGGTTTAAAAAGTAACTTAAAACAAAGAGCGGGAAATGGGGTAAAAATTATTCACATCAATCAGTAATTTGATATCGCCACTTTAATAGGAACCTACATTAGCCTTGAAATCCTGTAGTTGGACTGTAAACGTCGTCACTGTGTCGGTTCAGTTTCTGTTTTCTGCCATCTTCCTACCACATGTTGCAGGCAGTGGGGCACGAGACACTTACAAAAACCTTTCCTGACGGGTGGGTGTGATTAATGACAGTGGGTGCATATAACTTCACCTGTCAATTGCCTCACCATTATCGTACGGTAGAGTCGGAAGGTCTGTCCGTCGCTGTCATCGATTGCGTAAGACGTCGGATTGGTCTTGAGGCATACAAGATGGTCATCACATTTACTTCCTCAAGCGTCGCACGGCTTTATGCATGGGACGATTAGCTGGTGAAGCTGATCCAGACCCAACTGAAAATGCAGGTACTGCATTCGCATTGCTGTTTGCACCAAAACTGAAGCTAGCTGTCCCAGGAGAACCGCCAAAGTTGAACCCTGCAGCTGGGGTGTTTGTGGCAGGTGTACTGGATGCAAAAATGTTGCTGCTAGGCTCCGTGCTACCAGACTTAAATGGTGAGCTGCCCTGGTTTCCTGAAGATGGCTCAGTAAAACTAAAAGGCTTAGCCACCGTTGCATCTGATGTTGAATTAGCAAATGAAATCGAGTTTCCGACAGAGCTTCCTGTTGGATTTACAATATCTTGGGTCCCTGTTCTCTGTTCTTTCGGGCTACCGAAAACAAACGAATTGCCTGGGTTTTTATTTAAATTTGAAGTGAAGTTGAATGACTGCGCATTAGTTAGGCCAAACGGATTTTCCTGATTGCTTTTTACATTTTGGAACAGTGATGGTACGGGGTTGCTTGAGAAAGCAAACGAGTTTGTTTCTCCTTTTGAATCTGTGGTATTTGATGACAGAATAGGATTGCCGATGCTATTACCGAAAAGATTTTTGCCTGCAGTCGAAGCAGAACCTGCTAATGAATTCTGTCCAAAGACTGGAACCGTTGGTTTAGCAGCACCTGTGTTGAACTGAAATGGCGAGGTCACCTGTTTTTCAGAACTGCTTTGCGAATTTCCAAAAAGAGATGAAACATTCTGCTCTTGAATCTGACCGAAACTAAACTTTCCAGGCACTGAGTTTTTTACTTGGCTTGATGTATCCTCAAGACTCTGCTTTTTTGAAACCAACTGGTCGTTAGGCTGCGAGCCTCCAGCTACCCCCTCCTCTGACTTGAATAAAGATGGGTTACCCGAGCTAAAACTAAAGCTGTTACCAATGGATTGTGGTTGATCAGTTGAAGTTGGGGTAGTAAAATTGAAACTGCCTGTAGATGATTCTCCAAATATATTTTGCTCTTTCTTTCGTTCAGCAGATCCAAAATCAAACATGTTTGAACCTGTCTTTGGTACTGCATTATCACTTGCCATCTGCTCAGACGCCTTTGCATTAAACAAAATTTTCGTTTTTGAATTGACATCATTAGGAACTGGGCCGTTCAAGGTTGTGCTGAAAGACGATTTGAAAGGGTCTGCTTTGGCTTTCATCACTGCACTTTTAGCCTCTGTAGTTTCACCACCAACCCCAGGAACCTTGAGAAGGCCTGCCTGGGCGGCATCTGCAATTGACCTTATTCCCCCTGATGATTTCACTGGTGCAGCAAAAATAGGCATTATTTCAGGGTCTTTTACCGCATTAGAACCTGTCAATGCAGATTTTTCTGGAGATGCATGAGATAAATTGTTGTTCTCCTCAGTCTTTTTTATAGATTTTTCACCTGCTTCTGCATCACTGTTCATTACAAACTTTGGTGCACCAAAGGAGAATCCTTTGTTCGTACCGAAATCCACTCCACCAGAATTCTTTGTGCTGCCAAAAGAAAAACCTTTTTTGTCCTTGTCTTCAGGAGCCGAGCTCACAGAGTTTTCACTATTACCAAAAGAAATCCCACTAAAACCAGTACTTGCAGATCCAAATACAAATCCTTTATTACCATCAGCCCCAAAATTTACACCTCCACTCCCACTACTCTCTCCGAACTTAAAGGCAGCAGTTTTGCCGAATGCAAGCCCTTTACTTGAGTCTTTGTCGACACCAAAATTAATTGTACTGCCTGTACCGATTGAAGAGCCAGTCCCAAAGGAAAAGGATGGAACAGTTGGTTTTGCAGGAGCAGAAGATCCCTTTTTGGGCGTGGTACAAGCAATACACGTCAATGCATCAGCCTTGTTTGGCACCATACAAGTCTCACATTCCCAAGTTTGTTCTTTTGCAGCAAACTTTCCTTTCAGCAAAGAACCAGAACTTGAAGTTGTGCGTTTATTTTCTGGCTTTTTGCTGTTGCATGCAATGCAGACATTTTTGTCACTGTCATTTTTAACCAAACAAGAATCACATTCCCATGATCCTGCACTTGCTGCAAACTTTGCCTTTAAAGTGCTACCGAATGCCGGTGCACTACCAGTTGCCTTTACACTTGTAGGTTTCTTTGCACTGCAAGCAATACATTCCTGGCTCATTGACTTGTTTTGCAACATACAAGTTGGGCATTCCCACGAGCCCGCATCTGCCTTAAATTTTGATGCCAAACTGCTAACTGTAGACTTCTGAGACTCTTTCTTGACAGTATTTCTAGAAGTAGAGCAGGCAATGCAGGTCTCGCTTGCAGCAGCATTATTTACCATGCATTGTGGGCAATCCCAGGAGCCTTCAGGTGGTTTAAATTTACTCTTCAGTTGAAGAGTGTCTTTGTTATTCGATGTAACTTGCTCTTTATGATTTAGTTTTGCACCAATGTCTTTCTCAGACTTCTCAACTGCGACTTTGTGGCTAGGTTTCTTACTTTTACAAGCAATGCATTCCACATGGTTATCTGAGTTGAACACCATGCAGGTACCACATTCCCAACCACTTTTCGTTGACATAAATTTACTTGATAACATTGACTTAGATTGTACTTTTTTGACTTCATCAGACTTTAACTGATCACATGTATTGTTTGGTTCTGATAAGTCTTTAGCATTACCCTCCAACGCTTTTTTGCTACCTTCTTTGTTTGCTTCCTTCCTTAGCTCAGCAGCATCTTTTGCAACTGGTGTGCTGAACTGGAAGGTATTTTTTATGCCCTTTCCTACTGGCTTTAAACTTTCATCAGATATTTTCTCAGGTTCAGAAAACTGATAACTTCCAACAACCTGTTTATCATTTTCAGTTTGTAATTTTGTTTTGATGACTGATGGTTGCCCTGAAAGGGTGTTTGCAGAGCTGACTGTTATATTTTCAAAACTGATTTTTGGCAAACTTGATAAAACTAAAGGTGGTGCATTTCGGATTTCTGGCAAGGTGTTGACGGGTTCTTCCTGTATGTCCTTCACAGCTGCTTGGTGCGAAGACTGACGTGGATGTTTCATTTTCCCTCCTGCCTTGTAATTCTCTTCAGGTGAAAATGATGTAGGGAGCCCACGAGACTTGAAAGTACCAACTGGGACACTTTGCCTTATTTCTCCAAATTTCAAGATTTGCGGCTCAGTTTTTCGTCTTTCCAGTTGTTGTATATGTAATGACTGAGGAGTCATCAACACTCCAGCAGGTGGCTTGTTAGCAAGCCTGCTAGAACGGTTTACAGGAGAGCTAAGCAAACTTTCTTTTCTCTTTTTTGGTGGATTAAATAGAACGGATGAGGGAGAACCTGGTAGCTTTGATGCATCTCGTACTGGAGATGACATTTTCTCTAATGCTCCCAATATCTTTCTTGCAGTATCACTAGTGACAGCACCCATTCTTAAATTGGACAAGGATTTAGGCTTGATACTGGTCTTCCTTGAATGGGTACTCAGTGCAACTGGGGAGACCCGTTGTCGCTTTATGGTCCTACTTTGCAATGACGAGGCACCCCCAAAAGAGGTCCTCCCAGGGTAGAAAGTTGATGATGCAGAACTTTCAGGTATAAGTGGGCTTGATGAAACAAAACTTGAAACTTTAAATGATGGTCTGTTTTTTGCTGTAAGAAACCGTTGAGGAGGTCCGCTTGGTTTTGCACCCATAGAGAACTGAAAAGAATTTAACAGAGATGGACCATGCTCTGTTCTCTCTTGCTTAGTTGGTGGTAGGGTATCTTCACCATCATCTGTATCAACACTAAGCAATTGAAAGGATGATCTTTTTGTGGTATTGTTTCTTTCAACTTCATCTGTCATTTGCTTTGATGAACCCTCTTTAGGATCTCTAGCCTCTGAGCTCAAGATGGTAAAAGAAGGCATATTTCTAACCATTGGTGTTGAAGTTATATTCTTTTTTGGACGAGATTGACTAACATGATTTGAGATCATTAAGTTCTGGTCTTCCTTGATTAGAATTTGATTTGATTTGTCTGGATGACTGTAACTACTGCTCTCATCATTGTCATCAACTTCATCATCATTGCTGACATCATCACTGTTTTCACTGCATTCACTTCCTTGATCCTCTTCTTCAATAGTCTAGGCAAGACAGGGAAGACAATCGTTAAAAGAGAATACCTCTCCAACAAAAGCACAAGAAGTTGATAGGTATGAAAGAATCAAGTTCCAAAGTGTTTCTTTCTTTGTTTTCTGAAATAATCTGAAATAAACAATGATCTCCCACATCATACATTAGAAGGATGTTTGATAAAAATAAAAAATACAGTTGGGACAAGAGATGGAGAAACAGTATACATATACAGCTAATCTTTCGGGACTGACCACGATTGGAAAAAAAATAGAGTTAGGAAATGAGAAACTAGAAATTTATGTCTGGAAACCTTTCTCAGCAGATACTTTTCAAGAAAGAATAAAATTCTGTTCAACTAGAAAAATAACAACAAAATAACAGAATAATTACACAATGTTTTCAATAATCTGAAATATTTGAGATGGTTTTACGAAATTAGACACAAAAAGCCTGTACAGTTGGGTTAAATGCAGTTTGTCAATGGGACCAGTCTTCATAAGAGGCATGCTATTGCATTTTGGTCTTCATACACCCAATTTGTCAAAGGAGCCCAAATATTGAACGAGCAAAACAAAAAATTTGTGAAGAAAATTTTTTAGATATTCAAAAGCCTAAAGGTTTAAAGTAATGTTTCAAATGATTCTTAACCAGCATGAAGTCATTCTTTGATGAATATCTGCAATAATATTATCTGCCACTTTAGCCATGACATAGAAGACGATGAAGTTGCATAGGAATATTCTGACGGGCAGTAGCTTTTATAAACAATACAAAGTTTTTCAATTCAGAAATCTTCAAATGATTTCAAAAAAATATTAGGAGAAAAACCACAATAAACAGAAACAATGGCAAAAAATTATAAATTCTATATGACATATGAAATCAGTCTTTTCACATATGGCAAGACTTGATCATAACCATATTTTTATTCAAGAATTGGTTATAATCATAATCATATTTTTCTTGTGACTTTATTACACTTGGTCACACAAAATCTTTTCTCACTGTAAGTTTTAAAAAATGAAAAAGGCAATCATATTCACAAAAGAAAAAAAACCAATTTTGAGGAAATGAAAATTATCACATGAAAAACACTTTATCTCACTGGAAGAGATAATTAAACAACATAAGAATTTGGTATAATGATGGTGTATATGAAATACTGTGAGACTTTTTTGATGCTTGATGTGTTAATGCAACTAACGTGATGCCATGCCTTTTTAGCATACATACCTGTTTGCTATTTGAGAACCAGCTTGATATCCATTGTGGCACAACGTAGCTAGCAACCTTTCCAAGGAATCCCTAAGAGATAAACAGTTTTAATCAGCATCATTTGTCAACATTGGTAATGCACTAAGGACAGAAATGATTACAATCACAACTTACAGGTGCTTTCAAAAACATGTTGCTTCATGTATTTCATGAATATATAATAATAATAACAAAGACAGCTGACAATAACAAAGTAACAAAGACTTTTATTAATCATGCATGCCTAAAAAGCATTCTAATAAATTGTTTACCTGGTTTAACTACAATTTCTAATCTTAATTGAAACAATACTATAAGTAGCAGTTCAATTCACGTAAGACTTTATGAAGTCATTCTGAAATATTGATGTTCAAGCCAATCGTTGACAAACTTTACATTTGCAGCATAAATTCTGTACATAAGCTAACATTTTACAAATCCTAGATTTCAATAAACATGGTCTTTATTTGAATTTGCAAAGCCATACAGTATAAGCACACAAACATAAAAAAATGCTGTTGATAATCTTAAAACATTTACTGTCCTTATCAAATAGCAAAATAGCTTAAGTTCTATCACTACAAAGAAAATCTTCCAAAAATGGTAATCAGAAATGGTAGTGTGTAATTTTCTACTATAATATAGCCATTCTAAAAAAAAACCAAATACACGGAATTGCTTAGAACTCAAGAAGTCTTTTAAACATAAGCAAAAAAACTGATTCTCTACCACAATAGGTTTCTAAAAACTTTACTGATTCCCCCCCAGCCCCCTTGCTCCGCTATACCAGTGGTGGAGAATTTGCAGGGATGTCTTTCAAAGCAGGGGACAAAAGGAAGCATGAGGCAAATCGCCAGTACCTTACTGTAAAAGCCACCTTGCAACCCTTTTCGGCAAAGAAATTTTTGGAGAGTGTAATCCCAGCTCAGTTTTGGTCAGACGAGAGTTAATATACAAATAACGATATCGTCACATTAGCCCTACACTTTCAAGCACCACCAGCTTTTGCAGCCACTAGATATGATAAAGAGATGTTTCGTGAGTGGAAGAGTTTTAAGATCTTGGTGCAAAGCTACTTCCTCATTCCCTAATGCAAAATATTTATGGAAGTCCGTTCTAACGTATCTTCACGATTAATTTCCAAACCTGTGCAAAAAGGCAAGCGTCGTTAAATCGATTTCTTCCTCAAATTTCGAAGGTTGAAAGAGCAAACTACGAAACGCATCTCTATCTCGCAGAGTACTCTTAGCAATAATTTGATCGTTTATGGCAATAATCCTCTTTGGAATAAAGATAAAAGGTATAAACTAATTGAGAGAGCTGTGGGTTTATATTTGAACATGAAACAGAGAATAAAAATAAACATTCACAAAAGTATTCCAAACTCAGAAAGAAATCGAAGCTTGATCAACAGACGATTCGTCAGATTCAGATAATGATGAGGAATTCGAGACACTTGGCCTCACTGAGGCGGAACGTGGACATGAAGTATTTTGTTCATTTTAAATAAAGCGTTTCAGTTTAAGAATACTTCATTATTTTGTTTTATGAAATATACTTGAATCGCGCGCCCCACACTGCTCACGCAATTTCTTTTGTCGCACGCGTCAATTTCTGAACACGAAAGCCATGTATATCACAACACAGGGAGCAGCAGCGAGCTCTACAGAAATATGACAACTGAGTATCAACCACCAATTTTCTAAAAAAAGACATGGTATTTGAACTTCATCAGTCCCTATCCAGTGGCCGAAACATGGACAAATATTTGGGGGAAAGCATATTGCTGATAAGATGACAAAACATTTGATCATTGCCTTGGAAAAAGACCATTGTCTTCCAAAATCCCTTCCCCCCTTAGAGGTCTACCACCGCCCCTTATATATGTTAACATTGCCAGGACAGTTTAAAAACGTTTTTGAAAAGGAAGGTTTGGTATAACATTTTGCAATGATCAGCACAAACTCATTATACAAGGTAACATTCTCATTATTGAGACAATGACTGTCAATGGAGATAAAATTAAACAGACAATTTCCAGAAGTTGTGGGTGGTCTGACATTTTTATTAAAGAAGCACTTTATGATTGGTATTCATTCACCTCTGGATATTGGTATGGATACTAATTCATTGGCTTTCTAAACCTGGAACAATCACTGATGCAAGTAGAAATTAAATGCCTAAAGTATTTCAGCCTTAAGTCAGCACATAATATAGTGCATTGTTGCAACAGAGAAGTTCACAATGTGTGAGAAGCTAATAGAAAAAACTCCTGTTTCATAAATTTGTCAAACATTAATTGAGGGAATGAAACTTCAATTTGTCAGACATGCCATACTAACGATTGAGTTTCTGCCAAATGTGCAAGAAGGCCCAACATACATTTCTTACCATGTAAAATACAAGAACTTGCTGACAACTGCCAATCTTGCAGACTAGGCTTTTCAATTTCTGTGAATAAGTTGACATTTTTAGGACCCCTGGTTTTTTAACTAGGGGCAATAACAAATGATTAAGGAGGCACCCCAATAAACAGAATTGGGTCTCTAAGGAGAAAAGAGCTTTCAGTGGGGGGCAAGCAAAAGCCCGCAAGCTGCAGGCATGCGCCCAGTGTTTCATTTGAGAGCCATAAATCACACATCCAGTTATAAATATTTTCCTTGTAGAGAGGGAGTGCAGGATGCTGATAATTTTTTGTGACCTTTTTGATGCTGATATTATGTTGCCAATCAAAGTATCTCTTGCATGTGCAAGGTCAACTAAGGGCCTTTTTACATGTAGTGGGCTAGCCCATTTAAGTGGGTTGGTTTCCACAGGTGTGATGGTTTTTGCAAGTGTTTACACGAGAACGCGATCTATCCCACTCAGGTGGACTGGCATATTCTATGCACGTAAACGAGATTTTCTAGCTTTTGGTGCCATAATGATGAACAAAAATTTTCACAACAATGGTGAATATCAATTTGATTTCTTTTCTTATTGTAAAAATCCCTGGTATGCTTGGTTTCATAACATACGTCATGGTATATGATCAGCAACCAGCTCAGTTGTCCACTTGAATGGCTTTTAAATGACATTATCTATGTTTTGTAAGCTTTTGCTACGTTTGTTGCAAGATAAGTTTTACTTAGGTCAGCCACTGTTGATTCATAGATGAGAATTGATTTGGCACCAACTTCCTTTAGGCACAATGACATTAAGTGAATGAGATAGCCCGCCTGATCTAAAAAAGTCTAAAAAAGTGCAGGGCTAATACTGAATAAAAAGAGGCTTTACTGGTGGTTCACTTCTTAATATTTTACTTTTATTGTAAAAATTGGGGGGCCAAAGCCCCCCCCCCCCCAGCCACCTGCTCCACAGTGCCTGTGGTTGAGAATTTGCAGGAATGCTTTTCCAAGCTGGGTACAAAAGAAAGCACCAGGCAAATTGCCAGTACCTTACTGTAAAAGCTACCTTGCAACCCTTTTGGGGAAAGAAGTGCTTGAAGAGCATAATCCCAGCTTGCGAAGAGACGCTCAAGCAAAGGTTTGAAGATTACAACAGTGTTCTCCAAAATGAGATTGATGGATCCCCAGTTTTGGTCAGACAAGAGTTAATATGGAAATGACAATATTGTCACATTAGCCCTACACTTTCAAGAGCCACTAGCTTATTGCAGCATACGATGGTGAAATGTTCTTGCGAGATTGGAAGAGTTTTTAAGACTTGGTGCAAAGCTACATTTTTCTAAGTTCCCTAATGCAAAATATTTATAAAAATAATATAAAAATATATAAAAATAGACATTCAAGAAAGTATCCAAACTCAGAATTAAATTGAAGCTCGATCAACAGTCCATTTGTCAGAGTCAGAAAGTGATGAGTAATTCAAGACATTTGGCCTCTCTGAGACGGAACTTGAACATTTTTAGCAAATTAATACTTTGTTCATTCTAAAAAATTTTTCAATTAAAAAAAACTTCATTATTTGTTTTGTGAAATAAATTTCAATCATTCGCCCCTCACTGATCATGCAAATTTTTTTGACATGCACATCAATTTCTGAACATGAAAGCCCTACAACCCTGTTAAGAATTGTGCATTTGAGACAACCTGAGGCCTGCTTCAAATTTTCACTACACAAATTATCCCTCTACAATTCAGGAACATTAAAAGGTGGTGTACAGTTTTGGAATCAATCTACATACAAATGAAAAAGCCGCCTTTGTGTAGACAGTAAGGAGTTTGTTTTCTCATATAAATTTGTATTTGTATTTGTTGCTACCTAGCATCCAAAGGTAGTTTTTAGGACACTGAGAAGCTATGCTTATCGAGCAGTGTCCTGGTCCTTCCTCTCGATGTGACCACAGCTCATGATTCCTACGCCTGGAATTACAGAGAGCTGGTGACTCTCCTCACTCTGGGTGAAAGTTTGGTCATGCCAGGGACTCGAACCACAGACCCTTGGGTCTGTAGTAAGCACATCTAACAACTGAGCCATCCTCGCACCATAACTCTCTTGGACTCCAGTGGTAATTTTTCTTTAGGCACGCAGCACTGATTGGTCAACTACACTGGACTTGTGCTTGCGATTTTCTGATTGGCCTATTCTGATCTACAACTGGGTATACATTTATCATCATGTTCTTTCCGACCCTTATTCTGATATGTTGTAAAGTGTTGTAAAATTTGCCAATATGCTGTAAAATGTTTGCTTTTTTCAAGCCACTTTCATGTTCTGTACCGCCAAAAAACTATAGTATTTATTAAAAAGAGAGTGTACCATCTTGTAAAGAGCCTTAGAATTTTTTTAAAAATATTGCACAACAGCCACGCCATGCTATGTCTTTTGCACAACAGTCACGCTATGTCTTTTGCAAAACAGTTTCTTACAACTGCTTCGTCAAAAAACTACCTGGACTTCCTGACCAATAGGAGCATTGGCTTTAAATCTTAGTAGAAATTAGGCCTAAGCATAGTGAGGAAATAATTTTAGACCAGACTTTGAAGGCATGCTACATGTAATGTCCACGATGGTAAGACAATTTCGTGAATCACTAGATGGAAAAAAGTTCAATTAAAGTATACCTTTTCTGCAACTGCTTTATTTTCACCCTCCTCAGGTTGCTTAACTTTTTTCCTCGAGTAGGGTTTAGCACGAATTCGCCCGCCATGGCTAACACGAATTTTTCCAGTAGCCTGGGGCTTTTGAAGGCGATCCTCTGGATCCATCTAGAAACCCAAACTTCAGTAAAAATGTTCTCATATATGAGTAAGAAGGAGCTTTACCAATTTTCGTTGTTTACGAATTAGACACGAGCAAAAGTTCCCTATAAACGTAGGCCAGTTCGGTACCACGCACGCATTCCGCAACGGAAAGCCCTTTCGAAATTAGACATGGCGGCTTGCAACTTCCCATGATGCATTGGGGCACAACCAGTACGCAAGTCACGCGGGAAAATCTGACAATGAAATATTATTGGAAGCCCCTCCTCTTACAGCATCCTACCCCTTCCCCCACGAGACCCCATCTATAAAATCAGCTCCTTCCAAAAATGTACTATATAGCCATATTTCATATAATTTGATCAGCTATGACAGGCACCGCGGAGCGTTGAGAAAAGTGGGGATCTAAAAAAAGTGTTGGGGCTAAAACCGAATAAAAAGAGGCTTTACTTGAGGTTCACCTCTCGATATTTTGCATTTTTCGCAAAAAGTGGGAGGCTAAAGCCCTCCAGCCCCCACTGCTCCGCGGTGCCTGTTTGAGGCTTTCTCCTGAAATCTTGGTGAAAGGTAAAACAACAAATTTCATTCCAGGGGGGGGGGGGGATTTCGTCGTGACGAAATTTCGGACAAATATTTTGAGGAAATTTTCTTCGACTAAATTTTTAATGAGACGAAAATTTGTCGCGAGGAAATTTTTTGCTTTCAAGAAATTGTGAGAAGTCGCATAGATAAACTATCATTTGAGGTCAAAAAGCAAATTTATGTATCCTTTTAATCTAGTCTATGCCATCTTTATCGTTGGCATCATCAACATCTGATAAGATTTGTCGTTTGCTGAACTAACTTCGTTTTCACCATCGTTTGATAAAAATTGTTCCAACTGTCTTTTGTCGCTGATTTAAAAAGATTCCACCTCTGTCTTTCTATAGTTCAACTGCACTATTTCCTTCATTCACTCAAGGTATTTGAGCTTTTGTGAACTCTAAAGACAGCAAAAGGTGGTCTCAAACTTTCCGATTCTTGTAAGATATAAATACCTATACTTTTAATTATGCTCTGTCTATAAAGATTCGTACTCTTTGAGTGCTAGAAGCATCTCTTTGATTTTTCTATAAATTAACAGATAAAATATACCCCTTAAATTTTGATGAAATGCTGTTCTGTATGAAAAAGCTGCAAAGAAGGTTAAGCCTAATTCCAAGAGGGTGCTCAAGCCCCCATGTCCGCACGGGGCTGATGGTTTTGCCTCTTAGAATATTGGTAGTATTTTGTTATCTCTGCTTTGGTAAAACGAAGTTTTGTCACGACGAAATCCTGAAAAGTTTTTCGAATTTTTTTCGAAGAATTTTATCCGCAAAAATTGTGAATGTATTATGCTACCTCTATGAAAGTTTTCCAGGGCCATGCCCCCATGCCCTCCCCCCTTCTCTTCTCTTCTCTTCTCTTCTCTTCTCTTCTCTTCTCTTCAAACGGCAGTCAAGATTAATGAAGCCCTGTATGCCGGGGCGAAATATTAGTATTCGTTTGACATAATTTATTTTGAAAATTTATCTTATTACATTGGATTTTCGTCGCCGTTTTGCTTTCTTCCTGAATTTTATCTTCGTATTTATACTATACTCGTTGCAAGATTCACATAATCCAGCGGACAGCGGTTCTTCCTTCTCACACAGTCAAGATTAACTCTCTCCAGTCATCATTTAAAACATCGATAATAATTTTCATAAATTTTGATATAGGAATTTTCGTTTCTCTTGTCTTTTAAAGATCGGTTGATTTCGCAAGTGAAAATTAATATCAAGGAGAAATTGAACTTACTGCTTAAGCCGATCGCAATCAAACAAAACGTCTTTCTGCATTTTATCAAATGTTGTCTCAAAGAATATTTCACAATCATCTCTTATACTTTATAGATATCACAAAAAAACTTTTTGCTTCATCTGTTCTGTTCGTTTTCAAATTAAAGGAGTACTACAGTTAAATAACATGGAATGTGTAATATTACCACAACCAGGTTATGTTACGTACTAGTTTGTTACAATCAAATGAAGACAATCCTCGACACAGCCTAACTAAACACAGCATCATATTCTAAAGCAATAGCAAAAAAAGAGTCATTTGTGCTTGGAGTGGGGAATCCATCTAAAGATAAATTTTTAAAATTTGTAGGGAAAGCTTCTAGGCTACTTGTTAAAATTTACTCTGGTATAACAAGAAGAAAACATATTACACACTGCAGTTTGAATCTTTAAAAAAACAGTTCTGGATAACTCGGATTTTCATAAAGACTGATTTTCAAAACCCATTGACTTTCTACCTTATTCAAGTCAAAAGTGGTACAGTGGATAAGCCTGACACTTGCCGAGCCATACAATTTCCTTACAACCCTTAAAGGTCTGACTTATCGGGATTAGATTGTATATCCAAAGAGATGGGTTTTTTAAAATGAATCTTTGAAAATCAACCATAAATGACCCTTAAATCATATCATGCTTAAACTCTAATAAATGCTGGATTTTCGTAAATGAGATTCTCAATATGATGGATAAATTTTTCCATTACATAAAAGCCGATACCCTTAAATAAATATTTCCGGGAAAGTAATTTTGCAAACTAATACAGGCCTACAGTCGTAGGGCATGTTCTGGGATGCAGATTCTGGGTTGTCAGTTAACTACATTGCACGCAGTTTATCAACAACAGTAAAGAGCAACAACAACTGAATGATAATAAATAGGGAAATTCTCCTTGATCTAAAACCTTTGTCTCTCTCTTTTAGACCTTAGTCTTAAAAGGAAATAAAATATAATAGCTACAAAAGCTCATGGCATTTATGCAGAACCAGAATACTTAGACAACATACATTTACAATTCTATACTGAACTTTCTTGCCTAAAATGGGATCTTCATAGCAGTAGATAGGACTGTAGCTGCTGGGGGAAATGGGGATACAATTACCCCTCCAAAAATCTTGTTATGATACACCATATGTTTCATGTCCATCGACTATAGTCAGCCTATTTGTCTGTTTTATCATGCAATGAGAATGAACATGGGTATATATATTCAGTAGCAGCTTAAAAGTTTTGTTAAACTGCAATATATACTTTTTTGCACTTTTGGTTGTTGTTGAGCTAGACACAGGCTGCTATCCCATTCTGTTTTTCCGTTTGATTTCAGCTTAATTCCAAAAACAAAAGAAAACATGAAGTGAGGAGTTTCAATTATAAAAGTGAGCAATTTGCTGTTCTTTATGCATAGCCCTCCAAATCAGTTCTGGTCTATGTTCATCGCACTGATAGGACAACACCTTTTTCAAATTCTCTGGTTACTCTTGACTTTAAAGTTCATAGTCCATCATACTACACATAAACCTTCATTATATGTTCAATTCTTTTTCGACATAATGGGCAATCTCTTTTTCTTCCCACAGACTGAAATAGTCTCTCACCACAGTCATTACATACACATAGATGCTTGCATGGAAGCAAAACAATCGTTTTTTCAGCATCTTGGCATATTATACATAACGTTTTTTCATCCTCAATGAAAGAGGTTGACTGTGCAGTTGGTTCTGAGTTTAGTTCTTCCATGGGAGTTTGACTTTGAGGGGCTTCCTGATGAATTGTATCTCTTTGGTCCCTTGGCCTTTCAGTGTTCAGTTCAATTCTGTTGTCCTCTTCCACATGGTACAAATATCTCTGAATATTCCGTCCAGAATTCAATAATGCTCTCAAAAGATATGTTTCTCTTAACAAGTATGATACAAACAAACAAACTGACATTAATGTCATAAATATTGCAATTACAATAACCAGCCATACTGTAATGGCAGATATATATTCATAGGATCTAGCAATGAATTGAATATAGTTTGAGACCTCATCTTTGATATCCTTTGCTATCTCATATGCACCATTTGCAACAAAAGAAGCTGTACTAAATGGTATTTGCACAATACTTTTAGAAAGATCAAATACTGAAGTAACCAATGCCTCTATGTTTTTTAAGCTGAATGGCAATATGATGAATTCAGCTAGGCTTTCAAGGACTGTGCCTATTTGCTGTGTTGTTTCAGTAATGAAATACCATACTGTAGCAACGGTAGAGTAAATGGAATGATACAGAAATTCTGGCAATGACATCATCTTGGAACAAATGATCGTAATGTTCTGCCATAGAAATTCAGTTGCACAGCTGAAAGTATCATACAGTTCTGCAGAGTACTTTAGTAGCTTTGAACTAAACAAGCCTTGCAAGTAACTGAGTGAGTTAATGCCTGATTTTGCTGCAATAAAGAGGCGAGAATATAACTGGCATAATGTAAATCCCACTGTCTCAAGGGCCTTGAGAAATAACTGCATCAAGCTCTCATATGACTCTGAGCCTTTTCTCCAAACAGCCTCTGCAATACCAAATAGAAGCTCAGCAAGAAGCAAGCAATTATGCCGGAGAAAACTCAAGCAGGCAAACGGAATATCCAAAATGAGCTGGAAAATTGCTGCTATAAATGACTGAAGACGACTGTATGAGGTTGTCACGATTTGCACTCCACTGTCAAGGCCACGTGTGACTAAACTATAGTTCAACTGAAGCAAGCTCTTTAAGAATTCCAAAGAGGTGTCGAATATATGAAACATAAGATATACTGCTTTAAAACATCTGAATATGAGGGAACAAAATCCATAAAATCCAAAATTCAAGACAGTAAAAACAAAACCATAAAGGGATGAAAGTGTCCCGATTATGCAATTAACAACGAATGGGAAAACATCCGACGAACCGTTCGATGCATCAAGTAAAGTTTCTTGGGACTGTAGAAATATATTGTCCATTTTGTGACATCATTCAATACTTTGCGAAAACGTTTTGTTTTCATTTAAAAATAGGACGCATGCCCAACGGGCCTAACATTACATCATACAATCCGTTGATCTGTGTCCGTTGATGGTTGAATTGAATTAACGACGTTCCAAGAATCTAGTTTTGGGAAACAGAGCAAAAAATACAATTTTTAAAGAACAATTTTATAAGAACACGAGTATCAAAATTGGTCAAAAGTTAAGAACAAATTAAGAATAAGCTGAAGCTGAGCTACTGTAAAATGTAATTTGAACAATGTTTCATTTAAAACACGAGGAGATTTTGCAATTTAGGGTTGGGGCCTTCGGTGAATCTTGTCACCCCCTGTCCCCAAATAATTTCAATAAGTTATAGTAATTAAAAATGCTTTTTTTCAGAGAAGAAGAGAAGAACAATCTTCGAGTAGTATGATTCATGACATGTGAAAAAATAAAAACTCTTATTAAATGTTTGTCGAAAAATCTAAATTTATCGCCCCTTTTTTGAATTTTCCCATCAACGCCACTGACCAAAACATATCAACATATGTAGGAAACAAAAGCTGACTAATCGTGAACACTACAAGAGGGACCAAAGATAAAATAAATGTAAAACTACTGACAACTTTGTGTGCTTTATCGTTGAATTGTGGCCCACTCTAAAAAAGCAATCGAACATTTTCGCAGGTGAATCAGACGCAACAGTTTGTAATGTTAGGAAAAGAACCGAGATCCTATTAAGGAAAGGTCTGAATATGTCCTTCCAAAGTTTTAGAAGAGCGGACATTATGAATATAAACTAGAAAAAGACTTCTCTCTTACATATTCCATCTCCATTTTCCTTCTCATTTTTCTTATCACTCCTCTGATACACAGGGTTGCGAGCTTTTAAATTTACAGTGAACAGGTATGGTTGCAGTTATGGTGCAGTTGATCCACCTGTGGTTTTCACCTAGCATCCGAAGGTAGCTTTTAGGACACTAAGAAACTATAAAGACACCGACAAGCTATGTTTATTGAGCAGTGTCCTGGTCCTTCCACTATTTTCGATCAACACTGTCACGGAGGCTCTGGTACCAAGGGTACTCTGCCTCGTGATTCCTACGACAGGAATTCCAGTGAGCTGGAGACTCCCATCATTCTGGCTGAAATTTTGTTGATGTCAGGGATTCGAACCCCAAACCCTTTGATCTATAGTCCGCGACTCTAACCGCTGAACCATCCTCGCACCAGTTAAATATTCAAAGAGGGCTATAATTAATTTATGAAGTTAAAATTGGGCTTATGTTATGCAGTAGAAACGTTAAAAAAACGAGTTCTTGAGAATAAGTAAAAAACAACCCCACCCCATTTACAGGTATCGTGGATCTAGCCTAGAAATTTTGAGGCATTTTGAATTAGTAACTTTGTTTAGTTTTCATTTCTATCAACATTGCATAAATCCTCTTTGTTGCATGCATGAAAAATGACTCGAATATCTCTGTGTAGACAACAACTAAAAGTAAAGGGAGAAATGAAACTAAATATACATTCTTTTATCATATACTTATCTACAGAAATATTAACATTTCGCTCTTCCATGAACTATAATTACATCAAAAAGCCATTTCTTGCCATTTTTGAAATGCTTTAGCATCAAATCTAAAAATGTTTATTTCCAAATGGCAAATACGTACAAAACCTCTTTATCAATAATCATAATTTTATTTTTTGAATGGGAATGAAATGTTTTTAAGTTTTAATAATTTCAAGGTTTAGTTGAAACATACTCTTGCTAGGTGTTTTTTATTGAATAACTAAAGCAAAAGCACGCATGCTGTTGTATGAAGCACGATATTCAAAATCACTGATGTTGTTAAACCAGTTCACTCGAGTCTGACGTATGTTGTGTGCTTCGTAACTGGCGTCAGATTTCTTCCACTGTTCTTTAGTGTTACTATCATCTGACCTAGAAAAAGTAAATAGTAACTTTTCATCCTCGTCTATTGACATCATCCACAAAATGATGAATAAAACAAAAGTTTCAAGGCTTTTTGTCAAAATAGAGGAATGGCTGGCAAAAAAGGTAGAAATTTACCACATATAAAACAAAGATTCTAATCGAGTGCAGGGGCGGGTCGAGGTCAGTGGCGGATTTAAGGGGGGCAACTAGGGGCAGTTGCCCCTCCCTCACCGAGTTGAAGTAAGTCTGGCGCCCCTTTTTTGTAAATTGTGCGCCCCTTTTTAAGACTTATAAGTTAATTTGCTTCAAGGATTACCTCAAAGTATACAACAATTACTGTGAAAATTTCCTTGCAAAAGTGAATAAAGAGCCTTCTGTCAGTAGTTAGGGCCTAAAATTGTTGTATACAGCGTACACTCGTCAACATTTTTCAGCGCCCGCACTACCAACTGCCCCTACTTCAAATTTGCTCTGGATCCGCCCCTGGTCGAGGTATGGCGTGTATTATAACCTCCCCATTCGAGGAAGCCGTCGTTAAAAATTGACCAGATAAAATGTCAGTAACAAACAAGATAAAACTACAACGCGCAATAAAAAGAAAAAGGTAATGAATGTTTCCTATAATAAGAAGGCTATGAATATTGCCTAGGATCTCTTTTAGTTCAAAATCAATGTTGAAATATTTCTATATTAGATGCATATTACCCCTAGAATGTCATTTTTTCAAAATGCTGAACCCTTAAACCCCTCTTTAACAATCTTATATTTCCCTCATCCACTCTACTCTGAACTCCGCCTTAAATACTTTGTCGATCCTGCTGATCGTTGTTTAGTGATAAAACACTACAACAATGCTAACGTATGCAGCTAGGTTTAATTAAGAAATAAATACACTTAAAAATCACAACCTGTCGTTGAATTTCCTTGAAAACATACCCAAACTAGATGCTAAAAACCTTCGCTTTTGCAATGGACGTTTTTCAAGAGGGTGTCACAACCTCGCTTCCCCATAGCAACGGCCCTGCTGACGAACTAAATGTCACTACACCTACCCAGCCAATTTCTCTGTGGTATGATGACAAAGGCTTTGCATTCTCTGCTCATAGCGCATAAAGCTTTTGCCTCCTTGATACTCCAGACAGCAAACTCACATGTCGACAAAGATCTTGATTCAAGGCAGTAATAATCATAGTTTGGCCCCAAGATCGTTGCATCAGCGAAAACATCAAATTTTACCTTCTTTGCTTCACTGTTTGCTGCGAAAATTAAAGAAAATGCTATGATATAAAAATTGAAGTGGAGCCGAACCTTTATTCTTCATAAAACCTTCATAGAAATCTTATATTCTTTCTATTTCGACGAGAAATGGCTAACTCTGGGAAAAACGGAAGGCAGCTCTGAACCTATCTAGGGCGGGGTCAGCTACTTCAACGAGAGTAATAGGCGTGGTCTATTAGACTACGCCCTGTCTCATTTTAGTCTTCAAAAGCCAGGCTTAAAAAACATGTCCTACCCTCAGTCGATAGGATTTTTATCGATTTTTGGAAGATTATGTTAGACCATGTTTTGGTTATCACCCGACATACCCTCCCCTGGCAAAGCCACTGATCGCTATCACAGTTTTATTGCCTGATTATCATTAAAAAACACATTCAAACTTAAGTTCCTTTTAAAAAATTTGACCTCAAAATTGCTAAATTTTTAGAGAAGGAATCGGTGTGAGAGCCAAGATTTTATTCTGGGCAGACTCTAGTCTTAATGAGACACTGACTATATAAAGTGGCACTAGGAACAGTAACGGAAACAAAGCTTCAATACAGCCTGCCTGTCAAATAATGAAGCAGTCGAAGTCAGCAGTCTTAGAGAGAAAAGGCGCTAAGATTACGTCCTTTCAAACATAGGCGGAAATGGGAAAATATCATTTAGGTAAACAAATAACACAAGTAATTAACTTACTATTTAATCGTTTTCTTATATAAGCATAACTGTTAAAATATGTATAATTCAAGTTGTACGCTTGTGGTGTAAAGAGCAAGAAGGTTCTAAGTTTCTACTCCACGTTTCACCCGTAATGAAACAATATGGCAATTGTATTGATGTATTGGTCAGATTACGCTTCAAATTCAGAGTAGCTACTTAGAACCACCCTCTAACACTATGGCATATCGTGCACTTTATGAAGGATCGGTAAACAGTAATTTTTTAATCAATTCAAGTTGGAAATTGTTAAAGTTATACAGTATTCTCTCCAATTAACGGACACACTAAAAAGCGGACACCTCTGATTAGCGGACAATTTTTTCCCCGATCGTTTTCTGGTCAAAGTCTTATAAAAAACATTCTAAAAAGCGGACACTTAATAAGCGGACACTCTAATTAACGGACAATATTTTTTGCACAAAATAGTCAATTTGGCTTTTTTTCTTTCCAATTAGCGGACATTACAAAAATGTTAGGAGCAAGAGAACAAAAAACTGAGACGAATGAATATTTGTTCAAATATCTATTCAAACACTTTGACTTTTGACAAGCTAGTTGGTTTTCTACAGCTTTGAGCTTCTTTACAGTCCAGTTTACTAAGTTTTTTTGTCCATGAAAGTGGTAAATTACTGGAATCTCCAGACCATAGCCACCTCCACGATTCAACCTCTTTCAAATAACTTCATCCGATGGGGGGCTAGATGCTTCCGACGGAGGGGCTGTAGCCCTCCCCTGGCGCCACCACTGATTACACCTTTTAAATACAAAACTCGGGTCTAGTTTCAAACTTGGGACTTACATTGCAAAACTTTCCAACAGGCGGACATCTCCAATTAGCGTACACCTTGCTCGTGCCCCGACGGTGTCCGCTAATTGGAGAGAATACTGTAATTGTGTATAATTTACAGAAAATTTTACCATAGTCAGATCCCATGTAAGTGATGTCTGGGTCAAGTCCTGAAAAGGGGCCCCACGCACAAACAGAACAAACTTTTCATAAATATCTCTGTATCAAGTGCAAAGAAAAAAGGGAAAGGTTATTCACTTGTGAAATATTAGGACATCAAAATAATACAAGGAGCAAATTTAGTAAGAGGGGAATTGATACAGAGAAAAGCAAAAAAAGGCATAAATTTGCCAAAATAAAAGTGCAATCAAGGAATTGGGATATAGAACAAAGTACAGTGGGCCAAGTAGCCATTGCCCCAAAATTTTTTAAAATGAATACTCGTCTAACCAGACTCTTTTTTCTCGCTGTAAGTAATCACATTTACATCCTTTAGTAATATGTTACAATTCTTGAGACTATGTCATCATTATAAGAAAAATTAAATTCCCTCGGTCTTACCTTGCTTGATTAGTTCTCGTGCAAATACACCTTTTTGGATTCTCCACGTAACTCGCTGCAATTTGTCCAGTAATGTCTTAAGGTCAATTCGAAAGGAAACAATCTCGTCAGCAATCAACTTTAACTCTGTGCCAATCAGCCTTGGATTTTCATAATTAAAAGAATAGTCCAGAAATATTTTATAAAGATTGTAAAGATTTATTGTGGATGCAAAGTTTGTGCATCGATTATTGGTGCATGGAAGAGTAGAGTTTGTAATGGCTCCACCAACAAAACAATCATTTCTCGATTGGCAAGATTGATGTCTACCATCAATGTCATCTAGATCAGATAGTTTTATGACGTCATCTTTGATAACCAACTGCTCTATTCGAAAATCTTTGATTACAAGCGGACCCAGTGGAGACTGGTCGAGGTAAATCAGCAGCTCAACCAGATGAATTGCCATCTAAAAATGACGAAAATGCCTTTACAGTTTTTATTAATTCTAGATCCTTAGGTCAAATTCACAAGTTTCTATAATACAACCATTAATCAAGAGTGATCGCTATACACCAATTCGACTTACGGCCTCATTTTGAAAAATTCTTCAAATTCTTTTGTACAAAATTTTTGACCTCAGATTCGGATTGAGAGCAATGATTCTAATCTACTTCGAAGTTTTCATTATGGTATTGCTACGACATAAAGATGGAAATTTTATAAGGGATTTGACCGTGATTGGCAACTAGGGGGGTAAAGTTTCCCCCCGAAACGATTTTTGCGGTCAAATCCCTTACAAACTTTCAAACTTCATTTCTCCGTAAAATCTTAAATATAAGCTCAAACAATATGAAAAATTGTATTCGGCCTAAAATTATGGCGATAAAACCATGGCTTGAAAAAGTCGTATGATTAAGTTTGGAGAAATGTCCAAAACGAGGTCGTAACTAGAATCACTCAGACGAGGCTACTACTGATAAAGCAAGGATTAAAGCCCAGAACAAGAACGATTGCTTTGGGATCAAAATCTTTGACCACCAGAACCTTCCCTAATGATTTATCTTGTTCACTGTAATTGTTCTTACACAGTTCCTTGAAAATTAATTCAATTAAACTAATTAAGCAAGATAAAAAAATCAATTATCGATAACGCAAACGGGAAAGTGACAATCACATCTATTTGACCACCCTCGTACTTAAACAAGTTTTTGCAGTTTCTGTGGTCTCTCAAGAAGGTAATGCCAAATCCACAAAACTATTCATTCTATGTAAAAAATCTTCAGAGCAAAAAATCATGATTTGGATGTCCACAAGATAAACAATTGCGAGAATCCCTCGTTAAATCTGTATCTCTGGTACCAAGTTTTTCCAAAACATACAAGAATCTATCAATTACAAAATACTTTGGCTGGAAAGTTATCTCATATCCCTTTGGCCAAAACATGGTGCATACAATTATAACAAAGATGTTCTAGGCAGCAGATTTCGCATTTTTAAGACTTTTGGGGAATATTTTATTTTTACAAAATAGCAAGTATATCGGGTTTTGGAAAAGAGAGGGGAATGCATCAAATTTAAAAGGTTACAAGTGTTTTACCTGAAGCCTAACATCCCATGGTATCTGGATCATCTTGATCACATCCAAAGGCTTTCCAAGCTCCGTTACCACTGTTAGAACACTTTCAGAACCCTCTATATCATTTGAAGTCCAGGGGCAGGCGCCAAACACCTAAAAAATAAGCATTCTTTTTTGACATTGATGTGATAGAAGGAAAACCATTCGAGAACCTCTAGCGCGACCACAACCTTTTTCAAAGATTTGACATTTTGTAAATCCTCGAATTGGCCCCCTCGAAAAGACGGCTCGAACAAGCCCCAACTCTGGAAGTAAGTTTTTTCAACAATCCTCCACCCTTAAACAATTCCTTGCCCTAAAATGTCAGTTCTTGCGTTTTAATCAGTGGCGGCTACAGCCTAGGAAAAATGGGGGGGGACAAAAGGGGTGTAAGGGACCACACCCTTCTGGATCACGCCCTTTTTCCCTGATTGAAACATTTTCTTCCGGAGGATACAACTCTTGTCTCCCAAGAAATTTCATCAAAATGTGACGATCTAGATAACGTACATACCCCCCCCCCCCGAAGTTTTCTCATCAGGTTTGCAAGAATCTCAAGGACCGACTTTCTGAAAAAGTGGGGGGGGGGGAATAGTCCCCCTGAAATTTCATCGACTCTCTTATGTATTTATATCCTGGGTACCAGAGCCTCGTGAATCAGGGGATATAGTATTGTAGAAGATAAATATTTCTGTGACTAACTTCTAACTATATTTCTTAGACTAAAAAATGGACACTCTGGCACCCAGGGTAACATATTTAAACAACAGTGTTATTTGAATGTTTCAGTCTAAATACTCTTCAGCCAATGGGGTAGGGGAGCCATCATGAAAGGGGTAAGGTAGAAAGTCGACATCAACTTGGAATTGTCAGGTGTTATAAAGGGCGTGGCGAAGGATGTGATCTGAAACATTTCATATTCTGCTTTTTCGCCCCATTTAGTGTCGATGATTTATTTGATTGCAGAGGGCAGTGATAATGAGTGGTACAACACCTGACAACAAGCGGTGGTAGAACAGGCCTGTAGACAGCTAAATTGGAAAGGGGGAGCATGGATAGAAATATAGCTTTTTCTATACCTGCCTTACGCAATACAGTCAGATCAAGCTGCGCTTATAAGGTCTTCAAACGCAATTTTACCAAATAATTGAGGGGGGCTATCATCATTGCCCCCTGTTCCCTGCCCCCAGTGTCTACGGGCCTTTAGAGAAGGTTATAATATCTTCTATAGCGTCCATTTTGAATAAACCATGTAAGTCTAATGGCCAAAGAGTCTGGAGGCTGGAGTTGGGAACCGCAAATGAATAAGTTAAACTTAATCCTATTTTCATGTCTACAAAGTATTAATTTGCGTCACGAAAAACAAATGCCACAAAACGGCTTATCGACAAGTAATTAAGAAGTGTCATCGATACATTAAATTGAAGTTACATCAAAAGCGCAAATTCAAGCTGTCGCAGAACTTCGGTTACCTGAATTCCAGCAGTGTTATGTTCATTTATTGAGGCTTAAACAACGATACAGAGTTTCAAAACGTAATACAATAAGCACAGCCCAAAACCACATAATTAGCATAAGTAGCTGTGTGATTATTATTAACATAATTTAAGTAAATTCAGCATTATTAAATTCAAGACTTTATTGTTCCAGCAGATGGATCCAATAACGAATGGTTAGATGGCAATGTGAGGATGTTACCAAAGGTCGACAGAACTGTTAAGTTTTAAGCAATACAGAGATAGAAAGAGAACCAACCAGAAAGGAATTCTGGGAACCAAACAGAAAACTATTTGTAGGATGAATCGTCCAATGAAAGCGACTCATCTTCTCAAATCTTCTGTGGCTTTGTGTTTAAATGGGAGGAGCAAATATTATTAAACAGCTGAATTTGCAAGCAGAAGTCTAGAATTTGGGTGGGGGTGGAGGGTTAGACTGATTGGATACACTAAAAACAAAATCATGGGTGCAGCTAGCTGGGGTCGTAAGGGTGTGAGACCCGATTTTCATGAGTTGGTTGGTAAATCTTCAGTTGGTTCACATAACCGTTAGTTGTTTAGTAAATATTTTTCAATTGGCAAAATGGCACCTATATTTTTCTTCAACTTTGTCTTCGTCGGCAAATCATACTCTTGACGACCCTCCACCCACGGTCCGGAAGGTCAAGCTACACTACTGGACACAATTTTCCTCTCTGGGTGGATTCGCTGATCTTGGTTACTAATTTTGTGGAGTATTTTGATGGCTGAATCGACAGCATTGTTGATTTGCATTTTGGAAAGGGGAAACTAATTTATGGAACCCACTAATTATACCTGAAAACCACCGATTTAATTAAAAAAACCATGAACCCACAGAAGAATCGAATCAATGGAAAGGTCGATGATAGGCTGAGAACTAGAGATAAGACAGATCATGTTGAATATATTTGAAGTATAGAGGAAATTTCTAACGTTCCTCTTTAATAACAACACCCAAATAAAAGTCTTACTGCTTTTAAGTAATGAGTAGGAACGTAATTACTCAAGCAAATATTGGAGAAACAATTTAAAATTGGAAAGAGAAAGAAAATCCAAACTTTCGTTGTTTTCCAGCAATGAGATTGACTGGGTGAAATCGAGGGGCAAATCACTCTAAGAAAATCTCCTACACCTTTTCTGAAAATCCTATTGTTTTATCTGAAAATCCCCAGAAATCCTTTTGTTTTATCTGAAAATCCCCAGAAATCCTTTTGTTTTAGACAAAATCTCGTACGCTATTTGCATAAGTGAAATATGAAATATGACTATAGATGCAAATAACAAAACTTTCTTCGCAGTTCGTCACAAATAACTTATAAAGTCTCTTACCTTCTGTAATGAAAATACTGAGGTATGAAATTAAGCATCCAGCATGACAAATTAAAAATAGGTGAAAATTAGCGACACTGAAGTCAGAAACTGCTGCAGCGTTAAGCCCTTGGTCCTTATAAAAAATGAGCGTAGGGACATAATTCAAATAAGGATAGGCGTAGGGACATAAGGGCACAGAAGGGCTACAGCCCCCGAGTCGAGCATAAATTCTGGAAATTTTTTTATTTGCCACGGAAACTAGCCAAAACTTATCAAGAAACTGATTGCTCGCCAATACGACGGCTGGACAAATTTTCATATTTAACTACACATCAAACAGGCCCAACTGCTGGCGCGTTTTAATAAAAGCATCGTGATCGCCGCAGATCTGGCGCAAAACCTGTCTCGAATGCAGACTGGCCCCCTACAACGATGTCAACACCACTAGCAAAAAAGTTAGATCTTGCATTCAATAGCTAAATTAAAAAAGAAAAGAACTTACTTTGATAATGTTTCTGTGCTGCAGCTGGTTCATGAGAAGTGCTTCCTTTAGTAACTTAAATTTCGCCAAGTTGTAGCATTCAAAGTGACTCTGACTCGGCCGTTCGCTTTTACATTTAATAATATCCTGATTTTTCGACGTGGTGTATTTTAAGGCATAGGATGTCCCGCCAAGAATGCCCCTCCTTACCACCTTTGTGTATCCGGAGCCTAGTACCTCAAATGTACGCATAGACTCGAGTAACGTACAGTTAAAAACGTTCGAGACAAAGTCAATATTCTTATCCACTGGAATTACTGGCTGTTCTTTTGAATCCCTTTTTATTGATTTAGGAATTTTCAAGTTCTTAGAAGGTAAGTTTAGCGAACCAGATTCAGCTATCTTTGTGGGATTTGCAAGATTGAGACCCATTTCAGGTAAATCCTCACCAAATATCTTTATCTCACCGTCGTTTAAAAATGAATCTTCATAGCGTCTGAGCAATGTTTTTTCTTTGAGGCCACCCTCGATAACTTGATAATGATTACAACCCTCTCTCTCCAGTCTTGGCACCCGGTAAACCAGTAAATACATCACACTAAGCCAACTGAAGGATATAAAAAGAACAACTGTTCTAAATGCAGCTACGACATCACCAGCCATTTCGCAGCATACCATCACATGCTGTTACAGTGCCATCAAAGCAGCAAGGGTGAACTTTCATTAGCTTCTTCCAGCTGGGATGGAGGCTTAAGGCCGTGGCCCTGATGAGTGGCCGTTGGCCCTTTTGAAAAGCGCAAATCGAAAAAACTACATTTCTTGATGAAAAGATTTGAACGGGGAGACTTGATATGCTGGATGACCGCGGCAGGCTGGCTCAAGATATAATGGATAAAAGGTTTTTTGCGAAATGCATTGTCAAATGTGAATTGGAAATACATTAATAATTTGAATATTCAATGGCTGGAAAAGATAAAATCAACAATGAATTCACGCCCAAACAAGACCATGCTTTTATAGAATTCAAATGTATTTTTGATGCTGCAACCATGCTGGAAATGACCTTTGGGCTAATTTTGTCGCCAAAGAAGCGAACCTCTAGCTGTTTTTAAGGCGATCTATTTGCAGAGAAACTGAGCAGACACACGCCTATTACAAGGGGGTGAGGATTGGATTATAGTCCGAAAAACTAAATAGGACATTAGATATTGTTTGAAATGATAATGACATCTAATCAATCTTGAGCCACAGAAACAAAAAGGGATAACGATAAGATCATTTTAAAATCCCTAAGCCGGAGCCTGTTTATGCAAAAAGACAGTTGGTTGTCATGTTGATATGAAAAGCCATTGAAAACTTAACACCGATTGACCCTCCTCATCCTGTGTTGTGAACAAAGAACTGGACAAGTTGGCAAGGCCTTGAACCTCTACTGTACATCCGTGTATATCACTCAGGCAGCCTTTCAACTTTCCACTTGCCTGGGTTAAAACAAACCCGGGCTAAAATTTATCCGTTTTTAAATGAGTCAATGGAAACGGCATTTTTCTTCGACCCGTTTTTAATCCGTTTTTGATCGTTCCCACTAAGCCGGGTTTAAATGTATCCAGGGTGAAAAGTTGTAAGAGAAATCAGTATTTGCATTAATAATCTTTCAGTTTCTATCGTTGTAAGCCAATGGAAGCAACATTGACATCCAGGATTTTGTTTTTTGATTTTTGGCGCCGTCTCAATTTTTATACGTTGCTGTTGTTGCAAGTGGGTCAGAAGTTATCCGGGTTTCGGCGTTTCCATTAACTCGCAGGTGGGTCAAAAGATACCCGGGTAAAAACTGACCCACTTTGACACCCGTTTTCAAACTTATCCGTTTTTCAGGTGGGTTAGTGGGAACGAGACGCAGAAACGGATAACTTTTAACCCGGATATGTTTTAACCCAGGCTAGTGGAAAGGCTGCCTCAACCTTAAAGGCTCTTGCGCAACCGGCACGCTATAATTTAAAAGACCGACCTAATATCGTACTGCATGAAAATAAAAAACACAGTCAATTTCTCAAGACAACTGTCGCTAAGCATGCCGGTTGCGCAAGAGCCTTTAAGATTTTGAAAAGAGCACACGTCTAGTTTCGAAAGAAAAGATTGGGCTACTTGGGGCTACTGCTACTGGATACCTGAGAGAAAAACATTATAGTATTCTCTCTCATTCTTTCATTACATTTCATTTCTTTCATTTCATACATTTTTTCCTAACCTGCACGATAAATGTAATTTTGATATGATAATATGCTTTACCTATTAATGCTGAGACTACCGATGCAGGGCGGTCTCGGGAGCTTCACAACCAATACCAACCAAAACTCAAAATTTACTGAATATTTTTTGCACTTATGCTCTTATGAAAATTTCTGAAATTTTAGAATTCTTAGCCCCCCCTCCGTCCATTCAAGTTCATTTTACGGACAGCAGATCTTGGTTGAGAGGATCGTTACAAGAAACGTCTGGCAGGGTCATCTGAAAGGAATGAACGGAAGTGTTAAGCACTAGTGCAAGCCTCATTTAATCAATGGTTTTGCCACAAGATTAAGCCAAACTTAAAATCCATGATAGTAAAATCAGCAATCTCAAAGACGATTTTGAACGAACCGAAGACACACCATGCAATGCTAAAAGCATTGGAAGATCTTTTGAATTCTATTTTATCTTCTGGCATCAGCATGTTCAAAAAATTATTAAAAGCAGGTGTTTTTATCGAAAGAAACTTCACAAAACGTTAAAAGCTGCTAGAGATAACGAAACAGTGTGTGAAGCATAGAATTATCAACAGAGGGAAGATGGAACATTTCTGATTGTAGTAGGGAAACGGAACAAAGAAAAGTTTGAAAGGGGATTGAATAACCGCTATGAGCTCTGCAATATTTACAAAAAATGGCAGGTTAACAGAGATTTATCTAGCATTCGCACATTCATTGTGCTTTATTTTCGTCTGAAAAGATAATAATTTTGCTATCGTTCATTAGCTGTGCTATCCCATTAGCAGCTGCAAATATTCAAATGCGCATGAAGACCTAAAGCAAGACACAAAACCTAACATTGGCCTTTCCAGCATATCTTTTTGATTTGCTTTGGTGGAGCAGCAAAATCCAACTGGGGCAGAACGCAAATACGACAACGCATCAGCAGGCGAATTTTAGAAACCATTACTAGCAAAACAAGCTTTTCGTGGTACAGAATTTAAAAATTGCTTTGAAAAAAGCAAATATTTTGAAACATGTTTCTAAAGCTTTTCAGAGTTTGAAACTTCAGAACATAAATTGAAAACTCGAAAGGAACATGCTTCAAATGTTTCTTTTTTCATAGCAATACTAGTAAAACACAAAGAAAAAGAAAAGTCAACTTTACTCAACAACAAGCAGCTTCGTTGATTTAACCAAAAATTTGTTCTTAAGGCGTTGGGGTCGGTCAACAAAAAACCAAGTCTGTCCAGGGAATGGCTCCTGAAATTTTTTCCCATCAAGACAGATACACTCACCCACCTCTGGGCACCCAACCCCATCAAAGGAGATGCAAAAAGACATAAAGACGATTAAATAATGCACGGACACCTAAAGAAGCAAGGCAGAACACCTAAAATCTGGTGGCGGTGCTGGTTATAAAAGAAACAGAAGGCCAGCCTCAATTAATTTAATGCAAAAACATAGCTCAAGAAGGCCTAAATGAATACAAATACACGTTTCCAAAGAAGCACATCACTAAATTTTTGAGATCCCACAGCCAAAGAAAACTAATTTCCACATAGTAAGCAAAATATCAACCAAGAGAACAAGGATCCTATCACAAAAAAGGAGAGCAAAGAGAGGTGAAGTCCCCAGTCAGAAAAAAACATGGAGGAACTCTTTCGTGAATTGTCATACATGTTCTCTAATGAAACTTCATATGGTTCGTATTAGATGTTGTTGGTTCAAACAACTTGGAAAAAGAGAAAACGATGTACCTTTCTATTACTACACTTTTGTCGACTTTTTGCAAGAAACCAATCATTGAAAATCAAATAGTCATGGACGGTTTGTAAGAAATACTAAGTAAAAAAATGATTGTAACTGAGAAATATGACAACAATGAAGAAGTTTCCGTGAAGGACAAAGGGACAAAAACTCAGTTGAGCTGGAGCGATGTTCGTAACTTTTGAAAACATACTCAAAATCTAGTGAAAATCTACCTCTATAGAAAACCTAAATCGTGCAAAGACTAAATGTTCTTTTCTTCACTGAAAACCATGGATTTCATTGGCAGATCGTCCTGTCACAGCTCCTTTGTCTCCTAGCCATCTAATAATGCCACGGGAAGCGGAAGTACGAAGACGGGAGAGGAGTGTTATGAGTGGCGTCAAAGTGATCCATGTGTTTTGATACCTGTAAGCAAAATACCATACGATAAATGTGATCTTGTGGATGGTTGGATATTAGTCACATCTCAGCAGTAACTATGGTATCTACGAGGGTATGAGATGAGGCTTGCTGGAAAGCCTTCCCTTGCGCTGTTTGCTTTTTATGTATTATCCGGCTCGGAGGATCATTTCATAGCAGTGGTGGCGCCAGGGGAGGGCTAGGGGGGCTACAGCACCTCCGTCGGAAGCATCTAGCCCCCCAACGGAGGAAATTTTAGGTTATTGTCGGAGCAAATTTGACAAAATAACGTACGAAAACTGCTTATTTTAGTCATTTTAGCCCCCCTGTCGGAAGCTCCAAGCCCTCTGTCGGGAGATTTCTGGCGCCACCACTGTTTCATAGCATCTCCTACTAAGTTGTACGCAACGCCACATGGCATTTATTTTTGGTATCATCTAATAAGGAGACATAAAGGCATGCTCAGCAGTTAGTGAATGCTTTGCAAAGTCGTTAACAATGCATTTCTTTCTCACGACAAATTATGTCTGTGTTTCCAATGATGAGTGATATTTTAAAATTTCTCATCACATATAACAGTTTCTCATCTTATAGCGGTGCTCAAAAAAGTTTCTCATCCTATAGTGATAAGGTAAAATATAGGGCAGCTTATGAATCAGCGATTTTTTGTGAAAATTGTTTACGTCCAGCACATAAAGAGCCTTGGCCAGTCTACGTTCTGAGTCTAAGTGTCTTGGCCATTTAAGTTCTGAGCTGAGAATGAAGTTTGTAGAACTTTGCTTATCGTCCACTGAGCCAGATTAAACGAGGAAAGATTTAGCTATGCGCATAAAACATTTCAAAGCTATTCTGACAGTTTACATCAAGGCAGGACTTTTTAGATGAACACAGAAATTTTATCTTTAAAATCTTTTTGTACATATAACTATGTGATTTTGTCATAAAGGTTGCATCAAAATGACCCAATACTATTCCGTTTCCTTAAAAGATCACAGTCATTACTGCCGAGATGGGACAACATGTAACAGTATTAGCAAAATAAAAATATATCACATCAATAGAGCGTTATCTAAAGGTAGGAAAAGTTGAGCATAAAAACTAAAAAATAAAACAAACTCTTGCATACAAAATTCATGTATACAGAAAATACGGAGGTAAGCATAAAGTTTTTATACAGGCCTGACTTACAATGCAGGTCTGAAATATAAAAGCATGCCTTTAGGTTTCCATAAAATATATAATATCAAATGAAATATTTTGTTGAAGTACTTACAAGAAACAATGCAACATTACATCGAAACTCAGGTTCCCATTCTTCGCCTGAGAAAAATAAGGTTAATTCAAAGAACGAGCATATGCATATAGTGGCTAAGAAACGTCTATACCAGAATACAAGTAAATTTCAAAAGTAAATGTGGATATATTTGGTAGGGACGGTTGAAGCACATCAAATTTATGGCATCAAACCATCGTAGAGTTACTTCTCTAAAATATGTGAAATGGCGTACGATTTTTGAACTTTTCTTAGTCACATTAGAAGTCAGTAACCTTCCTTAATGATGTAAGGTTAATATACAAATAGTTACTACCACATATTTGTCTGTAACTGAACATGAAGCATGCATAACATGTATTCCACTTTATTGACTACAAAAAAAGTATTTTATCTACTCTTTACTGCAAGAATAGTAGTATACTGCATCAAGATAAATCAACACAATCCTCAATACAAAACCATCTACACGCCATCAACACATAAATCCAACTTCCTTCTTGTATGTTCTTTGATGTCGTTATCGTGATACTGTTGTGTTGTGTTTTAACCTTAACTGGTAATGTTAACACGGATACGTCTTCTTGACGAAAAATCTTAAGTTTTTAAATCTACAAGGAAACGATGCGTTGTCAAATAATAACGTTTGTGCAAAAGGACCTTTATGAATTCTTAAAAAAACTCCAGAACTTAGATTGAGAAAAACGCATTTGAACGTACCTGCGTGACAAGGAAACGTTGGCCATTGGCCGTTTGTCGCCAGTTTTATGGCATTTTCGCATGCCTCTTCATTGTATCTGTACCGCTCTTTGACAGCAGCTGAATAGGAAGATATCAACTTTAATGTCGTGCACAAGAAGGAATCATTCTTATTAATCATCATGACGATAATAATGTCCTAAAACGTTCAAGTAATGGAAACAACAAAGAAAAAAATGTAGGCTATATAGGATAGCTGCATCAAATTCGAACAATAAAGACATTAGGTTTGCAGGGTGATTGGAATATTTCAATAATACCATAAATCTCGGTAAAAATAGTTTTGGTTGAGAAAAAAAACATCTTGGATGGATTCCATAAAAATGATTTTCCTGAGATCTAACACCAAGGAACACATTGTTAGAAAATTATCAAAGATGATAAAAAATCGAATTCCAACGTAGAGAATTTGACGTGGCGTATCACCGACCTTGAACTTGAAAGTTTGGAGCGGCTAAGAATTCCCAGGCTGCGTTAACGCTTTCCTCTGTCATGATGCCGGGATATCTACAAAAACATTTAGGTAGGTAATGTTTTCTCATTAAGGAAAATTTGTAAAGTAATTCAATAATTTTTTTCCAATTTCTGCAACATATTTTGCATATCTTAAACAAGTAATAATTACAACAAGGAAAGTAGGGTTAAATTAAAGCAAAAGATCAGTTTTTTTAGAAATTGTTGACATGCCAAAGAGCAGGAAAATCCACACGTGATTCATACTCTGAGAATAAGGTTGTAAAGAATGAAGAATTCCAACTAAACTTATAGGAACGAAAAGAATTAAGGATTGCAAACTGGGCAACAAAACAAATTTCGGATAGACCATAACATTTTAAAACTTATGACCCGGGATGTAGTGAAAAATAGAAATGTTACCTGTATCTCAAAAGGTTGACTAACAAGAAATTTCCTCGGTTGGTTGCTGGTTCAAAGGACCTGTAAAAAATAGGCTACAATGGTTAGGATTCCAAAAAAAACAGAGAAATTATGTTTCCAAAGAAAAAACAGTCGAAAGAATAGTCAAAAATCATTAATCGCGATTAGATGATTACCTGTGAGTAAAAATTGACAATTTTGGTTCAAGCCAATTGTATACATGGCTCCAAAAATTGAGCGACAGGTTTCAGATTATGTAATCAAAAATTGAATACATATTTAAAAGGTGTAACTTCATACCACCAGGGGCATCTTTTTTGCATAAGTTTGTTACTTGTTTTACTGGAAATTCATAATTATTCGATAAAGTTCTACATATTCCTACACCAGATACACAGCATTAAAGTCAGCATTCTTTTTCATCAGCTACATCGCTACACAATTCTACGAGGAGGGAGTGCCTGCGCAGCTGGCCATTGCGGATGTGAATTCGCTGGGTCAGAGGTGTTTGATTCCACAGGCATATAAATCGACACTAAATGGTACGTTGCACGTAATACAAAATTTTATATATTTAATTGTGTATTCTGTTGAAACACGGCACACAAAACCCTGGAGAGGGAAGTTTAGGTCCAATTATAAAGGACCCTTGAATCACACAGCCAGCGCTAAAGAAATACAAGCAAAAGTTTGAAAACAGACTACAACAAAACAAAATAAAGTGGCAGGGTCTTTGAAAATTCAACTCACTTTGTTGTGATGATTTCCTCTTGAAATCTTCGTATCAATCGAACTGGACCAGGGTACCTTCATTAAAAAGCAGTGTTACAAATTTTCTGTCCTTACATCAAACAGGAAGAAAATCTAATGTGCATATTACTCTCTGTGTTACATCACAAATTTAAAAAATAAACACATTTTTCTGGGCAGATGCTCATGAAATGGCCTGTTAGTCTTTGGTTGTAACTAATATTGTGGCAATATTAATGGACATAAGATCTATAACTAGCCTTGGCCATAATCATCATATCTGATTTTCCAGGAAAAACAAAGACGAAGGGACTGAACAGTGTTTAAATAAACCTACGAGCTTGGTTTTCGGGATGATAAGTGTGTAGAAAAATAGGCTTTAGATGTTGAACGGGCCTAATGTTTGTCCTACCTTTAGCACATTATCTACACACTGAGATGCATCACTATTAGGCATTAGGACAAATGAGATTGTGAATGACGAATATGCAGTTATGAGGCTCTTAAGGGTACGGAAGCAATACGATGGCCAGGCTATATATCAGGAAGTGCCGGTTCGATTTTTATCAAAATCTTTGCACGGTGTAGAATTTAGTTTTGAGGTAAAAAGAAGAAACACAGGAAGCTCTGGGCCTTCAAACAGATGTTTTTCTTTAAATCGTTTATAGTTGCTAGAACCCTAAATTACTTTTTTCAATAATTTGGTAACAAACAGGTAAAGAGTTATTAGCGAAATATGATCGAGAAGATGAGGAAACTCACTTGGACTGGCGCTCTAATAACTTTTACACGAGAACTAGCAATACGATTAAAATATGAATCTAGTCTTCATTAGTAAATCGTTTACGAATGAATAAGCTACAGCAGCTTGATATTTACATGCTTCTGTACCTGGTAGTCTTGAGTTTTCAAAAGAAGGTACCCCTCACGATTTAAAATGTGGCCTTCAAAGAGACTCTGATGTTACCTGGTAAATGATTTGGAGGTCGATGTTTACAGTAATTATAACTTTGGTTCACCTGAGAAGCTGCTGCTCCACATTCAACGGGAAGTAATCCCTTACCACTCTTTTAACAGTGCTCACTAAGGACGAAAAGCGATGAGTTTCACAAGCTTTATGTTGCTGCTGTTTAATGGTAGTTGATATGAAGAAGCACTTGCCCATTGACGGAAGAAAGAAATTGACAATAAAAGGTCTCATTTTTCATTATGAATGGTCTAATAACAACATCGGCCACAAGATAAATTGGAGATAACATGGAACTAGGGTAGGCCTATCATTGTCTTAATATCTTTTAGAAAATCAGTCTTCTAGATGTTAACTAAATGGCAAAAAACTTTTGGATACAAACAAACTTAAAGCATGACAAAAACGAGTTTAGAAAGAACTTCGACCGGATCCTAAATGGCTGACTAACCTCCCATACTGCTGAATGAGTGTCTCATTCAAATATTGGAATGACAACCTTATATGGTAATATCTATTGAACTCGATAATGCCGGCCTAATTTTGAATGCAACAGTACTGGATAGAATATAGAGACAACTACCAGCATCTAAAAGTATTATGAAAAACAAATGAATTTCAAAAAGGATTAAACGGACATACGGAGTACTGAGGGCATCCTTGCTGTAGCCAAAGGAAGAACATTGTCAAACGTGGCATCCAAAATCTAGATGAGACATAAATGACAGAAAGGTGAGACCAAAACATGCCAAATAGAAGAGACAAAGAATATCTCCTGAATTCAGAGGCCATATTTACACTCTCAAACATATGGTTTTTAGTCAATAAGCATTGATCAACGAACTCCTTTTGTCTACACAATAGCGGTTTTTTCGTGCTAATGTAGATAGATTCCAAAACTGCTAGATGGAATGACGATCGGGCTTTACCAATAATACGAAACATGTCGCCATTTTAGTTTTTTGCACAATCTGGGTTTTCCAGTAAATGCTGCCCGATAGCAGAATCGCATGTTTTAGTTGTACTTTTGTAGGCAAAAGGAGTTTGTTTCCACCTTAGGACTCCATTGGTAACATTCTCTATAGGCAAGCGGCACTGATTGGGCAACCTCAACAGTCGTGTGCCCGCGTTTCTGATTGGCCTATATCGATCCACAACTGGGTATAAGTATTTCCTAGCGTAGAGTTTTCGATCTATGTTCTGGCGTTTTAAACTCTGAAGAGGGTCAGACTAAAAGCTTTAATTTTCTCAAATATTTGCTTTTTCAAAAGCCATTTTCAAGAACTGAGAATTTACTTGAAACACAAAGACTTACGATTCCTTTGATCTGAGGGTAGGCCATTGCAGCATAGGATGCCGAATACCCACCTATAATAAACAAAAAACATTTTGAATGAATGAATGAAAGAATATTTGAGTAGGTATCGTCTTACGATGAAATTGTGATACAGAGAAATCTCATCACCGGACACTTTCAAACAACGGATATCCACAAACAACGGACAACTGCAATCAACGGACAACTGCAATCAACGGACACCCCCAAACTAAGGATATCTTAAAACATCGGACACCTTCCTAAGCGGATAATAAATGTGGTCCTTGGTGTAACCATTATATGGAGATTTCCCAAAACATGAATGTATTTAGAAGAAAACCATTATTCTCAAAGACTCGTTCACTCGTGAAAATGGAGAGGATTTGAAGCTCATCAGGACTGGCGTCTCTACATTTTTATAAATATTCACAGTTTACGATGAGTTGATAAATAGTTCATCTTCACGATTAGCCAAGCGTTAGTGAGGCATATCAATCAAATCAGCAAGTGAAGATAAACATACACGGTGGTATGAACCAATTTTTAAAAAACTCTTTGGCTTCCTTTACGGAAAATCAAATTTAAAAAAACTGCTGGTTTTGATGAAGTTACAAAATAAGTACAATAAATTCATGGCCCAACTGTAAGTAGGAACTCTTGTAAACGATTCATGAAAGCAAAGGCACATGTGTTAGCACAAAAGCTTTGTTCGATTTTCTTGTGTTAACCCAGCCTGCCAAAGGCAAACCAGATAATTGCAATAGCAATAAAGGAGAATATAGGTTACACTAACCTATTGACCATGCAAAAAATATTATATTTTCCAGAGGGAATCCAAGTTTGGTAACAGCATACTTGACAACAGCGTCAACGGCCTTTTTCTCCGGATCTGGGTAGGGGAGCCCCTAGTGAAAAAGCATAGATAGTTCGTCTTTAACCTCTCATAAAAATGACTATTATTTGAAACTATTTGAGTCAACAGCAAAGCCACCGTCCTGAGAAGTGAAACAATCTAATTCTACTTCTCTGCATGAAGATCGCTCTCCTCATCAAATGTCTCATTCTTTCTTTTCTCTTAGCATTGTCCCCATTTATATATGAACATAAGGTACGAAGCCAGAACAAAACCGGAATCAGAACTTTAGATCGGTTATATTTTCTCAATTCCCTTTGGATTTATGATAATTTATGATAATTAGTATAATTAATAATTAATGATAATTAATAGTATTATGATAAAAATCTCAAATGGCTTTCAGATGATAATTTATGACAATTATGATCATTTAGAAAAAAACTTTTTTGTGCAACAAAGCACATCACGTTATGAAATTTCGTTAGGAAGAGCTGGGCTTTATCGCTTGAAAATTAATTATTTATGATACCGAACTGCCAGCAAAGCCAGGATGGTTCCAGCCAAGAATTGAGTATCCGGCTAAAATAAAAACGAAGGGTTAATAATGGCAAAACAAACAGCAATAACAACTGGAAAACAGAGATGCCTATATGTAAACAATTTTATGAATGGCGCAAAAATTTCTATGATAATATTTCTCTTGAGTAAGTGAGTAAGAAAAGTTGAAAATTTCTATGATAACATATTTGTGACTGTCAAAGTGTGACATTACTAAAATATTGTTTGCTAACTTCAATGCTTCGGACTCTTACCAATTCGCGGAACAACCATGCATCCAAGTTCATAGAAAGCTGCATTTCCCTCACATGTAATAACCTAATAAAAAATTTCATTTTAAGTTAATATACACCTCTTTACAGTGGCGGATTCAAGGGTGGCAACTAGGGGCAGCTGCCCCTCCCTCAACGAGTTGAAGCAAGTGTGGCGCCCCTTTTTTGGAAACTATGCGCCCCCTTTGAAGAATGAGAATCAAGTGAAAAAGTTTTTGAGACCGATAAGTTAATTTGCTTCAAGGATTACCTCAAAGCTATCTTGTTTATTCCGAAAATGGATCTGAAATTGTTGTATACAGCGAACTCTCGTCATTAATTTTTGCAAATTTTTTAGCGCCCCCACTACCAACTGCCCCAAATTTGCTCTGGATCCGCCCTTGCCTCTTTACTTAATTTAAAAGTGTTAAAGTAAGCTAAGCCTAGTAAAATTGAGGTATAATGGTAAGAAAGATTCAGATATAATTAAAAATACTCAGCTAGTAAAAATAAGTAAAAAGAGATATAACAGCACCGATAGTGTTGTGCAAACATCAATCAGTTTGTGCAAAAACTTTTAGCATATGCAACGAACTTTTGATTTGATGCTGATTGATTTATCTACTTAAGAGATAAGAAGTTACACAAAAAATTTAGTTCGTGTGAAAATTTCTTATTATAAACAAAGAATTTTTCAGGAAAAAAGACATATCAACCCGTTAAAAATTCTACGATAAAAACACAAAGGGGTTGCCTTACACCTGAATACTGACAAAAGATAAAAAACGTAGAATATATATTTAAAACGAAAATGATAAAATCATAGTAAGTGTATATTTTAAGCTTGAAGATAAATTGTTACTCACCAGTGTTTCACCATTGTATTCAATACTTCTTTTGTCTAAAAACATCGTGTCAATCTCATTGCCATCTTCAGTCAGCACTTTAGCTCGTCTGCCGTTCTAGCAAAAATTAGTTATTGAAAAATAAGAGACCGTCAAAGTGCAAGTGCCGGAACAGAAATATAGTTTAAACATACAATGAAAAAATAGTTAATGTAATATGTAGTCTTCATACCTTTTCAATCAAATATGCACGCCCCTTAAGGATGGTATCGGCTGTGAAAAAAAAAGTAATGTGAAAAATGCCCAATGGGACCTCAATGTAGATTGTAAATAAAATAAAGTTAAGGTTACAATTTCGTTAAGAAGAACGGAATAGGTGAAAAAATGCCAATCTTGTAAGAAGAACAGGATGCTTCTATTAACATCTAAATCAGTTAGTAAGGTATAAAAATTATCATATCTAAGAAACAACACTTTAGACACTTAAGAGTTTACACAAAATCAAGTATACAAAACACCAGTAATAAATAATTTGAATCAATACCTAAGAGGTAAATAGGAGTCTTAGCGAGTGCGTTGGACTTCAAACAAATGCTTCTCTTCAAGTTCTTCATAAATCAAATAAAAATTGGAAACTAGGAAACATAAAGGTAGCAAGCTTGATCTGGTTCTTTCAAGGAATAGCCAAAGAGAAACTCTGAAGAACTAACTGAGCATTCGTATTTAACAAAACCATTATTACTATCTAAAGAATTACAGAAGTTTAGACATACAAAAAATACTAACCAAAAGCATTTTGCAACAACTTCACTGATCCTGGATATATCATGGGTCTCGCAAAACCATGGGCGACAAAGTAGCTAGAATATTACAGAAGCTACTACAATCAACGTTAAAAGAACATAATTGTCACTAAAAACCACATTTGCTAGACAACACCGGACAAGGCTAGAAAAGAATCTTTTTTAATTAAGCATTAAACGTAGCACATTATTGTGTGGCAAGGTGTTTAGTGGTGAGCTTTTTCTCACAAACAAGGATGCAGTGATTCAGAGAAATATAAGAAATAAAAACAACATAGATAAGAAGCCCATTTGTAAGATACATTTTTAAACTAAGGAAACCAGAGAAAGGAATGTTATGAACAAAAATTTAGGATAAAATAGGACAAGATATGACAAAGGGATATTAAAGTTACGGAAAACATTTTCTGGATGAAAACATCAATTTTTCGATTTTCTCACATTCACGCAGGCGAACTTTCAAGGCACACAATAATACCAATTTTGAAACAAACAGAAATTTTGAAAATGGAAAAAATCATATGTAACGGAGGTTTCAACAATTTCTTTTTCAGAACTTTTAGTTGAGGCCTGAAAATTTCTTGACCTGTTATGCCGATTATCCTTGCTTTGCATTGTGCTTTGCATATATTGTGGTCGCATGTCTTATTTACAATATCACATTGCACATTCATGTATCCAATGTACGGCCCGCCGTGTTTATTTAAACAGGCTAATTGATCTTAAGCTTCAAGTGACTTGACCCCGATTATACTATCGTACCTTGCAAGTTCGATCGTAAAACCCCGTTTTCTCCGGACTTACAATTCCTTCACATACAGGTGTGAAAAAGCTATTTTGTATCCAAAGAACCAATCGAATGGCTCAAAACTTTGCATACGGCAAGGACAGACGTCGGGTAAGCAAAGTATGTCTTAAAATTTTGGTATTTGCTCTGGTCCGTCTTTTATAGCCAAATACAGCTATGAGAGTGAGACACAGTTTGGTAGCTAAGGCTTTCTGCTGATATAAGTCAGATTTTGTTACCTCAAACGCAAGGGTACAAAATAGTTTTGAAGGTGGTACACTTATTTAAGCAATAAACTTGCTTGGAAAGTATCATTTTACAATCTTTGTCAATTATTTTGATATGGTTGGAATCGCCACATTCTTGTGCATCGAATGATGTATAGCTTAATCTTATTCCGATTTAAATCAAACTGCTCTATTAAAGGATAATCTATCAATGCATTATAGTTGGCACTTACTCGAAAGCTTTCAGGGGTAGTTGGACAAACTTCCAGGTAAATGGCACATCATCATTCTTTTCAGCAGACTGTCGGTACTTCATAGGGGCCAAGGAACTTTCGTTCCATTTGAAATCAACCAACCAGGCAAAGAATTCAAAATCATATGCTTGCAGCTGTTCCTGTGTAAGCAACAGCAAGGAAATAAATGGTTTATCTGTAACAAGTAGTATCTAACTGTTTGGCAAGGTACATTGTCAGATGGGCTTTTATTTAAACATTCAAACCAAAAACTAACTTATATTTCTTGATAATCCTTCTCCCTTTTATAATTATGGATGGTAAAGCATTCAGCTAAAAATGACTGTGAAGGATTGGTTATAATGCCTAGACTACTGAAAACTATTGCAATCTGACAAACAACTGAAATTTTCTCATAGAATAAATCTTACAATGTCATATTTACTGATAATAGAAAAGACTGATAAATGTTATCAGAAAGATTGTTCTTCATGTTCTTATAATAATAGCTCCATCACATTCATAGCTCTACACAATCAATGCAGAAATAAACATTAATCAATGGCTTGTTTCGCTATTTATATTTTGTGACACAAACAGATTATGAAAGCCAAAAAGTTATCTACACTAGTATCTGGTAATTATCTAAAAACGGTTTACATTATTGAATTCAATACATTTGCATATAAAGTAATTTTTTGACCATGCAGAATATACATAAATATGTGAAAAAGATATACCTTGAATTCAGGATCTTGTCTTGCTTCATCTAAAATTTTCATGAACCGCTGATAATGAGGATTCCTATATCTGTCGATTCCTTTCACAAAGATAAACAGAATCATGAATGTTAATCATCATATAAAATTTTTCAGCAGATTATTTCAAAAGTCATTACTTGTTACCAGTAACAAGACAAATAAAAGCTATTCTTACAAACTTAAACATGCAGGTCTTTCTAATTGCTGTTTAAGGTATAAATAATTAGGCTTCCCACATGAATTGAGTTTTGTGATTGTGTGTCTTAAACCTAACAGTAAATTATGCAATTTGTCACCTGTAACACAAAAAAGGAAATCTATGATGTAGCAAATTAGTTTTGAAGAGAATGTTACAAAATTACAGCCAACTTATTTAGCAATTAGCATTGTAAAGTTCAAATTTAAAAATTTCCTACAAAATATTTGTACACTGTTTTTCTTGATTCTATAAAGTTTCAAGATAAGATACCAAAAAATGATATTTAACTGGGATACAGACTTTCTGGTCATTGCACAAAAGGACATGAGTTAAATCACTTGTGGCTGCTAAATGTTGTAATTTATGAGACTTGTATGAATAAAGCTAAGGATTCTAACAGCAATTACCATGATTAAAGGCATTTGTGTTTCCTATAGTAACATATAGTACATACCTCTACCAATCAAAAGAATACTGACGCCTACTCCAAGAGTTGCAAACACTTTTGATAGATACATAATTTGGCTTGCAGTCATCAACCCTGTAAAAGTTTTAAACAGCGGTTTAAGCCTCATGTAAGCAAGTCAATGATTTTTTGGACAATTTTCCAAAGACCAATACACTAATTCCACTTACAGCCATCCTTTGGAGATATCTCCAACCTTCATTGTACAACTTTTTTGAGCTCAGATTTGGTTATCACCATAATTTTAGATTGGGTACAATTTTTTATATTGTTTGTGCTTATATTTGATATTTTATAGAAAAATGAAGTTTGAAGACTTGTAAGGGTTTTGACCACAAAAATAATTCTGGGTGAAAATTTACCAACCCCTATAGTTGCCAATCATGGTCAAATGCCTTACAAATTTTTATCTTTGCTCTCAACCCAAAGCTGAGGTTAAAAAATTTTGTACAAAAGAATTTGAAGAAGTAATGAGTCTGTAATTTGAATTGGTGTGTTTATAGCCTATTCTCAGAGTTACAAAATTTCAACATCAACCAGTAATACCCCAGGCACCGTTAAAACCTTAACTTTTGCAGTTATAGATAGCTTCCAATAAACATTTGAGCAAAAAGTTAACTGCCAAATTCCAAAAATAAGTCCAAGGCCTTTAAAAGGTCAAGGGGCTTATTTTTTCTGGGGAGGGGGCTCTATTCTGGGTGGCTGGATCTATGATAGGAATTCACATACTTTCAAACACAAAATGCAAAATCGTTTTTTTTCAAGCCTAAATGAAAAGATCAGTCATGTTTCAGAGACATTCAAAATGCTGGTACCATTGTGAAAAGAAGGGTATATTAAAAAAACACAGAAAATATAGTGGGTGAAGCTGGATATGCCCAAGAAGGCACATTGACTCAGGGAGAAAGCACTGAGGTACCCTGATATCAAATGTTTAAGGTAATAAGCACTGCAAGCTAGATGTAAAAAATGGACTAATGCACTGATGAATAGAATTTGTTGTTCTTGTACTTTGTATTGGTATGAGGAGGGGGTAGGCATGTATTCTTGTTAAAGGGAGAAAATAGCCTTGGGCTAAAATTCATTAGGGCTAATATTTGTGAAGGCTTACATTTAGAAGCAAGTTACCATAAATGGGAAGGGGTTGATTATACTCTGGGGGAGTATATTCAAAGATATTTGAGGGGTTATATTAACAATTCTACAGTATGAGCCTGTGGAAAATCAAAACTTATTGTAAAAAAAAGTCCTTTACCAAAACATAAGATAAACAAAATTTATGACACAGAATAATCATCAATCCTAGAAGAAAAAATCTGGCAAACTCCCGCAAAAATTTAATTTGATGCATTTTATTTTTTTTGGCATACCTTTTCTAAACATGTAGAAAAGAACAACAGGTGACATGTAAATCGACAATGATACAGCATTTGAAATCTGGAAAAGAAATTGCAGTTTCCAAATATAATCTCACTTTGATAAAATAGACAAATGCAGGCCTAACAACATGATTTTCAGACATATTCAAAATGTCCAACATTCTGATAAAAAAAGCATCAGCTAAATCAACTGGGCATTGCCAACTTTGAATATTAAAGACTCTAACAATCTGGTTGCCTAGTGAAAAGCTTGCAAAACATGGTCATAAATTGCAAGCATAATAATGAAAATGATAAGACAAAATGCATTGAAATAGTTTGTGCTAGCTTTTCACCTATTTTCAATGGCTACAAGAGACACCTTAATAACTAATAACTAAGAAATGAATAAGAAGGACAGAATTATTTTCAATAATTTACTTTTTGCTGATGTATCATTTTTACAAAAAAAGTCTACAAAGTACAATTGGTTTAACTGGCTTATAGCAGACAGACAAGGTGCAAGACCATGCTTTGCATATGCAAAAGCACTTTTGATTGAATGGTTAAAATTTATGCAACACTTACAGATTTGATGAGGAAATCACAAAAGAATTCCAAATTGTTTGGTTCATAGTCTCGCCCCTAAAATGAGTTCATATATTAGAAGTAGATATTTCAAATATTATATAACTTTAAATGCTATTGATTGCAAAAGAGATAAACAAGATAAAAGTCACCAGGGCATAAAGATAATAGGTTAGGAATTATAATCACTTCTAAAGAATAATATAAAATTGGATCATACTCACAGATGGCCCTCTCGGAACTGGATAAATTCTTAACAGTCTTGGCCCCAGGGCAAACTTTTTCAAGACAATAAATGCTGACAATATATTTGTACCTAAAGCTGCCATATCTACAAGCAAAATTAAAAAATTTATAAGGATTTGCCATATAAATGTAAAAGGCTAAAGGTGTTACCTTTTATTGATTCTAAAATTCCTCACACATCTCTCTAATAATTATTTTTTATCTGGTTTTCAGTTGAAGAAAGTCAATTACATATGATTTAACTGAGGCAGAAGGTTTATGCAGAAAGGTATCTGAGACACACTATCATTGATTTGTTAAATCGCAAGAAATGTTCTGCATTGTGTCACCTTTAAACCATTCTCAAGATTATTCACAAACCCTGGCTGAAACATTTGTAACAGACTTTAATTTGGCTGCTGTTCTTGTAGAGATCATATCACATAACAAAATTTTGCTTAAGGTTTTACAGTAGTATCTTCACTACTTTGGCAAAGACCTAGCAATGACTTTTATTGTTGGATGCAATAAAAAAAGTGCACCCATTATAAAAACCAGGAATTGAAAAGGTGAAAAGGAAAAACCAAAATTAAAGAAACCATCTAATTTTGCACTTTCCAGTTTTGAAAAAAGTAACTGCTAAGGAAAACCACTCAAACTGAGCAATAAAAAATATAAAGGAATGTCTATGAAAATTTGAAATAGCTAAAAAAACTTAAAATTGTCATGGGTGATTGAAAGAGTGAAAATGACATTTACTTGCTTGTTCTAAACCATTTGCATGGGCGTGAAGAAGGGAAAGGCAATCACACAGTCAGTACAGTTGGAATTGTATTTAACTATAACTAACTATAACTATAACTTAAGGCTAAGAGCCTGTCTCTGATCTTTGGAGTGACTTCACCCTGGACAGACCATTATACTAACTGACCACTCATGTCATGCCAAACTCTAAATAATAAATAATAACAAGTGTAACACTCAACTGATTTGGATATCAGAAAAATAGTCTGTCCTGGGAAAAGCCACTTCATACTCATTGTATTTTCTCAAAAAGATAATGTTGTTGTCTTAATCTAAACTATTGAAAGAATGTATTTGTTTACAAGGGTAAGATATTTGGCAGCCATTCTGCCAGTTGGGCACAACTTGTGCTGTAAGTTTGGTATCTAGATTTAATGCCATGCATACCCATTTACTTACATTAGAAGGATGAATAGCTGAGTAGGATGGAGGGTAGTGGGAAATGATTCTAACCTGATTTGACCCAATGAAGTCCTACTCATGAGCCTGGCAGCATTTTCACCTATATTGTATAATCACTTCTTGTTAAATTCTCCCTAAACATATTTTATATTTTAAGAATGGGTTTGGCAAATGATTACTTTGGATTTTAATTAGCTTTTTTACTTCAATATATCATTATGCGAGGCAAAGGATGGGTATTTTGGTAGAATGATATTCTGAAAAGCTTAAATTTATGAAACAGGAACTTGTTAGAGTTAGGGAACAGTCTTCTTCAAAACTACGCCAGCGTAATCCTACATACAATGCTATTCGTCAATCTATACCCTAAACTTGTATCATTTATGCTTAGGTTAGTTTTTGATGACACACTATTTGGATGTTGTGAAATGTTACACTGCACTGTATGTCGACATTGCTGAATTAGTGTCCAACACATTACAAAAATATATTCAAGCACCCTAGCCTAGCATAAATAGACGCCTGTATTTATCGATTAGCTGCATAGAATTAATAAGAATCTGCCTTATTTGATAACTGATTAAGTGACAAAGTAAATTACCACAGAGTGATTCTTTAGATGTCAAAAAGCTAACTGCTCTGCTCTGGCTTATGGAAGTGGAAGTTCAACATGACTACTAAATTTCCATTTTCAGATATAACAGTGGCTGTTTATCTTTAATGAAGAGATTTCTCAGTAACCTTGAACAAAATATATAAAATGCACTTACCTTCAACTAAGAGTACACTTTGCAAACTTCTAGCTTAATCATAAATGTCAGTATCCAACATTTCACTCTAATTTCATTTCAAAGAACCAACTTCAGCTTTGCTCCTCCTCCACAGCTACAACCTCCATTCCAGCTGTAGTTTCAATGATATCCGAAGTTTGACACCCAAAAGGTTAGCCCTCGCGCAGACTCAACTGGTTTTCCCAGAGATTAATCTAGTTGATTGGAAATTTAGTTGATTGGAAAATTCAGTGTTTCTCTCCCAGTAGGAAGAAAAAACCTTTTTTATACAAACAAAAGTTGGCTCCCGCGGCTAATTTCCCTTGCAAAAGGTTATGTTCATTTTGAACGATGATTATTGATGTCACTGCGATTTGATGACTTTCTATGTTGGGAGCCAAAACCCTGATAACTTTCTTTCAAGTAGACAAAATGATAAGGCTCCATTGCACCTATCATTATGGCTTAGTTCCCTTTCACACTTAAATTCTTTATTTTTTCTGTAAAAAAGTAATACAAAACAAGACTGCTCTTTAGATGTTTGCGTTTCTTATCCCAAGTGAAAGAAGATTACAAAGACTCTACAAAAAGTTCACTAAATTCCAAAAATTCTTTATCAAGGGAAATATGATAAATCTGTATCAAAATCTTTATCAATTGCGAGATATCAAATTTTTAAAGACTCTTCAATACCTTGACTTAAGTTCTTGCCTTCAAATAACAAGCAACAAGCTTCTTAACTTCGTTCAATTGATAAGCCAATCTTAATTCGGCATTGCCCGCCAGGGGCGTCGCTAAAAGAGGGCGCTTGCTCCCCATACTTTGTCTGCACCACATAACTTTTTTCTCACCCTGTAGCATAATTATAAACTTTTTGAAATAGTTATAACGTGCTATAATTTCTGTAGCAGCTAAACTTTCAAAGTATGCATTAAAAATACAAATTGAAATTTTAGAGAGAAGAGTTAGAAAACATAGAAGCAGCATATGTAAAGTTACAAATTTTATGACCGCACCCAAAAAAGAGTGAGACGCGCCCTTTTTATCGGCAAAAGGGAATAATTTTTTTTGCTTCGCCCCTGTTGCTCACCCAGCTTTTCAGTACTGGCTTTGTGCCTGTTTCTTGTTATAGTAACTTTTGTTTTTGTTTGTTTTGCCCATTCTTTTTCAAAACTTCAAAAAACAGGACAAGAATCCAATTTCTCCTTTTTTTGCCTTTGCCACTACGTCTAAAAACGCTTCACCAAAATACTTTTGCTCTTTTATGGGCGAGTCCATCCATTCCCTCCCTGGTAGAGTCCATCCATTCCCTCCACCTCTCTTGAAGCCCCTGTCACTAATCTAAAAAAGTTTCAGACCAGTGGCCCAGGTTAAAGTTCAGCTGCCGGGGGGGGGGATACTCCAAGGCCTGATAGGGGGCTCAGTCCGTTTGAGGGTCTTACCAAAGGGCTACCAAACAGCCCATTTTTGAAAATAACTGAACTGCTCAGTTGAGCTTGTGATTTGCTATAAAAAATGAATAAGATTTATCTTTCCTGAAACACCAATAATCAATTATGAAGAAGTTTGTCGAAAAAGGACCAGGAGAGCACAAAGAAATTAATGCTACCAAGGAAATAGTTTCGGTTTTTATGCTACTTCCTGAGGGGTTTTGTCGAAATGTACTATCATTTGAGGCTAATTTTCTGAAATTTTAGCATTGGCCCTCTTTGATCCTGACCGGACCCCCCTATCAGTCCATAATGAGAGTACCCCCCCCCCCGCCTCCCCGGGACAGCGCGCAACCTCTGTTGAGAGGTTGAGACTCGAAATTGACGATCGAAAAAGAGGCTACTTTGATTTGTTATTGGGTATAACTTTGTGGTTGTAACTTTGAGTTTTCTGACCAAAGTCTTGCTAGTTTGTGCTTAAATTGAGGTTCCTAATTTTTTTATAAAGCTATGGAGGAAAGCACCCTGGAAGAATCCATCACCTCCTACAAGCAACAGGTTTGAAATAGTTTTATTATCCAAAAACTGTTTGTTTTTTTGGATGACTTTGGCTGAGGCTCAATGTTTTTGTAAATCTGTGACTCTGAGCGTCAAATGTTTCCTAAAAGATTCTTCAAAAGAAAGGTAAGATCTGTCTTTTGCTACTGTCTTTCTTTGTCATAAATATCAGGAAATGAAAACATCATTCCTCATACTTCTTGCGTGGAAGTCAAGCATCATAAATAGAGACATGGACTATAGTAGCCTGCAACATTTCTAAAACACCAGAGATTGAATTGTAACACAACTAAGTAATTGTACTTCGTTGATATAACAGAACTTTGTTTTCCTTATAGTTGATTCAGATTGACACATTACTCCAGTGTTGTGAAGATGAAAACAAACACGAGCTGATAAATCTCAGAAAAGACATCACAGATCTTATAAAAATCACAGAAGGTATTGTATTTGTCCAGAGTGTTTGCATGCTTCATGTTATCAAGGGTGTATGGGGGTGTTGTCAATATGCTGGTTATGCAGTCCTTGGTATTGTGTCAAATGTTCCAAACACAAATTTTATGCTATTGATGGATTTTGCCTAGGTATGTATTTGAAAACTTAAAGAAATCTCAATAATTTTTGCCTTCTAGAAAGTTTACTATCGCTGAAGAAGAGCCGCCTACTACAGCAAATTTCGGAGCAAGATAATGAGGTTTATGAAGAGAAGGAGGTAAACATTCACTTTGTAGGTCATTTCACACTTAGGTTTCATTTCTATGCTGATTCCGTGACCATTGAATCACATAACTTCTCAAATTTCCTGTTTTATTTCTTGTAGGATAGCTCTAGCTCCTTTTCATATAATGAAAATGAAGATGATATCAAGGAGCATGATTTCCTTGGGATTAAATGCAGAGTACGGCATTCTCATGTAAGCAATTAAAATTCCTTTTCAAGTAATCCAGTTTTTGATTATTTTTATCAACAATTATATGTGTGCGTGTTAAATGATCTAATTTTTGCACAGTATAAATCATATGATGTTTATTTTTCATATTTGTAGCAAAATTTGATCTAATCAAGTGCAATATATTGTTTTATTTTTTCTCTTCTGTGCTTGTATGCAAATTTTTTACTATTTTGCTTACAACTGCTATACAAGATTGTATTTCAATTGCTTTTCGAATTTCAGGATTGGGGGCAAACAGATTATCACAATGCTATGGTGCTAGATACAGAGGAAACTGAAGATGGAGATCACAAAGTAATATGCATACTTTTTAAGACGGTCTATCATCCTTTGCAGTCTATATAGAACTATTATATACTATATACTATATATTATTGAAAGTGTTTATAAGTATAAAAAATACTAAAACCTTGCATAAGGCTACACACATGAAATTATTGAGTGGAAGTATGAGTGTCACAACCAGGGTAGGTGCCAAACCTACAATCAGCAAATCTTCTTATTGTTGCTCTACTGACTGAGCCACCTAGCTATTCAATTCACCCATGCCACCCCCTTTTCCAAGTAAACAGGGAAACCATTACACCATCCATCACAATTAACACCTGCCCTGCTATGAGGGAGGACTTTCCTCACCAGGGGGGGGGGTAGAAAAGCTCATCATTATTGGATAGGGCCGAGAGATGAACTGATAAGAGAACTGATTTATATTTTCTATAATCCTGTTCAGTTATCCCATGAAATGATTACACAAAAATGCAAAATGCACATCTTTTGGATCAGTGTTTATAATTGTTTATGCTTATACAATGTCAAAGAAAGTTAAGCCTTATATTCAGTACGAATCTTCTAATTTTAATCCTAGCACTGTATTTTAGAACAACCCTTCTTGTACTATTGTTCTGTTGAAAGCATCAAGCCTTGTCTTAACTGATCAGACACTTTTGTTCAGGTTCAGGTTCAGGTTCATTATATTTTAAATTCCACAACATACATTTCCACAAAATACTAATAAGAATACAGCAACATCAAATATCAAACAATAACTATAACAATAAGATATGGAACACAGATTATCTATGGGATATGTATGTATGGGGAATTATTTAAAGGAGGAACTCTCTCAGTAGCAAAGCTAGTTGAGGAGAGAGGCCCCCTATAGTGTACATTAAGATTTGTGGTCATTTCTAGGTGAAAGTCCTGTTTATGAACCCAACACATAAATCAATGGTTCCTTGCTCTTATTTCCTGGATGGAAAATGCAAATTTACAGAAGAAAAGTGCAGGTATGTTGCAATTAATATATTAAAATTGCTTTAAGTCTGTCTGACAATGTGCTTTAGTCAGACAGTCCACAAAGTATTATTTGATTGATAGTAACACATTGGGGATAAATGGCACCTCCAGTTGGTTACCTGTGTGTGTGTGTGTTTTATTTAGGCTAGATATTAGTTCTAGATCAATCAGAAAACACTTAGAGGGTTCATTTTTTAGACACCACTGCCCCAATGCCCCCGTAATCAAGATAATAATTTTATTAATAAATTATATCTCATGATGGCAGCCTCCAAATGATTGTGCTTTGACTTATGATATTGGTCCTTTTCTTGAATTTTGATTCATCTACCTTTGCAAATTTTTTGCATCTAATATTTTTTGTTTGCTTTTTTATTGAAGTTTATTTTTTGACAATATCTTATCCAAAATTTTTTGCGCTTGCATCAAAATAAATTTATTGGAAAATGTAGTAAAACATCCTAACTCCAGTATTAATGTGTATGGGGTTGTGGCATTTTCAGGGTACTGTTTCCTCAGAATTTCCAGATTTATGGGTTTGCTTCTCAGAAAATTTTAGATTTTTGGTTATTTTTAGGTTTAAGGGCATAAGCTTTTTCAGCTTCCCCATTTGGTATTTTATGGGGATCGTACCATCAGAGTACAATTCTGTTCTGTACTAGGTTATCCTCTGGGATTCAAACCAGTTCCATTAACAATTCTTCATTGCATTATATTGCCTGTTTTCTTTTCTTAAGGTTTTCTCATGGATACCTGACAGATATCTCTGAATTAGAAGAATACAGTGAGCCTGATTTCAGGTAGGGTATTGAAACTTTCATGGTCAGTAGACATCATTAAATTATAATCATTTAAATTACTTAAAAAAGCTGTAATTTTGTCTTTTTGTTAATTAACCATGTTAATGTGAAGTTCATTTTGAATAATGTAAAGTTCATTTTGAATGACAGCCTTTTAAAAGAAGGGGAACATTGTCTTGCAAAATATGAAGATGGAGTATGGTATAAATCAACAATAAGGTAATTATGACATTTTCTACTGCAAAGTTCTTTTGCTAAGATGGTCTAGCCTACACACTTGACATATTGTTTCAATGCAACATACTGTTTGGTTACACAAAATAAATTGGCTACTAGAGTTCAAGAACTGAGGAGTAAAATGTGAATAAAAGGACAAAACAAATTTGGAGGGCTAAACTTGTTAAAAAAGAGCAAGATGATTTTTCATAAAGTTTGAAGTACATTTTGATATTATTGAAGAAGTTATCTGCTTTTTACTACTGAGATTGTTTTATTTTTTATTGGTAGTACCTTATGATTGAATGAGATGAAATAGACAATTTTCTAAATTTTCAGAAAAATAAATGATGACACCATAGAGATACATTATGACACTTACAATACAGATGCGGTTTTGGATATCCATGATGTGCTACCTATTGGTATGTCATTTGAATTCGTTTTAAAGAAAGGTCCATTTGAGCATTGTTTTGACATAATTTGGGATTTATTACTAAGTACAAAAATTGATGCACTTCCGTTAGGTTTCTAAGATTAAGGGCCCTTGATCTAAAGATTCCTAAGATTGAAAGATTAAAAACAATTTGAATTTGTAGCATCTCCATGACAAAATAGCAATGACCATATTTTCTCTACTCGCTATTGTCAGAGGTGAGAAACAATGACTACGAGAGCAGTGACGAATCAATCATTGATGAGGAAAATAGCAAGGATATTCACGAGGAGAACTATGTTGCCCAAATATCTATGAACTCGATCCTAAGCACTGGACCACTCGGCGAATGGGAGAGACATACGAAGGTAAGGATGCTCCAGATGCTTAATGTAATTTTGGCTATAATAATGTTGACACATGTTCTTCTTATAAGCCTAGAATGTCTTTCTCGATCTTTCAGCAACTAAAGCCTTGTCAGCTTCCAAAAGCTTTTTTATATCTTCTGACAAAATTCTCAGCCAAGTATTGTTTTCTGATTATCAAAAATCATAATTTTAAACACGGAAGAACCTATTTAATCCTAATTGAAGGTCGTTTGGCCTACAAACTAGAAAACTGGCCTTCAGAATAAATCTCTTTTTGTTAGGGAATCGGATCCAAATTGATGGCAAAGATGGGATACCAGTTCGGGTAAGTTGATTTCTTTTAGTTCCTTCATCTCTCCTGGCCTACCATATGATATTTCGTACACCGAAGCCTCCAATTTTGCAAATGTTGGATCCTGTTTCCTGAATGATACATCTCTCATTTTCTATTTCCAAACAATTAAGTTTAAAGTCATCTTCTTTCTGGTTGATGTTTGAAGTGCATATCTTAATTTGAAATTGTGTACGGATTTAAGCTGTAATAATGACGAAAAGCAAGAACATCGCCAATTGGCATTAATAACAATAGTTTTTTCATTGACCGACCAGAAATCTTGGTTTATTTTTTTATAATTCAGTTTAGATGAGTTCTGTATTCAAAATCTTATTTTGGATTTCTCAACCACATACTGTTCTTAAAAAATTTTGATTGTGTATGTTCTACATTTTACAATAACAAGATATATCAGTCAATTAGATACAACAATATTATCATAGCTTTCTCAATGCCAGGTGTTTTCAAGGAAACCATATGAAAGCAGAGTACAGTCAAATTTCATTCCACAGATTTTCTTTGTAAGCATTGCTTTTGAATTTTCTAGAAAGGGTCTTGGTAAAGATGGCGAAGGCCGCGTGGAACCGATCGAAATCGTTATCCTTCCCGCTGGTATGGTCTTCTTTCTCTACGTTTCCTATTATCAAGAGATATCAATATTTCACGATAAATTGAGTTAAACTAACTGAATAACTAATAAAGCCCCAACCTTAAAGGACCAGCATAGGAAATTCTCGAATATTCTCGAATAATTAGCTAGAGGAATGAAGGAAATTTTCTCTTCAAAACACACCCGGTCACTCTTCCTCCGTAAACTAGATCAATCATTTTTTGATAAGTAAATTGTTCATTTTGAAAGTGTCCTCTTTTCCAGAATGACAGTTCCATACTGTTAACACAAGTGCTGATCTAAATAACACATCACTTTGTAAATGATGAGAAAGTGTCTTTATGAATGGCTACAATTAAAGTTAACCATCTCAGACCAGTAGGTCGCAACATACTGTGCGAAGGAATAGTTTGCAAAATATCCTTGATTTACCCTTGAAGTCTTGAACTGGAGAACTCTTTTCAAGAAACTCTTATATTGTCTGCTGCTAATAGAATGCAATCTGCTGCTAATTTTCCCATCCATGTTTGGGTGCCCTAGGAACACGTTTTCAATAATTGATTTTCTAAAGTTGTCTCATGTGATTTCATTTGTGGTTTGTGTTGAACCTTACAAATTGTTCGAATATAGCAAATTTACATCACATCGATAAAGGATAAATGCCTCACTTTTGATAGTTTTGAAATGATGTAACGTGAGCATCAGAAAAGGGCAGATAAAAATCATTAATAATTATAATTATTATCATAATTATACATACATTTATTATAACAACTAAAATCCTAAATGTATAATTGTGTATGCTGGAAAAATTCGACTTATATACAACACAATTATCATTAGAGCTAGGGATCTGTTAAATCTCTAAATAACTCGACTGATGCCAAGCTGTCTGTACTCTTTCCGTCTGGTTTTATTGCTAAAACTAAATACATTCATACATTCATTGAAGTTCGCATACGTTCGCATACGATCATGTTTACTTTGTTCTCTGTAGGGAAGAGTTTAGATAAAGTAGCTGAACTACGAGAAAAAGGACAACTTCATAAGCCCCTCAGAAAACGAAAATCAAAAAGCAAGTTAGCAGAAGGGGCTGGGAGTTCCGGAGGAAATTCATCAGCCAGCTCTATCCAGGTATATTTTAAAGTTGTTTTCAAAGTAGGTACTTATTTAATGCAATTTTTTCGAAGCCTTCGAAGGAACGATTTTATTTCCTGAGGTTATTTAAGCATAGAACGAGAGGAGGGGGGGAAGGGGGGAGGTATAGATTGCAAGTTCTCCTGGTTCTTTCCGGCCTCTAGCGTGTTCGTCAGCTGTTCAAACCTACTAAAGAAGGGTAATTAACTTAGAGAATGCTTTTTTATGCTTTAGTCAGATGTGCTCCAGATGTACATTTGTATCTAAAAATGAGAAATTTATGAAGTTAGTTCACATACAATATTTCTGTTTCCCTTGTAAGAACGTAGGCCTATCGAACTGGCTTGAAAAGACGTCATCGTTATTTTTTTCTCATTCTTTTAATTAGTAAGTGACATTAGATTGTATGATCTAATGCTTGTAGATAGGCGAAATCTACGAACGAAGATATGCTGATAGTTGAGTGTCAAATGGGGCTATAGGAGAGCCGCAGGATGGTATCGGATGGGGAGCTATGGGAGAAGGGTAAATTTTGAAAAGAGCAATACTGTTATTCCCATTCTTAATGGTATTACCAACTCGAAACTTTCAAACTGTGCTTTTTTGATATTGCTGTCCTCCCAGTTCTCTCTTTGTAATTTTGCAGTATAATTGTACCTAGGAAATTTAAAAAAGACTAGACAGAACTACCTTAAGCCGGAATGAAGCCACAATAATGAGGAATGTAAGGCCTAAATTCAAGCTAATTTCAAGCCAGATCTAAGATATTTATCAGCAAGTCAGGAATTCATTTGTGTTCAGCTATTCCAGATGCAATAGTTATTTTACGCGTTGAGCATCATTATTTTAATTTATAGTCTTTGATACTTTTTTCTATAGGAAACTGATGTGTTTGAGTTCATAAATAGAAAATTAACACATGGCGGTATGTTTTGCTTGCTTTTGCGATATTTTTCCAGGTAGATGTAGTCTGTATATGTATTCATTTATTAATGAAGCTATCAGCCCTTTGGTGGCACGGTATTTCGTAAGAGATTTAATAGCCGCTCAAATCTACGAAATTTCTTGTCTTCACATTGAGCTTGGATTTAGCTAGCTGATATAGTTATGAAATTAAGTGTTTTGAGATTTTTGTGTTTTCCAACTTTCATTGATTATCGTAGGACTTCTCTTGGGATTCCTTTTGAGTATAAGGCAGCATCTCAAACGGTAGAACTATGGGGAAACATATTATCCAAACATTTTGAAAATAGACAACATGATAAATAACAGTCGAATACAAAGAGAGAATGCTAAAAAGGAAAAGGAACGATGAACTCCCGAGTTGCTATTCATCGCCTTGTTGCTTTGCGCTTTTCTTAAGAGATGCCCATTCTTATTCGATTCTTATCCAGAAGAGATTCTTATTCGAAATTCTTTTTCCACGGAAATCTATCATCACCTATGTACTGCTTATAAAAGATATATCAATTGTTTGAATTTTTTTTTAAAGGTTCCATTTTTATTTTTCAGCATCGCACTCAACACTGCATTTTAACCAAGTCGATGGCAATAAGCACAAGGTTAAACACAATATTGAAGAATCTTACCAGCAGTTGAAAAATATAAGAAAGAACAAGTCAAAAGGCATGTCAACAAAGCAAGCCCATGCAGGGCCTAACTGGAACTTGCAGTTGTTCAAGAACAACGAGAAGGCAATGGCTCTCCGCAAAAGACTCACAAAGCAAAAAGAATCGTTAAAAAGAAACCTCGGCAGGTACGTACGATCTAACTTTGCAATTTGTTTAGGCATTGACGTTTTTAGGTAATTCATATTTTAGAAGATCAATGGTTATTTTATTCTGTAGCATCAATATGATGATTGTTATTTGTACAGGACACATACAGTGTCAAATGTCTAGCCGCTTTTCCCATATGTTTTGAAAACCCTAATCGCAATTTATGTACCTGCAAGAGGCTGGGTACTTTACCAATCATTTAGACATGTGTAAATTATGATGATGTCAGCATGCACGGTTAGAGCATTGCTTCTCTTGCGCAGAACCGACTTTCTTTCTTGTTTTTTTATTTTTCTGGGAACAGGCTGCTATCTGCCTTTTACTAAGTGGGATTAAATGATTCTAAGCCTTCTACCACTTTTTATACGATCATTTTCTCTTTTAGGGACAATGAAATGGTATCTCGGTTGAAGGCGAGCATAAACGCATTAGAGAATGAACTGAGGGAACTCGAACATTCCGGAAAAACAATTGAGAATAAGCTACATTCCAAACAACAACATAGAAAACTTACAGTTTTCTGAATTATATAAATAGATTTAAATTTTAGAATGAATTTTTTAAGCCTTTACAGTATGAGAAAATTTGGCTTTTTTGTTTCTATTCTGATTTTCAAAAAAAGTCTACAATCCATGAAAATACCCATGAAAATGGAAATGAAAATGTCTCTTCATGATGAAGATGAAAAGATGTCTCTTTAAACTTCTCCTACCCTTTTTGCTGTTGTTGCCTTTGCAAAAAATATATCTTGAAGACATCGAAAAAATATTTTGAGCCTTGTAAATGCAACTGGTCTAACGAACCATCAGAATCTATATGATGAAGGTGTTAAAAAATACGCATATAGTCAACAATGAATTGTAAAATCATGTCCGTTTGTGGCTCAATTCAAAACTAACATTAAAAAGACAATAGAATAATACGAATATGTTGCAACAAGCAGGCAATTTTTGTGATTTACCTCTACTAAGATTCATAAAAGAAGTTTTTTTGCAAGAAGGTTGTCTTGTTTACAAGCTTTGTTGTCCTTTATCAAAATCACATGTATCAATTGTTTCCCACAATGCCTCTACTGCCTTTAGTATGAATAAAATCAAAATGGAAACATAGCCTCTTTCTCTATTATAATGTCTAATATTCTAATTAACTATTTTGTAAAAGTTGCAAATAGCATGACCAAAAGTATGCCAAGAACACCAAAGTCCCCTCTAAACAAAATTACGGACAGAAATCAAAAATGATTATTTTTTTCTCTTGTCACCTACGTGGAGGCTAAATCTTTTGGACTTCACAGTATCCTTAAAGAATTTGTAAAAATCTACGGCCTCACGTCTCCCTAGCCCTTGCTCAACCTATCAATCAATTTATTCTTGATGACTCTGGAATAGCCTCTAATTACAGACCTATCTCTCTATTGCCCTTTTTTCAGTAAATTGAACGAGTAATTCATGTACAAAAGTCTATACTTCTTTCTCACCCACCACGGTAGAAAATAAGGTATCCCTTGCAATTTTGATTCCAGAAAAATCATTCAGTTGTTCTTCCCTTATTAGAACGACTGGGGTAATGAAGTCAACTCTTAAAAAAAAGATATGGCCGTTGTATTTTTCTTGATTTACAAAAAGCCTTTGGTGCTGTCAATCACAACATTTTGCTCTCTAAATTAGAACGCAATGGTATCACAGGCAATTTTCTCAGATGGTTTCAACCCTATCTATATGATAGAACCCAATTTGTTTTACCTTAAGGTGTACCTTCAGGATCATTACTCGAATACTTTTCTTTCAATGCAAATTTTCACCAACATTCTACTAATCAACTTATTGTAATGATTTGTTCTTGACTCATAGAAAGCTTTTTCAGTATGACGTGATATAGTGTGTCAGTGGATTTATCAGTGGCAATCCGAAATTATCCTTCAAAATATTCGTTTAAATAATATTAAATTTCTATTACAAACAATTTGAATAGCCAAGATGATTTCTTCAAATTAACCTATATATTTTTTCTGCGGTTGACTAAAAAAACTAACATGAAATTTCTATACTTTTGGCATTACAGATAAGTACTCTCTTCGACTAATATATGATTATTGAGAGAATTTCCGCTTTTGAATAGTGCCCTGTTTGCGCATGTTTGTTTGTTGAATTGTTATCATTTCCTATGATGTCTAATTTAAAAAACTATCTTTTACATGGTATATACTCTAGTGAATTTACTGGTAAGTGTATATATGTCTACTTGTAAAAGTATATACAGTGGAATTTAGAAAAAATCTGAACTGGTCTAAAAACTTGAAGAGTCCCTGGGAAAATTATATTTAAGAAATGAGTTTAACTTTTCTGGAAATATTAGCCTGATTGTTTTTGATTGGGTTTCCTTAAAAATAATTTTCTTAATGCTCTATGAAAAGTTTTCAGCGGATTCTTTTCTTTCTCTCCAGTGTCCTGCGATAAAAAGAGTAAAATGTGGCAAGTTTTTTCTCTAAAATTTTTTACTGGCTTGGGGTACAAGATTGGTTGACTGACCTCTGCGCAGGAGTACAAGTAATTGACGACAAGGCGCTATTGTGCATGCGCAAGAGGAAAGTAAACCTTCCAAACATTGCTGCCACGAAGAAAACGTGGGAACTTGGAACAAGTGGAAACCCAAGGTATTTTGGTAACTTTATTGATTTAGACATTTCTAATTTAAAGCATGTCATCAATCAACTTGTTTACACGAAAATTTTAGTTTTAGTTTAGTTGAGAGAGGGAAACGAGACGGAATAACAAGAGGCTTGACTTGTGGTACATCTCTTGAATTGATTTTTGCATTTTTAAGAAAGAAAGTGGGGGAGCTATAGGCCCCCAGGCCCTTGCTCCGCGGTGCCTGTTAAGAAGCAATAGTTGCTGCAAGGGATCTTCTTGTTTCTCTCGAGAAATTATAAAAAGTCAACAAAGCTATTTGATTTTAGACTAATGTACCCAGTGTTTTGATTTGATACCCCTAATTAGCTGCATTGTATCTTTAGACATGGACCATGGTATTGCCGTGGTCAGAATGTTTACATCTAAAATGAAGGAAATACATAGAGTAGAGTTTTGCTATGCCTTTATTTGGGATAACTTGTTACACAGTGGAAATCATGTTTAATAGATCAAATCACTCAAGATCATTGCAGGCAAAGTCTAATTTCATTGCTCAGCCGTGCTTACCCTTAGCCAGAACTCTTTCAGGATCCTGGCTCAACCATTGCAAACCATGGCTGGACAATGAACCCTTGTTAGGTTTTTTTTGGGGAGGGGTGCCCTGTGACTCCAAAGACTTAATTGTTGACACTGCAGGTGTGGATCTAGGCCGGTTGCACAGGTTTAAAAAAATCGGTCAAATTCTGAGAGCTATTTTTTTCTGTAAATCTTGAATTTTTGATCTAAATTTCAATTGCAACAATTGCTGCACTTCTCCCTGACTGACTACAGTTCTTCTGTTTATATACTGAATTGAACCCCCACAAGCATCTTTTATCTCAAAGTATCCAAGGAGTTCAAAATCGAGGAAACTCAATGTGACAATGTGGAGTATGTTATCTATGTGCCAATATTGAAACCGGTGGCTATTGTTTTCTGAAAACCTGTGGAAACCGGTGCCCATATGTTTCCCTTATGCAAGAGAAACGGGTGGCTAAAAAGCATATTCGATATCGATATCCATAGCTTGAAAGTATGGATGCTTCAAAACAAAATCATACAAAATGAAATACGGAGGCAAATATGAATCTGAGGTTTCGTGTTGAGGGAATAGACTTTCTTTCTCAGAAAAAATCATGAAAAGAATCGAAGTTGCAAGAAGAGGATCAGAGGATGAAACGGAGTAAAATTCTGACATATTAGATGAAATGTGGGCAAATTATTCATATTTAAAAGTTGCTAACCTTATTAGCAACTTTTAGCAATATTTATGGACCAACAACACAGAACTGTAATGGGGTAAAGCACCCAGAAACCGGTCAAAATTTTGGCTAGATCCACGCCTGCACTGAACATGTGTCTGCTTTTCTCTGTCATTTCTGTTAATTGGTTCACTATTCTTTTATAATGTTGCTGAAAACAGAATATAATTATGTTTATTTAGTTAGAATATATATGTATTTCTAATATCATACATTTTTTTACAACAAGATTGAATAAGTGTCAGAGGTACTGCTTTTTTCTCAGCCATCCCTTCCCCAAATACCAAAGACGTTAAACCTCGACTGGTGGTTAATTCTGAACTTCCCTTCTAGGCTGTTTTCTCCAAACCCTGAATGACATCCTTTTTAATTTTGTTTGTTTTTTTTCAGTTTTTCCTTTTGCACCTACAATTGTTATTGTAACAGTCTTATCTTAAGTTGCAAACTGTCTATGTAAACAAGAGGTTGGTAATTGTAGTGTATTTAAATTTAAATGAAAGTTTTTCATTATTATATCATTATTATCATTTTATTACCACAATTGTATTGGTTTTTCTTGTTACCTTTAGCCCGCTTAAAAGAAAGGTTTGAAGGATCTGGACCAGTCTCCAAAAAGGTTGCCCACCCCTGATTTAAATTATGCTTGATTTAGAAAAATTATGCTTTTTAACAACATTCAAAAATTAAAATTTCAACCAATCCTAAGGCTTTTATGAAAGTGTTCAACACAATGCTAGTATCAAAATTCATTGCATTCTGCACAAAGGGGATTGGTTCTAAGGGTGGCAAATAGTAAAGCATGACTTTGCCTCTTTTTTACTAGAAAGATGAGTGACAACGCTGCCAAAGAAGGGTTGAGAAAAATTTTTGTTGGTGGTCTGAACAGAAACACCACTGATGAGACATTTAGAGATCATTTCGAGCAGTACGGGGATATTCTTGATTTGATCATAATTAAAGATTCAACCACTAAAAAGTCAAAAGGTTTTGGTTTTGTTACCTTTGACTCAGTTGAAAGTGCAGACAGGGCATTAGAAGATAGGCCACACACAATTGATAACAAAGAAGTAGACATCAAGAGAGCTATTCCCAGAGAGCAGAATACAGATACAGCTCACCAGCGAACTAAAAAGCTGTTTGTTGGTGGATTGCCAGCCATTGCAACGGAAGATGATATAATTGCCCATTTTCATGAGACATATCCTGGAAAAGGCACTGTTGTTAAATGCGAGGTTATTAAAAACAAGGAAACTGGGGCATCTAGGGGATTTGCCTTCCTAGAAATGAGTTCTGAAGATTTTTCTGATCTGGTCATAATTGATAACTGCAGACCTGAAATATGTGGCAAGGTAGTTGAAGTAAAGAAGGCTGAAGACCGTAGAGGTAAGGTTTATTTTCAAATAATGATTTTTCTGAGTCCACTTACTTGGAGAAATATCTCTTTTAAAGTATTCACCATCTTTCGCCACTATTTTGACACTTATTTTGCTCCCATTAGTCCTGACTCCTGTTATGTTACCAATCTGCATGTCAGTCTAGTGTTAGAATGTGCAGCCTTCTTTCAAAGTGGTATTGCAAATTATGGATTAATTTTCATTTCCTTAAAGGTGGAGATGGTGGAGGTGGACAGCCACGCAGTGGTGGTCGCGGTGGTTATGCTGGTCGAGGCCATGACTCTTCAAGGTATGATGGAGGAAATCAGAATTTTCATAATGACTACCAAGACTATGGAGGTGATACTTACTCTGGTGGACAAGGAGGCTACCAAAACCAAGGAGGATATGGAAATGTGTTTTATCCAAATGTTGGATATGGTGGAGGTTATGGCCAAATGCAAGGATATGACAATGGTGAGGGGTATGGAAATGCTTACAGTGAATTTGGTGGTAGCTATACCCATACACAGTCTGAATATGGGCCTATGAGAGGTGGAGGAATGAGATGGAGTGGTGGAAATCAACGTGGAGGAAGACCCTATTGATTTCAAGGTATTTGCATTTTAAATTTTTCTGTACTTCATAGACCAATAATATTTGCTTTGTCATCTCTGCAGTAGAAGGGTTTGTGGTTTATCCTTATTTTTCATTTTTTAAGTTATTTGATAATAAGAGTTTTGGCTAAAGTTTATATTGATTGAACAATGAATATAATATGCTGTCAGGTATCTTCATTTAACTATGGTTGCACTATATTGTATCCTATAAGAAAGTTTTCTCTGTGCCCTAGAAGTTTTCTAAGGTTAGTTAACCAAATTTATTTTGTTTCATATTCTTTTGACAGGTACTTAATTAAGTGGTTTAGGTGTGTAGGAGGAAGCGGTAGAGCAGGAATTAGGCAGCCATAAGGAGGTCTACAGACTGACTTATCAACACATAAGATATTTCTGGCAAGGCTAGCTAGGAGCTAAGAGGACAAGAGAATGTATACAAGATTTTCAAGCAAGACAGGTTTCTTAGAAAGAAACATATACATCTGATATACCTTCCTTTCGTTTGTGTAATTACACAACATAGTTAATATGTATGGTAGCAGTGATTAAGTAAGTTTAGGTAATTAAGTTAATAGTCCCCAATTGTGGCATTTTTTGGCTTTCTCTAACCAAAGATTTTATTTAACTAGGTACCTTTCTATGCTGTGGTATTTTTTATAGATGATTCAACTTCTGGTATTTTAAGGTGTAATGATTTATTCATATCTAGTACTAGATTTACAAAGAAATTTTCCAGAAATCATGAGGTTCAATTTCCATGAACTTCTGTTTGGAAAAACCCCAAGAATACAATCTTGAACTATTAAGAATTTTTATCATTCAGTTTATCTTTTTCACTAGCACTGTATCCGGAGAGCATACTCTGCTCAAACTGCCAGCCGAGGGGCCAGGGTGGCCATGTCCCCACTTTTTTGCAAAACAAGTAGTTTTGAAGCTGCAGTAAAAAGGGAAAGAAGCCTTGGTCCACTAGTTTTCCTAGCCTTGACCCCCCCCCCCTTCCAAATTTGTGGCATAGGCCCTGTTTTGAAATGAAAAATTTATTAATATGACATCTTTGTCATTTGTGGATTGAAAGGGATGGATTGGACATACATGTTAGTTTCATAAATTTAAATAGTTCCCCTTATTCCTTGGCATATCAAAAGGGAAAAGGTATTGATGGAATGAAATTGGTCACAAAGTAATCTTGCCCACTAACTGACCCAATAGGTTGTAGTCTAAATGCAAGTCTTCCTGCTGCTTTTTGGGGTGACCTACTTTATTGATGCCCTTAAGACTAGATCTGGTTTGTTAAACATTTTTTATGTGCTGTTTAAAGCAGCTTAAGATTAAACATGATTATTTTTCCAATCGTCATGAAAGAATGAATATTGTTGACAAGAGTGTGTCCCTGGAATTAAGCTAGGCCATATACGTATCTTCCATTTGGATCTGCGTAGGGTCCTAGCTTTGTGCTCAAAGGGGTTTTCAGGCCCAACTTGCTGACAAACTGGCTAAGTAATCCGTTATTTGCCAACTCCTTGAAAAATTTAAAGTTAAATGAAAATAAATCCTGATGAGTTTGAAAATAAAAACTCCTTTTAACCCCTGAATAATTCCAGGGGGGTTTCGCCCTGCTCCCCCATTGAGATCAATTTTGACCATCTACTGTGAGTGCAAAAAGCTCAGTAAAATTTTGGTGCAAAATTTAAATTGGTCTATTGTAAGTGGGAAATTTAATGCCCTTCATCCTCCCGGAAACTTCTGTCATTTTACGTCCCTTGGTAAATTTCAAGGACCAACCGGCCCGTTGTGTCAAATGTAAACAGCCGTGTCTGAGGGTCTAGAAAACTGACCCTTTTCTCCGATATTTGATTCCAATTTGATTCCCCTTTTCTTTGTAGTCAAAGAAAATTTATACCCTTTTTCCTGAAATCAAGTTGTTGAAATAAGGCCAAACAAAGAAAAATTGGAAACTTTATTAAGATACTATATCATACACCCTATTTTCTATTTTCTGTGTCCTAGATATTTGACAAAATTGAACCCCTTTCTCAGAGATATTGAAGACGGGTGCTTACACTTGACAATAAGAGTCGACCCGCCGGGAAAACCTGACGGTCACGTTTTCTCCTAACTAACTTCTTTTGACCCATGTTTGAACCTAATCAATATCACTGATATTTGTAAACTTTAATGAATTCTACACGGAATATTTTCTGAATTTCAAGTTAGGAATGAAACTGTCGGAATAGTGATAAACAAAACTGCCCAATGGAGCATAACAGACACCTGTCATTCCCATGTGTTCCAAAACGTGTTTGTTTCGCAAGGCATTTTGGGTTGTAATAGACCAATGAAATCGTTACATTCATATTCTTTTGTTGCGATCAGCCAATTAAATTCGTAGTTGCAAATCGCATGTTCTGTACAATGCGTGGGGACGAAGATTCGTTCTCTTCACCTTTTATTGCTCAACGAAGGAAGGCGCTGGTAAATATTCTACGAAGGTAGGTTGATTTGTTCTAACAGACTCCATGTTTTCGTCGCTATAGATATATTTTGTTACTTTTCCACTTTGTAGTTTTCAATTGTGTATGAATTGCTATTTGGAACAGATTAAACGTATATTCACTGTTGGCCTATCGGTTCTTGCTAGTAGCGAAGGTCTTATATTCTTCGAAGCCCTTAATAGTTAAAATATTTCTGGCTAAGTTTGTGTCAACAAAAATTCCGCAGCTCAAACCCTACTTGTAACTTAGTGTTATGATGTCTATGTTAGTTGAAACTAAAATTAACTCTAACATTAAGTGATCAAAATTCGGGCAGGCAACAAGGCTGGCTGGAATGCCGTCCATTTTTCATTGATTCTATTGTTATCGTCTGGTCAGTTTTAATATGTGGTAATCCATCATTTAGTCAAAATGGGTGAAGATGGTGATATGTTGGAAAAGGAAGCCCTGAGAAAGCTGTTTGTTGGTGGACTAGACAGAAATACCAGCGATGAAACCTTCCGGCAACATTTCGAAAAATATGGAAACATTGTCGACTTAGTCATTATTAGAGATAAGAATACACAAGAATCAAAAGGATTTGGGTTTGTTACCTTCGACTCTTCTTTTGCCGTGAAAGAAGCCCTAGACAATAGACCACACGTCATTGACGAGAGGACTGTGGAAGTAAAGCGGGCAATACCAAGAGAGGATAACACACAGACGGCACACCAGAGAACGAAAAAGTTGTTTATTGGAGGTTTACCCGCTAATATTACTGAAGATGATATCACCAACTACATTCATGAAAATTATGCGGTACATGGCAGAGTTGAAAAGTGTGACTTGATCAGAAACAAGGAAACCAATGAGGTTAAAGGATTTGGATTTTTGGAATTGGACAATGAAGATATGGCAGATGTTATTATTATCACTGAACCAAAACCAATTGTAGCTGGAAAGAAAATTGAGATAAAGAAGTGCGAGGAGAGAGGAGCAGGTAAAATGTTTGAATCTGTATATATTTGTATTTTTCTAAAGTTATTCTGAAAAGTTCCTCATAGTTGCAAAATTCCTTTTTTATTTTGGTATAAACTTTCTGTTATTAGGTAATATGCTAACAATTTTTTATCCTTACAGGAGGTGGCCGCGGTGGTGCTGCAGGTGGGATGCGTGGTAGAGGAGGAAGAGGTGGAAGCAGAGGTGGACGTGGGGGATATGGTAGTGACAGGGGTGGAAACCAATCTGGTGGAGGCTACTGGGGTGGAGTTGGAAGCAATACTGGAGGTAACATGTATGGAGGCTATGGACAAGGAGGAATGTATGGCTCAAGTGGGTATGGTCAAGACTACAATGCTGCATTCAACAACTATGGTAGCTATGGTGGTGGATATGGTGCCTATGACCAATCTGCTTATGGACAACAGAGTTTTGGGGGTGCTGGTGGACGTGGTGGTGGTAGGGGTGGTGGTAGATATCGCCCTTACTAATCAAGTGAGTATATAGTTCAGCCACTTTTTGCATGCATTTTATATTCTTAAACATAACAGCAATTGCTTAAACATAACGGCATGGTTAAACTTGCATTTTTCTCTGATGGTATGCATTTTCCCAGTATGCAGAGCATGGCAACAATGCCCTTAAAATGCAGACAAGGTATTGCTTGGCACACCTAAAACTAGATCTGTATACTAAATTTTAAATATATTTGAAATTTTGATAGTGCTGGTGCACCTGGTACTTTTGTATGATTTTTGTGCATTGGCTGTGAGTTATATATGAAAGCATAAGTAAACATAACAACTAGCCAAGAAAAAGCATGATGCACTTTTCTTTGACTAGTGGTATTGCTGAAGCTCTTGACAAGTTGCTTGTAAAAGTCAATTTTATCGCCTAAACACTTTATTCATCAGTTAGAGATGTGCTTTGGTAAATGAACTTTATCTTTGCAGTTTTCACATCAATCTATTTCTTAATTTTCAGTTCTAGGTGTTATGTTTTCAGGTGTTGTTCAAATGCTATTCACATTAATCAATTTGATAATGTTCAATTTCAGGTTTCCTTGCCTCTTTTTCTTAATGTTTATTCCAGAAGCTTTCCAATGCTGCTATTTTCATATTTTGTGACTTGCATCCTGAAATTTCAGTTGAAGCAAGAAGCTTTTGCAGAGCTTATTTTATGCTCGCACTTTTTAGGCCAATCTCTGATATTTGTTTATTTGTATTCTTCACCAGGTAGACTTAGTGGCTTAGGTGTTAAAACAGGCTACAATGACTTACTAAAGCAGAATTATTATCAATCAAGAAACTTCAGCAAGTCAGGCAGGCCTAGATGTATTTTACCAACATACTTGCCTAGAAGTAACTTCTCTGCATTAGCTGATAGGATAGCCAATCCTAGAAGTCCAGTTGAAAGTATTTGAAGCATTCTGCAACAGAGAAGCATAGGATAAGCAGGAAGGAAGTTCACATCTATCTAACCTTTAGAACATTCTAGATTTTACCTCATTATATGAACTTGTATTATAGTTTCTTTGTGCTTTGTATAAGTGTTTGGTTCTGTAAATGATTACTCTTTCTTTTGGTCTTTATACTCTATACTGAGTTTCTCATAGACTTGCAAAATTTGCTAGCCTGCAATTTCAAGGTAGTGTCACAGGGCAATTTACTTTAACGCTAGTGCCTTTAAACTTCATTATTGGTGGTTTGTACTTAAGTCAGGCTAGGTTTATTGTTTTGATAAAAGTTCATAGATGGAGAGAAGAGACAAGCTATTGTTAATGATTTAAGTTGGCAGATGTGACAATTAGAAGTCTGCAAATGTATTGATTGGAAGAATCATCTAGACGTTGACGTAGAATGAACATGCATTGCTAAGAAGGGTTTGAATTGTTTTGTAAAGTTTCCTTTCCAAAAATGCAACTGTGGTGACTGAACACAAGGACTAGGATAATGAGAGGGTCCACTTTTCTTTATTGACATTTTGGTCACAGTAAGCTGCTATGTACTGGATATGAATTGAAGATGGACAGAATGGCTCAGCCCTGATGCTGTATCAAAATGATTATTTTGATATTGAGAAGAACCATGATGGAACTTGCTTTGTGTCTTCATTTGCTATTTTTTATTACATTGATTTTGAATGCCAGTGTTGTTTCTTTGCATTGTCTTTGACATTTCCGACCTTATAATGAACTTTGACAGTTTTGTAGTTATTGTTGCATTAATCTGTTCACAAGTTTCAAAATTTACCCAAGCTTCAGAACATTTAAACCCTAATGTCTGTTGTCTTGTTGGAGCCTTTACTTCCAAAAGTGGAGACATGCAGAGAAAATTTCTTTACGAATGAGAGGCAGAATACCTTGTACACTAGCTTTTTTGCTGTTGTTTTGCTAGATGACTTAAATTTAAGAGAGTGCACAAGATTTTTTTGAAAACAAAGATATAGGTCAGCTTGTCATAAAATTAAATGGGATTTATCTTTAGCTTCTCTACCATCTGTTTGGGCCACGCACATCTGAAATCTGTTGCTTTCAATCCAGGTGACACTATGTACCATGTGACACCATATATAAGTTTTTTAAATGTCAATATTGGATTAAGAAGGTAAGTCTATTCTAGGACCCATGAATATTGTGAATGGTATCTTAGTAAAAACCTGGTATTGTTTTTCTCTTGATTTTTGACAACTTCATCCATGAAGCACCTCATCCTTTGTTTGGACACTTCTGGCCTACATTAAACAGACATCGCACAGACTCGTTTAAAAAGTTGTTTTTGGAAGTTTCTGGTTTGGCTTCAACAGAACATGAAGCAATGTAAGAGATAGGATGATAGACGTTATTGACTGTAAGCGTTACAGGCGCATTGATTTTCGAAATACCAATCTTTTACAAGAGCTTTGAATTGACTTTAGATCGAAAAACCGAATTGCTTTTTATACCATGACTCGTAGTTTGACCTTTGGAACAGGTGGAGTGTCGATTTTTCGAAATTTATAGCTTTTTGGAGGAAGTAGTCTTTCATTAAGGCTGGATTCAAGTTGTGCGGAGTTTCGGAAACTGATAGTGCTAGTATCACATGGTTGTAGCATTGTAACTTCCAAAGAGTATGACCAATGGGTAAAAAAATCTCAGCCACTTAACAATAAATTGATTCAGATGTGGAAATCTCACCAAACCGCAAAAATACCAGTGTTTCTAAACTTGATACTTGGGAATATCACAATTGTATCTATTGTTTTTGTAGGACCCAAAAATATCATTTCTGATAAATATTTAACCCAAAAATATCACTTTGGGTGAGCACTTGACCCAAAATATCGGACTGACCCCTGTATGTCTATGTGCTGAATGCCCCCTGGGAGATTTAGCCTTGACTAGAAGTTTGGAATGCATTAGCTACACACATTTCGGACAAATATTTTTACGAAATTTGGTCGCGATGAAACTTTTGCATTTAAGATTTTTGAAAATTCGCATAGAAAAACTCTTACATGAGGTTAGGAATGGAATTGATGTATCCTTTTTATTTTAATGTCAACTACGTCCTTTTCCTCATTTACAACTTTTCGATATTTACCGTTGACATCATCATCATCATCATTGTTGGCTCTTGAACTAACTTCATTGTTCAATAAAAATAGTTCTTAGTTGAGTAGCGAGAGGGAGGCAAGAGGGATAGGTGCCCCCCCCCCCCCCCCCCGTGGCACAAAATATATTTGAAAAAGGGCGCTTTCTTGTCACGACGAAATTCTGAAAAGTTGTCCGAAATGTTTTTCGACGAAATTTATCCGCCGAAAATTTATCTGACGAAAATTTTTGTTGTTAATGTACGATGAAGTGTATTCTGAGAAGGCTAATTGTAGCAGGCACCGCGCACCAGTCTAAAAGTGGATGGGCTGAGAAGGGTGTGACCGAAAATTTTGTGAGGCCACACCCTTTCGAACGCTTGAAAACGCCTGTTTTAGAAAATACTTGCTTCTTCCCATTTATTTAGAGGGGATGATAATAACTATGAAATAGATTAACAAGATAAGACGCCAAATGAACAATAAAGGGTTCCCACAGTCAAGAAGAACTGCTACTTCCTAGGATCCGTTAAAGTGAACTTTTTGAAAGTTGCGCTGGAGTAAACTTCTAAAAATTGTCTAACCTGTTATTGCAAAAATGTGAATGGGCTTTAGCCCCTGCTAGCCCAATGGCTGCGTGGTGCCTGAATAGTAGGGCCCTCTGGTTTACTTTCTCGAGCTTCTTTTGGCTTGCATTACTACAGAATATCCAGATGAGGGAGCAGTAATTTAAGTGACAATAAATGAATTAACAATCACCACTCTTTCATTGCTACCCATGAATCGAGCTAGTCTTTTGATGGATGGCAGCTTTTTGCAGACTTTATCACTATGCGAGTCAAAATTTGTTCATCGATTTGAATTCCAATTAAAATTACTTCGCTACTTATATTTATTTTGAAGCCATCATTGATAGAAAATTCTGTAATATGATTGTCATTATTGCATTTATTGGTGTTATGCTGTACTAATCTATGGAGTTCATCAGGATTTGGAAATCGTATTATCATCTGCAAAGTTACATAGAGAGCCCTCCTGAATGAAGAGAAATATGTCATTTATAAAGAGGTTGAAGAGCAATGGTCTAAGTATTGAGCCCTGAGGCACTCCATGATCAAGTGGCCCCCATGAACTAAAATCTCCACTGATTTTCACCATTTGTTTTCTGTCAGTGGGATAACTCTGTAAAAGTTTTAGTGGATTTATACCGACTCCATAAGCAACTAGTTTTCCAATTAGTAGATTTATGTCAAAGGCTTTGGATTGGGCTGCAGTGTATTTCTTAGCTATTAGGCTAGTTTTCCACTCCTCTATTAATCTTATTAAAGCATGCTGGGATGAAAAATGTTTTCTGTAAGCACATAAAAAGTCAGAGCAGTCCATATTGAGAAATGGAGAGAGTTGAAGCTCTATATATACTTCATAGAGTTAATTTTGCCGAGGGTATGTTGCAGTTCCAATAAATAACCGCGACATCAGAAACGCAGGAGGCTGGTATCACTGTCCAGCAAGCTTTTTGTGGCAGTGTCATCAAAACACAAATATTGACCAGACCAAAGAAAATGTGTAATACTGATGTACACAGTAAAGGGAAATAAGAATATATTTAAAAATCTATTTCACCCAGCCCAAGCTTGCGCTGGCAATTTCTACTTCTTGTCACAAGTAGTCTGTATCAATTTACTTTTGGAACAGACAAAGTCCAAGCATAACCTACTTTCTTGTTACAGTTAAATAAAAAAGTGATACCTCTGAAACTTTGGATCCCCACTTTTGCTAGCAAGGCCAAAACTAGCAAAATACATTAAAGAGATACCAGGCAATATTCCTTACAGAACATCACACCAGTAAATAATGAATTGTTGCTCAAAACAGTAGACAATGCACATACCGTATTTTCTCTAACGAACGCCACGGCGTTTATTATTAACTAAAATTTTGGATGCTGCGTTCAATACAAAATGAAAAAGTTTGTCAAATGAAAAATGACAAGAAAAGTGCAATGAAAAAGATAAAAACAGATTTTAAACAATGTTTTCATTTCCCCAAAACATGTAATAATGTAACTGTGTGAACAATTTTCTAAAATTCACAAAAGATGTGTTCACGTTATGGAAATGTCAAGGAATGTCAATATCCCTGTCTCCGTCAGAGTCCTCGTCTCTAGGACCTAAAAATTTTCAAAGCTTTCAAATAGTAAGCGTATAAATGATTTGTTACTTCGTGTTTGGTGTGTTTTCTAATGAATGCCGCTTTTCAAGATGCGGCGTTGCATAGAGGGCGGCGTTTTTTCCAAATGGTTGGCTGAAGGTGCAGCGTTCAATAGAGGGCGGCGTTCATCAGAGGAAATACGGTAAAGCAAAGGCTATAAATCAGTTCAAGAACGGGAATGCATTGATAAAGTTATAGAAACTTTCGTAAAGGACACCTGTAAATTAATTGCTATGCCCCTTATGCCGAATATAGCCCATCACTTTTGAATGGCGTTTTCCCAAACATTTGGAAATTGGCAAAAGTCACTCCTATTTATTTATCTGGTAAAAAAACGAATATTTATAATTATAGGCCCATCTCTGTTATATCTGTATTTTCAAGGATGCTTGAGAGACATATAAGTATATAATCGGGTATTTAAATTTCTTAAATCAAACAACATTTTATTGCTAAATGCAGCAAAGACTTCTGATACGAAACAGATTGCAGCTACGTCAATGTCACTTTATTCTAAGATAATAAAAAGGCTTTTGACACGGTCCATCTCAAAATATTGGTAAAGAAATACAGCAATAAAAACTGACGGTTGATTTGAATCATAAAGACAACAGATCTGCTCTATGAATGGTCAGAATTCGATTTCTAGGAAAGTAGTTTTTGGACTCCCTCAAGGTTTAGACATGTGCCTTAAACTCTCTAAAGCAAGAGTCTGCACTGACGAGGGTAAATAGAGATGTTCTGAGTAGAGACGATTCAAGACGATTCAAGTGATGACAGCTCAAGAAGAAAGACTAAGCCACCCCCTTCTTCCTTTTGGCTAAGAGATCAGAAAGTACGCCTTTCTAGTAACTATCCATCTACAATCCCAGGACAAAAGTGGTCGAGACTTCGAAACAAAATGTAATGTCTGCAGGTTTTTGAAGCACAAAGGATAGAACTACTAATCCAACATTGATTCGTGGGAGGGGGGATGGGGTTACCAAAACCAAACTTTATTTGGAACTCTTTGTTTCTTCGTGTGTCCCCAATGATAAGCTTTAAGTATCTACAGTCCTGCGTGACAGTGTAGACATCAACTGCATCTTTTTTATATTGAAAACAGGCACAGCCCCAATTTTGTGCCTATCACCAGATTTTGTCCCAATCTCAAGAAAATCCATCCAGTTATGCTTTTTATGGTCCTTTGAAAACGAGAACAAGGAAATCGATCAATACCGTCAAGTAGCTTTCTGCCAGTGGATAGTCTTTTAAAAAATGTGATTTTATTATTTAAATTTTTGAGTTAAATTAAATTAAAATTAAAAACTTTCTACCTTTTCAGCTGCGTATTCTTGTCTTTATCCACTGTTCTATAGGGTTGTGAGGTATCACGAAAAGAGACATGAAAAGTGCATTTTAGATTTCTTTCCAGCTACGGCAAAAGTTATGAGTATTTCTGCTGCCCCGGCCTCCTCCTATCTACGCTGGGTGTCAGAGCCTAAGAGAGTCAAAGGATGAAGAACGGGGAAAGGAACTGCGCCTTACCCAGAGTACCTCCTACATTACATGACCCACTTCTATTTGATTTAATTGAATCAAAACAAATTTGTCGGAAAATTTTTATTTCTTGCCCAGGACCCGCGCCACAGGGGGGCCGGGGTTGCTATGCCCCCTCACTTTTTTGTGAAGCAAATAGTTTTAAAGCTGCAGTAAAGGGGTAAAAAGCCTTGGCCCCCTACTTTTTCTAGCCCTGGCCCCCTACTTTTCTAGCTTTGGCCCCCACTTTCAAATTCGTAGCGCTGGCTCTGTGGCCCCTCTAGGATTCATTCGCCATGACGCCCCTGTTGTGACAAACAATTTCAACATATCAAATGCAAAATGAGACCAGGTCTAACAGCTCTAAAAAATTGAAGAATATTCTCTCACAATCACAGTTGTGTCAGATGCATCATACATTGATTGAATGTCAACTTCGGTATGCCGATGCAAAATGTAGTAGTGTAAGGGGCGTCACTTCATATTTCTGGTCGGGGGTGGGGCTGGCCGCATATTTACCCTGCAGAAAATTTTGTCCTGGCAAAAGTTGGAAATTTCGGGAACTGGCCCTCAGTTCCCGTAACACTAAAATACTTTTTAAGGTAAGTTGTGCCCGCTTAGGTCCTTGCTGAATGTGTCCACAAGTTCACCGATGTGTTTGCCTAACCTTGGGGAGACGAGCAAGAGAAAGTTTTTAATGAGTAAGACAACCCTCCATCCTGGATTCAAAGACCATGCGCTCATTTTTTACAACACACTTTCGATATACACACGATATAGCATTTCACAAGATGAGGGTATCAAAGCTTCCCTCAATGCCATCAAAAATCATTATGGGGAAACTATCCTGCTGCATATAAAATACAGCAGATGGTGATTTTTATTCTCAACCATATTTATATCGCCTTTACATTCTCTTTTTATAAGAACAATTTTATAAGAACACGAGCTTCAAAATTAAGAACAAGCTGAGGCTGAGCTACCGTTAAGTGTAACTTTGAACAATGTTTCATCTCAAAAACAAGGAGTTTTTTGCCAACTTGGGATGCTTCGGTGAAAATTTGAACATGACGGCAAAAGAGGGTTTTCTTACGCACTTTGTTGGCAAATGATGCCTGGACACCTCCCTAGAGCGAAAAGCTATCAATCGCACTGCTTATACCCTATAAATTTAAGAACAAATTAAGAACAATTCAGCCTCAGATTTTCGAAAAAATTAAGAACAACCAGCCTGAACTTCAATTTACGGACTCTTATAAAGAAGAGTGAAATGGTAAATTTTATTTTATTAAATGCACCGCAATGGGGAAATCCTTTGCCCCAAATTATGCCAACATATTCATGACAACAATAGAACAACATATCTTGAGCAATGCCCCGATGGGGCGTAGTCGAATATTTCGGAAAAAATTTGGTCTTCTTCATAATCTTCATTTGGCAAACACAAGCTTGAAAACCTACAGGAATTTATACAATACACCCTATATTATCCACATAAAATAAATTTAAAAAACAGCATATAATCGACTCCCTTCTTAAAGTCACGCTTCTGGTTACAGTCAAAACAATTTTAGACCTAAATATGCAAAACTATTCCATCAAATTTTGACCCAAATAGCCCCGTTTACAGTGTCTTAGTTTTCTGGCAAGCGGTGCTTGTCTTTTTGGTTTTAGTTTTTAAATAAGACACAAATATCAACCAAGGGTGCAACCATCGAAATGAGTGTAACACTTAAGGTGAAAGGAAATCAGGATCAACTTATAAATCTTTTCCATCCAACCCAAGGTCACGCTGGCAATTTCTACTTCGTGTCACTGGTAGTCTATATAATTTTACTTTTGGAGTAGACAAATTAAAAGCGTAACCTACTTTCTTGTTACACTGACATAAGCAAACAACAATCCAGATCCGTTGGTAGAAAACATTTGCTCTGCAAATACCAGTTTTGCCAACCGAAAGGTCCTACTTTGTGAACCACCCCCCCCATGTCCCCCACGAGTGACGCCCCTGAGTAGTGTATCGAAAACAAAACAAGCTTCTCTCCAATGCCTACGCAACAATCAAGTATAACTGGTCAGCGATTTGGTGAATGTAGAAAATATTTTTTGCTTTGATAGGAATGTCCTAGCCTATCAGATTGCGTAAAAGCTTTTGTCCTGCAAGCCGGTGGGACAAATACGAATCGGGGTCTTTGCATTCGACCTAAAGATCTCCAGAGATTCCTAGGTACAGGACAGAATTTGCTAAGAAAAGCATTCACTGTAAAACATTAAAGCATGAATTGTCACTCCTGCTGAAATTCGCGAAACTACCAACGCTAGATCGTTGGGGGGGGGGGGGCTCTCTCGATTAGTTTACCTACTTAGAGAGCTCCTCCTCAATCAGTCAAACTTAAATTCAATCATGTAAAGTAATTTTTTTTCATTTCTTTTCAAAATTGTTAGTTTTTAGCTTTTTAGTGTTGTAATGTATCTTAGTTGTAAAGTTTTGTGTATGAATTGTATTTGGGATTGATTGATAATGAATGAAATGAAATGAAATGAAAATGAAATGAAATGATCGTTCGAAAAACAACTTAAACGGATTTTAAGAGCTACAATACATCTCCCTGGAAGAGCAGCAACTTTATTTTTAAAAGGCTTATTATCATCATTAAACTTCTTTCTGTAAATTGTTATTTAGAGATGATTTATTACAGAAGGGGTTCTTTGTGCATAAAGAATATTGAATGAAGATGAATTTCTTTGGTGGGGTAGGGGTGTCAATAAACTACATAAAAAGGGACTAAAATGTTCATTAAGTAAAACGAACAAAGGCAGAGAGCAGTTTTGCCTACAGTTTTGTCAGTAATTGCTTCTTAATCATGTCCTATAATTTTGTTCGAAATTTTTAAGAGTCTGAAATTTATTACACGAAAATTAAATGTCCGGAAATTAAGCGTCCGAGCATTTTGTGAGAGAGAGAGTACTCATTCAAGGCACCCCTGTTGCCCAGAAAGACTCTGGAAGATTAGAAAGACCAAAAGTTTTGTAAGCCCAACAATTAATTTTTAATTCCTGTCAATGCGAAGAAGGTTAAAGTAGTTGGAATCAGTAGACCAAAGTTGAGAACAGCTGTTTCGACGCGGGTACTGCGTGTGAATTCGCGTTTCTGTATGGCTCTAAAAGAATTCAAACGTGCTGGGCGTGGTGACACCTTAATTGTGCTGGAGGGGAGACAGCAACAATTTTCCAAACATGGAGGATTTTGAGGTTACAATTTCTGTCTCTGACAGAGACATCAAGATGTTAGAAACCGTGGAGGATATTCAGAATCGCCGCGAAGAGGTTCTTAAAAGATATTCTGAGTTTAAAGCAGCTACAATCGCGAGGCGTAAGCGATTGGAAGACGCGAAACGCTACTATCAATTCAAAAGAGATGCCGATGAAGTGGAAGCTTGGATTAACGAAAGATTGCAGATTGCAACAGAAGAGTCTTACAAAGACCCAACTAACTTACAAGTACGTTTAAATAAATATACTCTATCATCAAGGCCGTCTCAAACTTTCGGCTACCTTTTTTAGTGCCTTTACTAGGCCATTTGTAATGTACTCTCTACACTGAGTTAGGGCATGTAGCAGAGAGCAGATGGTAATTACAAATTGAAGCTGAATTGCCTGCTGTTTTAGCCAATTAGATATTTTGGCTTGTTACAGAGGTAATTTTCCGTCGTACAAAATAAGTTTACGTGAAAAGCCATAAGAGGAGGTGATCGACCAGCAGTAAAGCAGTTTCTTGTAACCGTGTATCATATTACAATACAGGTTTTTAATACAGAAATTGTACTCACTCTATTTTTTTTTCAAATGTTTATGCTTCCTCTTATACCGGCAAAACTATTGAGAATTAAAATGAAATTTTTAGTTTATGCTTTAGATTTAAACTTATAATCAAATAAACTTAGATATCTTAAATGCTGGTAAATGCTTTTGTGTTTCCCAACAGTTAGTCCAGGCAGTAAAGTTTGATCTTTGAAGGGTTTGCATTGATTTTCATCCTTCATTGCGCCTGTGCATTGTTAAGAGTCTGCCATAGCATCTCTGCAAAATATAAGTTTTTCTGATCATCTTTGCTGGGTATATCCAATCTTTTAAACTTCTGGCTTCTTGTTACAAGAAGAAGACAAAGATATATGATATCTGCAAAGCCTTTGATAGCAATTCCCTACAAAATTTTTCACCAAACCTTTCCTATCTGCAAATTTGTCCTCTTGCAGAAAAAATACTTTACAGCCTCATTTTAATACCATTTATTTCAATGTTTGTGTTTGTTATTCAGGTAAAGCTACAGAAACATGCTGCATTTGAAGCTGAAATTCAAGCTAACAAATATATGCTGGATGGGATTGATGCAATTGGAAATAAAATGGTTGAAGATGGCCATGGCCAGTCTGAATATGTTGTGGTAAATCAACTTTGATATTTTCTATTTTTTTATATATGTCCATTAAAAAGTTACAATACATAAATACAAGCTACGCTACTTACAAATTTACTTTACAATACTACTTGGACGATACCCCGAGGAGCAAAAGACTATGACTACCCCGGGGCCATAGACACATAGTTAAAATAAACTACTATAGTCTGTCCCAATTTACATGCCACGAGAAATGTCTGCGATCAATTTTCTCTTGATTATTCTCACTCTCACTTTTTATTCTTGATGCACTCCATCATCCTTTGACAAGCTTCGTTGTATACATCTTGCAGGTTTTTAAACTTGATGTTAAGATATGATAAAGGACGATCTCCAATAAGAATGACATCAATATTTTTTTCTGAAAAATGAATAAAGTGGACATTTATTTCATACTCCAGAATAATAGCATTTATCCATACTTTTTATTGACATGTAAAAGCAATCTTATTTGACTAGATAGATTTTGTCCTAATATGTAGAAAAAATCATGTTTGGCAAACTAATTAACTTTCTGTAATTTTGAAGAGCGTGATAGATACAATTTATATCAAGAATGTATTTTGTGTATATCGGAAGGAAAATATGATATGGACAGAAGAAAACCTATTTAATTTGGCGTTTTCCCTGGATTATAAGGATTAAATAATTCTTGATATTTTTTGACAAGCTAAAATTATTTTTGACTAGCCTAAAATTTTTGAGACATATTCATGTGTGTATATTTATGTGTAATTTAATATCACTCTCGCTCTGTTTCTAAGGCAAGACTTGAAGAACTTCACAGGCTATGGAACCTGCTACTGCAAAAGTCAGGTGAAAAGCAAAGGATGCTCATTTTCACACAGAGGAGAGTGAATTTTGTCTTGGAAGTCAATGAAATCATATCTTGGATTGTTGAAAAGGTCTGCCTAACTTAATTAGCATTTGTTAAAAATAAAAATTTGTTAGCATTAGAGGACAATAAGATAGATGGAGTTAGATTTTTGAAAATGTCTTTTCATGATTCAGACTATCTTTATCAAACTGCAAAAGTTTTATTAGGTAAAACTCCTTTAAATAGAAACTCTCTGTACTTGCTAACACCAAATAGTTTTTGACTTTGTTAAGCAATTTGCATTAATTAATAAAAATTCATTTGATGATAAGTAACTAGGGTAGCAGACTAATTGATGTCTCTCTTTAAAGGAAAACCTTTGCAACATGCAAGAACATATAAGAGATCTTGAACATGTTGAGGTCCTGCAGAAGAAATTTGATGATTTTCAGAAGGAAATTGCAGCCAATGAATCGCGGATTACTGAGGTTAATGAAACTGTTGTTCAGCTAGAGCAAGACAACCATCCTGAAATAGATGTAATACTTGAAAAGCAGAAAGAGCTCATTAATGCTTGGGAAAGTCTTTTAGCTTCATCACAGAAAAGAAAGACAGACCTTAGCACAGCTTATGAAATTCATCATTTTTACCGTGAAGCAGATGAAACAATGGGCTGGATCACAGAAAAGCAGGCAAAGCTGGCAACAGATGATATTGGGAAGGACCTTGTTGGTGTCACAACTCTACAAAGGAAACATGAAGTTTTGGAAAGGGATCTGGCAGCTCTTTCTAATATGGTACAATATCTAGACTTTGTTTAGTGATTGATTTTAAGAAGCAGTTTTGTCTATGTTTTATTGTGGCTACCATTTTCGACAGGCATGCCAAACCAACTATTTGTATAATAATTTTAGGAAATAAAGAAGCTTTTATGGGGCTGCTAAGATGTACCTTGGATGATTATGCCATTGTCAACATTAATACAAATAATGGTATACCTGGTTGTTTCTAATTTGCTGTTTTTTCTTTAGATTTTCACTACCTGTCCCCATCCACACTCCCAGCTCACACTCTACCTCACACACTACCATCTCACACCGCCCTCACATCTCTCACCTCACACCCCCCCCCCTTGAATCCTTCTTCTCACATTCCCACCTCACATGTAGTAGTGACTAACAGCATGTGTGCCTTGCTTTGCTGCTTTACATTTTTAGTTTTTCAATGTTTAGGTTCATAATTTGAGCGATGATGCAGATCAATTAAAAGAGAAACATCCAGAATTTGAAGAACCAATTGAAGCCAAGCAAACTGAACTTGATGAGCACTGGGTGAAGCTCAATTCCAGGGTAAGTAATAAGAGAAGATTAAAAATATGCCTGCTAGATTATGCCTGAAACTCTTTTGTCTTCTAGATCAAATATTTCTATCCTTCAATCTACTTTGTTCTGTTATAATTATCTTAAAATCAAAATCCAAAAGATGACCAAGAATAGACAAAACCACACTTACCAGGTCTTTTCGTAAAAAATAGCCCATGCAAGTGGTCTAGCAATTGCTCTGAAAGCGATAATAATAATAAACAATTTTAAAAGCGTCTGTAATGTTTGTGAAAACCATATGATCCTATCATAAGGTACTTTTGTGTAAGGTAATATCAAATGAAAACAAACCTTCAAATTGATCTTTATTTGTTGCACTCTAAGAAATATTGAATAACCAATATAAATGTGCTTTGCTTATAAATGTTATGTCCATCACAAAGGTTATATAGACATTATTGCTGATTGATCGCAAAATGTTGTTCCAAACATCTTCTAAAAATGCGTTATCTGCCCAGACGCTGTTCAAAGGGCTAATGTTGTTCAAAGACTAAGTGCCTATAGTATTTATAAATATTCGCGTTGGATATAAATTTCAGTTGCATTTTTCCGTTGAGATGTGGGTAATTCAGCTTGCTTATGTTTTCTGTGTTCTGATATACTGGCTTTGTATCGTCTATGTCATTTGCTTGGGTCATAAAAGATGACTAAAAAAAAGTGTTGATTGATTAAACCTTTGACAAAGCTTATTCCTCACAATTCACCGTTTTTTGCGTGGGCCTCTAGACAGGCTTGCTGAATGTTTATTGAGCTTTTCTTCAATCTAGGCAGGGGAAAGAAAATCCCGTCTCAATGATTCATATCTTTACCAAAAGTTCATAGCAGAGTACAGGTACAGTGTGATCTATTTAGTAGCTGGTGCATGCAATCTGATTTATGTCTAATTGTAAAACAAAATCTTTTTTCTTCTCATTTTTAGAATACTTAATGTGTGTTTTTAAGTATATTTATTTTGATGCTGCTATATTGATAATTTTCAAAGAATCTAAATAATTTGATGATTTCTAAAAAAAACTAAAAAATGATGGAATAATTCAGTTTTATTTTGTGGTTACAAAACTAAAGAATTTTAACTAAAGTCATTACTAAGGATTGTGCCATTTGAAGCTCGTTATTCAGCACCACAATGATAATTATTGTCATTGATGTTTAATGTCACCCTTTGTATGTAACAGATGCTCCTGCTAGAAGCTGTAACTTTCAACCCATAATAAAGTTTGTCTTACAGTCTAACTAAAAAGGTAGTAATGTCTCCATTAACATACTGAGACATTATCTTGCTTCATCATAGAGAGGTGTTTTTTGTTTGTTTGGATTGTTGCATTCGTTTTTGTCACATTCTTGTCTTTTAGGGATTACGTAACGTTTATAAGTGAAATGCGAGTTTTGGTAACATCTGACGAGCTTGCAAAAGACGTTGCTGGAGCGAAAGCCTTGTTAGAACGACACCAGGAGCACCAGGTCAGTAGTACTATTATTTTCAGGCAGTAGGAGTGGGAGTTTATTTTGGCAAAGATAATTGGCACCGGGAAGGACAAGTCTGTTTGCCTTATCTCTTTTACTGGATAGTTTGGGGGCATCTTAAATGGTGGGTGGATTGATTTGAAAATAGAAAAATTTCTTATAATCAGTATGGTCAGGGGTTAAGTCTTTAGATTCGCTTGTGCTAAGGGTGCAAGTGGTTTTAGTTCATCTAGCTTTGTTGTTGATTTTTATTAATACTTTAATCTGAAATGTTGTAAATGGTTCGAATTGATTTTATTTTACCATTATCTTCGCATTCAGGGCTACATTGATGCCTCTGAAGGGGGTTTCAACAGCACTGTAGAGCTTGGCACAAAATTGGTGGATGAAGACCATTATGCTAAGGAGGATATAAATGAAAAGGTGAACACATTTTATTTGCTATTGCAACTCAAAGCCCGAATTACCTATTATATATCTACATTTTACCCATCTTTTGTGTGACTGTTAAGTTGTATGTACAATAATTTCTCTACTGCCTGTTTACAGTTAGCAACCCTTGATGCAGAGAAAAGGGCCCTCATGGAGTTGATGGAAAAGCGAAAGCTGGAATTTGAACAGTGTATGGATTTCCAGATATTCCAAAGAGACTGTTCCCAAATGGATGTGGTCATTGCCAAACAAGAGGTACTGTGGCTTGATTTTTACCCACCACCGAGTGGCGTAACGCATTTTAGGGCGGCACTCTTTTTCTGTCCGTCAATAGGACCCCATTTCAATAGGGGCCTCCATTATGCCACAACCACCACCTCGCAATTATCGATAAGTAGCCTACGACCATTAAGATTCCGATTCTGTGTTTAAAGAATCCATTCTAAACCAAATCTATTTTAACTTAGATATCATTAAGAATAAATGTAAAATTAAAATTAAAGAATGGATATCTGCATTATTTCATACATAGCTTCATACATAAATTACCCAACAGTCACTAGGAGGTATTAAAGAAACCCTTTTACACTGGTTCAGTGCATCCACAATTTTGTGACATAAAAAAAGCATCGCGTATTTACTGTTTGCCTTACTAATTAGGCAATGTTCTTAATATTCCTTTTAATTAGATTGTAATTTCCAGTTACCTTGAAGTTTTAAGTTAAGCCATTGTCTTTGACCTGCTTATTTCTGTTTTTCTGAAACACCTTTACATCTGTCTTTTAGACATTCGTTTGCCAAGAACCGATGATTGAATCTGTGGAGGCTGTTGAAACGCATTCAAAGAAACATGACGATTTTGAAAATGTCTTTGTTGCACAAGAAGAAAAACTCAAGGTTCAACATTAATTTATCTTAACAATGCTCAAGCTCTTTTATTTGAAGGCCCTAAGCACAAAAAGTTTGGTTTTGGGAAAAAAATCATTTTTCTTCTCCACATTTAATTTATCGGCTCAGTTCGAAATCGAGAGCATTTTGAACTCTTGTTAAGAGAGAGGATTTTAAACAAAGTTGACTCTTGTGCTCTCTTCAAGTTTATACTTTAGTTTCCTTTGGATTCGTTACGTGTAGTCTGTGTTTTTTTAGTTTATGGCCACGTCATGCTTCCTATGCTGTTTATCAAAACAGTGATTCTGTTCAGACTTTAAACGTCAGTTCTGCAATGTTGCTATTTTGTTTTCATTGCCTTTTTTGTTCGAATCCACGTCATATTATTTTAGGCCATCGATGAGTTTGCGACGAAAATGCTTTCCAGTGACCATTATGCTGCAGATGAGCTCCAACGCCGAATTGACACTGTATGTATTTCAAATGAGCAAACTGTTGTAGGCCATTATATGCTTAGAGGGTTGCACATCACAAGGAGGTTTGAAAGCGCTCTTAGTAACTAGCGGTGTATGGGGTTCATGTCTCCTCGTGCAAGGAACTACGAGTGAGAATCACATTTCTAATTTACATTCGTAAAGCTGAATATAAGGTTAACAGTGAAAAAAGTCTATTTTAACAAGGATAACTGCTTGCTTATTTGCTGTAAACGTTTGTTTGAAAGCTTCTGAGACACTATTTAAAATTCTTTTCTCAAGATTGCTTTTGAAAAAAGCAAACATTTTGCAACGTACTAAAAGCCTTTTTCATCTGACACTCCTCCGAGTATAAAACGCTAGAATCAGCGTCCGTAAGTGCAAGATGGTAGAAATATACTTTTACAGAGCCATTTCCAAATTTTTTTCCGGCGAAAAATTGTTCAAATTTTTCTCAAGCTTAAAAATTTACTAATTCAAAAGAGCCTGATTGAGAAAAGTCTTTAAACCTGCTTTAAAAAGCAATATTTTGTTTTATTACTATTCAAAATTGCACAGCTTATCTTGTTTAAATCACGAACAAAATCTTCTAGTTGAAGCAAAAGCGCCAGGCCATTGTGGAGAAATCAACAGAAAGGAAAACAAAGATTGGTAAATCTTCGCAGTATCAGAATTTCGAAAGAGAGGTCGATGAAACGAAAACGTGGTTAGCGGAGAAATTGAAAGTAGCAACTGATGAATCATACAGGGTAAGAAACTTTTACTATGAGTTCTTTCCATTTGCTAAGTCTCTGGATTTTGTTTTTTGGATATTGGAAACAATGATGCATTTTACATGCATACATGTATCCGGATATGTATTTTTACAGGCGAATATAGGAAATTGCCTGATCACTGGCATATGGTCAAGAACTCTTTGAATATTTGGGGCACTGCGTGCTGGAGGCAGACCTCCTAACCTTATCAAAACCAGGCTTTTGAAATTTCTCCAGCAATAATTTGATGCTCTATATCCAACCAGGTGTTCGCTAAATAAGCAATTACGTATGCACCAAACAATTAAAGATATCCATCTTCATCTTGAATTTAGCTAAAAATTTAGCTGAAATTTAGCACTTTACCTTTTTCTCCAACTTTGGCGTCAACCAAAAAATCTTAACATAGCCTTTGACTGTAGCGTTGTTAAGAATAATTATTAACTTAGACATTTTCTTGTTTAATTTAAGTCACCATTTTGCATTGGAAAAACACAACTTATTTTCTTAGGACCCAACAAATCTGCAAGGGAAAATCCAGAAGCATCAGGCATTTGAGGCTGAACTTGAAGCCAACGAAAGCCGTATCGTTGCCATTGCAACAAAAGGTCAAGAAATGATCGATGCTGGCCACGAGAAATCCGAAGATATTCAAGCCAAGATTGATGATGTCAACGAAAGTTGGGCACTTCTTAAAGAAAAAACTCAAGAAAAGGGTTCGTTTTTGCTGTTTTCACTATTTAAATCAAGCTTTTCACGCTAGTAAGATTCTGTATGAAAAACTGTTTTTTGCTGTTTCCACTGTTGTATTTTTTAATTTCTTTGAAGCAATGTGCAACTGTAGAGCGAGAGACTTTTTGTGAGATTGAATGTGCCTTTCTCTTTAAGGCCAACGGTTGAAGGAAGCCAAGGAAGAACAACAGTTCAACAGGTGAAAACCGTTCGTAAGATGTTTCTTTTTTTGTCACCGCATGCCAGTTAAGATGTATTGTTTTGTTTTTGAAGTCTTTTTGAATTCCTGGTTTTACAGCATGAGCTAAGGTTTTCGAAGGTAAATTTTAGGACCCTTAGATGACCAAGTAATTGTTTTCTTTTCACAGAACGTGCGAGGATTTAGAATTATGGCTGTCAGAAACAGAAGGCCACCTTGCTTCTGACGACCTTGGCAAAGTAAGTTGTAATTTCTCGAAATCGAAATTTAGATCGAGTTTGTGTTCAGACGTCACTATCAACTAGATGTGCAGTAGAGGGCTGGGCGTAGCGGCTCTTTAACGATAAAGGCTCTTTAACTACGCTCACTCCTCCGCTGCACACCAATATTTTTAATTGTTTTTTCTCACTCCCCTTGTAGCGTTTATATCATCATTTCATTTGCAGCTCCAGCCCCTTTAGTTTATACATGTTCCATTGCCAATCTCAATTATTAATATATTTTTTCGTTATCTTTATCACGTGCCCCTTTTTTCAAATTTTCGAATTGTCAGTTTTGCTGATGATAACTTATTTTTTTGCTTGCTTTCAAACAGGATCTTACTAGCGTGAAAAACCTCCAAAAGAAGCACAGTTTGTTAATAGCTGATGTTGAAGCACACAAGGTACCCCCAGCTTTTTTAAAGTTTAGATGTCAATTTCTATAATATTGATGATAATAATATTTTGCATTTTTACAGATTAATTTATCAGTAAATATAATTTATTATACCTGTATTAAACTACCTGTATTTTCAAAGTAGAAATTAATATTACAAAGATAAAAGTTAAAATTTTATGAGATTAATGGCAAATCGTCTAGGTTTATATCCCTGCTTGTTGTTTTGAGTTTAAAATGAGACGTTTTAAGTTTTAAACTTTTAAGTTTTAGAATGTCTTAATTTTTAGAATGTTTGCTTGACAGTAAAATGTAGCCTGTTTGATATATAAATATATGGTTCTTATTATATGTTTTAAATTAGAGACAAATTTATGCAAGGCGAAGTCTTTTATGTCAGATCTTCATTGCCTTATGGTTGATATTGGAAAAATACTTTTGCTGTTATGATAAAGAACTTTAAGCTTAGATTTGTGATTGAAGTTACGGTTGTTTGAATTAGCTGTGTTCTTCTTGAAGGATCGAATCGAAGCAGTCCAGAATCAATGCGAAAACTTTGTTGCCGCAGATCATTTTGATTACCCTGTAATCCAAGCTAGAGAACAAGCCTTATCTGAAAGGTACAATAATCTCACAGAACCCGCGGAAAAGCGCGCTAAGATCCTCGAAGATTCGCAGAAATTTCAAAAGTTCCTGCATGACGTTGAAGATGAGAAGACGTGGATTAACGAGAAGGAGCCAGTTGCCTCATCTCTTAACACAGGTTTCATGCTCCGCTATTATAAAATAGTTTTCGAACTGTGCGTCGGATAATATACCTTTTTCGATTATTATTCAATATTTGTGGTATTTTTATGGTTTTGGTTTTTAAATCTATAAATATTGGAGATAACGTGCAAAGGACTTGTTATCAAGCTTTTGTTGCTCGTGTGATCTAATAAAAGTGGCACAATTTTTCAAAGTATTTTTTCTTCAAATTGCAGGTCGTGACTTGATTGGTGCCCAGAATTTACTGAAAAAGCACAATGCTTTGGTGGTAAGTCTACAGGGGAGTTTATTATTGGTGCCAAAAATCTCATTTAATTCGACATTTTAGACTTCTTCTGACTGTGTAGGCCCAAAGTGTCGAATTTTCACGTTTAAATGTTTTCGTTAAGATACGACAAAATGCCAATAACAGTAGAGAACTTATAAAGGGCACCAACTCTGTTTTGCTGTGTCAGAAAGTTCGACATTGAAAAACGTGAAAATATTTTTTTTCGTTACCTTCTCAGTACAGCACTCCATTACAAAAAGATCCATCCGGTAGAACTTTAGCAGCAACTCCTGGATAAGATATGCGATTTTACTGACTTCTTATGAAATTGCAGTATATTTTATGCTATTTATGACAGCACTGTCATTCTGCAATGCCATTTATGTGATATGCTATTCAAAATTGATACTATTTTCCTTCTAAATTTACTTCAGAATGAGCTCAACGGTCATGAACCAAGAATTGAAGCTGTCTGTCAAAATGGCCAAGAAATGGTCAATGAAGGTAAAGGATATCCCAATAAAATTTCCTTTACACTGTTCTCGAAAGGTTTTTGAGCTCCATTGCTTCAGTCTTTCCAGAATTTTACGCTTTCAATAGCCTTTGAAGGTTACCATCTTATGCTTCTATATTCAAAATGAATAGATCACTTGATAATTTAGGGTTGATATTAGAAATTAAGTTGTTGCCTACATCCTTTGGAGATAGACCAAGTGTAACATGTCAGGCTAAACACCTTGTTAAACAAACTCATACAACATAACAAAATGGAAGAATTAAAGAATTATCAAGAAGATAGTAAGCTAGTAATAAATGCAGATAAAAACGAAATTGTCGCAATGGAACTGTCTCGTAATATGTTGATTTTTAAGTAGTTCTCTTTGATCTCTGTATGATTTCCTTGTAATCGGAAAGACCACTTCATCTTCTGTCATCTTCATTTTTTCATCTCGACTTATTTTTCTTAAATCATTTAGAGCATTTTGCAAGTGAGGAAATTAGAGACAAATGCGACGATTTAAACAACCACTGGCAAGACCTTCTGGTGAGTTCACATTCCTGGCATATTTTAACGAAGCAGTTTAGTCAAACCAATGTGCCTTTGCAGATTAAAACCGTAATGTAGGCAAGACCTGAAGCATATATTTAATGTGTTAATGCATTTTTCAGTGGTTGGTTGTAATAGCTAGTCTGCAGCATGCTTGTCAAATTGTTTCATGCATTTGAATAGTACTGATTAATTCTCTACTGAGGATTGATCTTTCATTCACATTTGGGTTTGATAGACGGAGCTACAATCCTGGCCAAAAGGTTAGTGGACTGGTGAAAAAACCACTAAAATTGCAACTTGACCCCAACAATATTATCAAAACCCCCCACCCCTGAAGCAATGTTGGTTTTTTCTTAAATACCCAAGTAACAGCAATCGAAAAGAGTAGAAATAAGCGTATCAACATTGACAGTGGGGGCGGGGAGCGTATTTTTCCAAAAATACTACAATTTTCCAGCCCAGTCCAATAACTTTTGGCCAGGATTGTAGTTGAGGCTAATTTTAAAAGACTCGCGTTAATATAACTATAAAACTGCATAACCCGTAACCACGTTAAATTTGGATTTACTCATTATTCATTAAGTCAGTTGCATTTGGTTGTATTCTAGGAAAAAGCTACAAGCCGGAAGAAGGACCTCGAGGACTCCGTCCAGACGCAGCAGTATCTTTCTGAAGCAAGCGAAGCCGAATCGTGGCTGTTGGAGAAAGAGCCAATTGTTTGCAGCACTGATTACGGCAAAGACGAGGACACTGCCCAGGTGACTGTCTGTTCATTAATAACCAACCATTGTGTGGTGTCCGTAGACCTGAAGATGCAGATAGATTTAATTGCCTGGAATTAGGATTTAATTGCCTGGAATTAAAAAGTCAGAGGAAGTGATGTTTCAGAATATATGCTAACCCTGTTTTTTGTGCGTGCATTTGTGAATCTGATTTATTCTTTTGAAAGTTCTAGCATGCTGTAGTTTATATTCTAACTAGCACAATTTTGCCTTGCAAATTTTAGAGTTGATGACATCGCTTTCGTGTGTTATTGTTTCGAATTTAAAACTATTCAGCTTGCAGTTAAAACAATCTTTGAAGCTCTCTTTTTACCCGCCGTATTGATTCACGCCCAGTGCCAACTCTAAACACCAACATTTTGCTTAGTCAATGAAAATTTCTTCATTTTTGTATTTATTCAAAACAATCCCAAGTAAGTATGAAAATATTAAAAGCGAGGTATATGCCTCCCACTCCCAATACTAAATGTAGGCCTCCAACTCTATATTTTCATGCGGTACTCCGAATGCACCAGCTTGTTCTATCTTACAGTCCACGTAGTTGATTATACTATGCCATTTAATGGATGATGAGTGCTTGCTTTTCTCTAGGCGAAGCTGAAAAAACACGAAGCTTTGATTTCTGATCTAGAAGCATTTAATACCGTAATTGAAGGACTGAGGGAACAGAGTTTGCAGTGCAAGGTATGATATTGAGTCATATTTCTGTTTGATAACGAAATAGTGACGAGTATGCAAAGATGGCTCTTGATTCTGTTCATGAATTACAAAATGGAAAAATAGAGGAACTTTCCATAAGCAGTAAATTGTAAAGTTTTAAGCCATTTTCTTTCAATTTCATCACCTCCTAAAGAAAGTTTTTCAAAATCAGCTATGTTTCATTGATTTATTATTTGCTTGTTACTTTCTCCTATAATTAGTACTTTGCTTCTGGATCATTTTTTCATTAAATAGCGGATTTCTTAAATAGTTGTTGCTCCTAGTCCTTAATATTCGACATGTTTTTTTATCGAAGCCATTGATACAGCAAGGCGATCTATCTGGCAAGGAATGCGTTGTTGCCCTGTACGATTATGACGAGAAAACGGCACGAGAAATCTCCATCAAAGAAGGACAAGTTTTAACTCTTCTTAACAGCGATAACAGAGTAAGTGTTGTCATTTTCCAGTTCTGTCTTTTATTGCATCTTTTAAGATATTGGTAGTCAGACAATCATTGAATAATTAGCCATAAACAATTACCACTCGAAAATGAGCCTTCCTTGCTCCTTCTTTGCTTTTAATTGTGAGCTCACAAGCTTGAAACGTACTTAAAAAAACTAAGAACTAGTGGCTCGCAAAGTGGTGGACATCTAGCGGGCGAGGTGGGGCGAAGAGGGCGAGTTGGGGCCGGTCGCCCCCCTAATAATCTTGTAGGTAATTATCTTTTGTTCTAAAACAATGGGAAAATGTGACTTCATCTTGTCAAAACAATGTGCTTGCCCCCTCCCTAATATTTGACCAACTGTCCGCCCCCCTGCAAACACATAAAAGAAACGATAATAGCATAGAAACATCTATCGAAAGAGCTTGAAACATCTTTTCAATACCTCACTTAAATATCTCGAACTTATTCTTCAATAGGAATGGTGGAAAGTTGAAGCTGACGATCGCCAAGGATTTGTTCCTGCATCATTCTTGAAAAAAATTGATGCCAAAAGTGCATCGCAAGACCTGCTTTCTAAAATCCCAACTGCTGACACGATTACAGATAGACAAGCTGCTATCGACAAACTGTGAGTATTGTTGCTTTTCTAGTATAAAAGTAGCTGTCTTGCATTTTTCTATGCCATTAATGTGCCAGTGCAGAAGATATGTGTAGCCGAGCATTGATCACGTCAACGGTGACCTTTGTCTCCGTGCTTTGTGCATCTTTACGATTTTTTTGCGAATCATAACAGAAACAATTTTGTTTGACAGTAAAGTATCGTAGACATTTAAAACTATGAGTCATATTCTATTGACAACTTTGTTCCATCAAACAGGTATGCTGAACTAATATCAAAAGCTCAAGAAAGGCATCTGAAACTTGAAGAATCGATTAAACAACATGGAATGCTTCGAGAGGCCAAAGAAGTTGAATCGTGGATTCAGGACAAGGTAATATACTAAATCATAATTGGCTAACAATTTACATTTTCAGAATTGCATGGGACGAAAGCACATTCACATAGCTTTACGTGGTTCTTGAAAAGGATAATTCTGTGTGTTCTCTTTTTATCCTATCTTTGACCGATTTTACCCTTTGTTCATTTTTATCCTTCAGGAAGCTGTGGTAACCTGTGAAGAGGTTGGGAAAGACATGGACCACGTTGAAGGGCTGCAGAAAAATTATGACGAATTCAAAAAGGTGTCAAATTATTTTTCTGCTTAGATTTTTGAAGTCTTGTAGTGATCCACTTTGAGAAGTGTCTTGACCTTTAGTCTTAAAATCAAACTTGTATGTTGTCTTTTCAAAGGTTTTCTTTGTTATTTTGAAATAATGTCATGGCTAACCTCAAATAATAGGAAATCGATGCGACCATATTTCCATCGTTATGCACTGAGTTATGATGATGATGATGATGTTTTAACATTGATTTTGTTTCATTTTTCAAGGACATGATAACACAAGAAACAAGGATAAGGGAGCTTCAGATCTTGTGTGCGCAGCTCAAAGAGCAGAAGTCATCTGAGTATGAACGTGTACAGGAAATCCTGCAGGCAAGTGTTCTAGCATAATTTCACTCCTTTCATCAGCCTTTTTTAAAATTATTAAACTGGAATAGATTGTCTATAAAAGCTTCCTTTTTTTTCCACATTTCTGTGAGCTGTTTGCCCGATTCACCTACCATAAAAACCCTATTAGATCTCCCCTCTCTTTTAAGTTCCCTTTCTATTAAGCCTCCTTATCAAGCAAAATTTAGAATGAGCCCCCTCTCTATTAACCTCCCCCGTCTAGGAATGAAAAATAAATAGGCCCCCGGAGCTTGATAGAGCTTTTACAGAATTCTGTTCAGGGGTGTCGCCGTATCAGATAAATTATACACATTAGAATTATGAAATTAACCCAACAGAGAACTCTTAATTATTATAATGGAAACAATAGATATTTAGATTTGATATAAACGAGAACTTAAATAATGCAATGTTAAAGCTTAAACCCGTTTTGCTATCAATGATACTTTGAATTGTACTAAAGTTTAATATTTTAGTTCAATTCTGTGTTTTAGAGAGTCACTGAGAGATGGGAACAAATGCAGATATTTGCTGAAGAAAGAAGGCTGGCGTTGGAAAGTGCCGGAGAGATTCAACGTTTTAACAGGTAATTGTAACCGACCTTCCAATTCTACAGATGACAGGCGCACCAGCATTATAAAAAAATAGAGCTACTTTTTTATGGCTATGTATTTTCGTTATATGCATTGTAAAAGAACTATTATTTAGTACTTTGAAGTATACTCTATTCCAATCTTTCTGTAAATATTTAGATATATTTGATGCTAGCAGTTTAAACGCAATACTTCCTTGTTTTTAAAGATTTTTTTCTGAATCTCCATATGTTATATCTACAAGATTAAAACTCGTTGTCCCCACAGAGATGCTGATGATACTCAAGCCTGGATTATCGAAAAGGATGTTGCTTTGTCATCAACCGATTATGGGCGTGACTTGGCCAGTGTGCAAGCTTTACAGAGAAAACACGAGGCCCTTGAAAGAGATTTGGCTGCTTTGGAAGAAAAGGTTGGTTTATGTAACACAGCCATCTGATATTTATTTAGATAAAATCTAGTTTGCTACAAACAATTCAAAGAGCAAAAAGTAGAGATTATATCAAACTTCCTCTAAAGGTGTCTTATCACCATGCCCTAGGAACTTTATTGATTTCACCCCAGCCCGTATTTTTATTGAATCATCTCCATTTGCTTCTTTATGTAAAAAAGGCCGTTTGAAAATCCTCTTCTATATTACTCTATGTGAAAGAACCTCCAAAAATGATGCTATAACCGTACCTAATCGTTCAAAAATTCAAGTAAACCATCCGATGTAATTTCAACACTTCTGTCCTTGTTTTGACATCTCTATAGCTACATGGTACTTTCACATGTAGTTACATAAAAGCTACTTTCTCAAGGCATGGAGAAAGATTCAATATGCCTTGAAATCGAAAAAATTTTTTGGTATCATATTTAACAAAAAAGTGAACAATCTTACAGAATGCTAAAAGCTTTTCCGTTCGACACTTCTCAGAGTATAAAAACGTCAGAATAAGGGTCCGAAAAAGCAAGATGGAGAATATATACCTAATTGTAGATCGAAATAGGCCAACCAAGGAAAAAGCACTTGACCTGTATAGTTGTCCCGTCAGTGCCGCGTGCCTATAGAAAAACAAAATACATACATGAAATGGAAAAATCGAAAAACATATATGATTATTTCGTATAGCAGCAAATTGAGTTGGTTGTTTTATAACAGGCCAAACAGCTTTATGATATTCTGAAAAATGATTTTTATACTTGGCATTTTCGTTATGCTAATAGTTTCATTTCGGTGATAAAGCGGGAATGATAGTAATGCTTCTATTCTAACAGATGCAAGGCCTAAATCTTGTTTCTTGTGAAAACAAACGACAAATGCCAACTAAACCGGGGGTGATAATAATCATATTAATGTGAATTGTGCTTCTTGCAGGTTCGAGCCTTAAATCTTGAAGCAGAGAAATTGAAGTCCACGCATCCTGGCTCAGCTGAAACAGTTGAGTCTAAATTTAACGAGTTGCATTCAGCCTGGGCAACGTTATCTCAGAAGGCGGCCATGAGGAAGAAGAACCTAAATGAATCGTATGCCTTACAGAAGTACTTGAATGACTACAGGTGCGCAATGTTATATTCGTAACTGTAATCACCTTGTATGCGAATAAAGATGCTTGAAATAGTCTTATCTCATCGTTGATTCAGAATATCTTTAAAGATATTCTGAAAATTAGTTACAAAGAATCTAGGGACAAAATATATATATAAATTATGGGATTAATTATGGACATTCATATTTTCGTGCTAGAATATAATTTTTGAAACTGTTACTACAGAAAAGGGTTAATTTTTTGGAATACACGGATTACGAATGAATCCTAGTTTATTGACAAAAGGCTTCTAACGATAGAATAGGGACAACAAATTTGGCTGTGGACTAGCTATGAAATCGTGTCGTTTACAGATAACAGCCAAATTTAGTACTTTTTATTCTATCTCGTAATTTTATATTTCTTATCTTTTCTAATTTCTTATCTTATGTTATTAGAATTAGATCTGAATTTTTGGTGTGTCACATTTTAAGTCTAAAAGTTAATGTGACAATGTGTATAAATCAGAGGCAATCGGGAGGCAGTGCAAAGTTATATCGTCTTTTGTGTCTATTGCAGAGATTTATTGTCATGGATAAACAGCATATACGCTTTGGTAACTTCTGAGGACTTGGCAAGAGATGTAGCCGAAGCCGAAGCATTGCAAGACAGGCATCAGGTATCTACCACTTTTGGCAAGCTCCCTTATAAGAGATAAATTGTTTGCTTTTTGATTTTCCTCAAGGAAGTAAAAATCGATCACAGTTCTTTATAATGCTACTCCTATCTGAGCCGTCCCTGGAATTTTTAAATAAAATACTTTTCTCTTTTAAAAGTGGCATTGATACCGCTCATGTTTGAGTGGAAGACTGGTAATATCCTGTCGACCCTCGAATATTCGGAGGATAACAAAAAATGCCACCGTAAATTTGTCTTCGAAACATCGAATAAGGCATCTTGTTAATTTCCCCTCGTAGGAACACCGAATGGAAATCGACTCAAAATCGCCAGTTTTCGATGCTTTTGAACAGTTCTCTTCCGAACTTGATGCAAATGATCACCCAGCAAAAGATGAGATTCAAGAAAAGCTGCAAGAAATCAGAAATGACAGGCAGAAACTTGAAAAGTAAGTTGGGACTTTTTTCCTTTTCGACCCCTTTTCAGCCACCGTTTAAAGAAGGTAAACAGAAATTCAAGTTTTTAAAGAAATTCAAGTTCCTCGAGAATTATTTTTTGGAATATTAATTGTAAGATTGAATCGAGTAGAAATTTTTCTTTGAGACTTGCTACAAGCAGTTATGTTTTTTGGTGCTAAAGCTGTTTCTTTGTTTCTTTGTAATCCCAGTTTCTTTGGGAACTAGTTTAAGGACAATATTTACTAAAAACTGTTGGTACTGTTAAATTATCCTCCATGAATTGTTCTAAAATCATTGAATGCTTTATTATCCTGATATACTATCAAATGGATTGAAAAGCGTGACCTCGTAAAATTACTCGCTTTAAAAATGTGAGAACTATCAAGATGATACCTAGAAATCCTGAGAAATTTAGAGTTCATCCTGCTCATATCGGACAGTATTCTCTACCTTTGAATTTTTCCAGTGCATGGGAGAAGCGGAGGAAAATTCTTGATGACTGTATGGAGGAGCAGTTATTTATTCGTGATGCTGAGATGGCAGAAACATGGATGGCTGCGAGGGAGTCTGTTCTGATGAGTGAAGATGATGGCGGGTCAGCTGATGCGCTTTTGAAAAAACACCACGACTTTGAGCGAGCTTTGAATGCACAGGTATGTGTTCGAGGGATAATCAATTGTTATAATCAGATCCCTTTTAGAAATAATCAGAAAGTGATTAGAATAACTTATCCCTCAAATAGAATAACAGGTTAATCGCCCAAATCATAGGAAGGTTTTAAAATTTGAAAGTATCAGAAAATAGTCAAAATAAGCGAAAATCTAAAAGTTTTTATCTATACTTATAAGCAACTGCAAGAAATTATCAGAAAATGTCCGGATTAATTACAAGAGCTGTTTTCGTACAGCAAAAATTTCCTTCAGTGGCTGATGTTATCAGTACCATACTTTATCATTGTCATAACGTTGCTAAATGCTACTTGTTTGCCAAATTATAGGAAGAAAAGGTCTCAAACTTGCAGAAGAATGCCGATAAACTTATTGAAGCTGAGCATTATGATTCCGAGGCAATCGCTGCCAGAATACAGGCCGTTCTTGCAAGGTATTGGCTTCGATGTTCTTGCCTGTTGATTGCAGGCTTGGCTCCATAATATTTTAATAGCTGAAATTGATTGCTGACAATATGTATGTTATTATCCTGTTTAACATATATTTTCCCCGTTTTACTTACTGTTTGCTTTCTGAATTTTTTATAACTAGATATGAGAAAAACCACTGGAGTTATGTTTTTACATAAGATACACTGAGTAGAAATTTGCTCTTTTGTCTGGGCAATCAAATCATTGAATAGCATGGTAGTATTTAACACTTGTGAGCGATGATACGTTGCATGCCGCATTACAAACAACACCGGACAAAACATTGTAGACTGTCGTAGATTATGCCATGCGGAAAGCCATTGATACCCGGCTTTATCACAGTCTCTTCATACATTAATTATCATCAATTATCATTAATTATCAACAAGTATCATACTGTCCTTAATAGTAAAAGTTGGATTGGAAGCCTTTCATTTTTTCCGTAGATTTTGTTTTGTTTTTCACGTTCTTGTTATTTATCTGTTCAGATGGGCAACTTTGAAAGAAGCTTTGGTTGAGAAGCGTTCTAAGCTTGGAGAGTCTCAGAACCTGCAGCAGTTTATAAGAGATGTCGATGATGTTGAAGGTTGGATTAGCGAGAAAATGCAGACCGCTTTGGAGGAGTCGTATAAAGATCCCAGTAATATCCAGGTATGTTGTGATTTTCTTTTTTCTCCCCCCTAAGTTCCCTCTTTAAAACATCCACAAGAAGAACCCTTTTCTCCATCTCTTCGCTGTTGACTTCAACTAATCTCATTTAAATTTAGCTGCATCTTTTATTCACCTGACTCGCAGTATGTTCCGACCTCCTTTTGACGGCCATCGGAAAGTCTCTTTTTGGTTGGTATGCATATCTTCAGGGAAATCAGTGGCGGACACTTGGGGGGCGAGGGCGGGCGACCGCCCCCAGTACTTTAGAGAACAATGGTCTTTTGTTTTAAAACAATGGGAAATGTGACGTCATCTTATTAAAACAATAGGCTTGCCCCCCCAATATTTGACCAAGTGTCCGCCACTGAGGGAAATTTTAAATGTTTCCCGAAAGGTATTGTTTGAATTTGAATGCATAAATGATTTATTTTTGAATCTTTTTATATTTTCAAGGGTAAAGTACAAAAGCATCAAGCATTTGAAGCTGAAATTGCCGCCAATGAAGATAGAGTTATGGGCGTCATCAACGTAGGAAAAGGTATTTAATAACCTCCTGCTGGATAGAATCATTGATTAATTAATTAATTCATTTATTCATTCATTCATGCATTTATACATTTATTCATGGCATAAAAATTTAACTTTGAAGAATATTTTTTGCTGGCTATCAAAAACAAATATGTACATTTATCGCGTTAACCTTTTTTACCAGTTTTGAAGATTTAAGATGGTTTTGTTAATGTTCATCTAGATTATTTACTTTGTCCTTCACTATTTTTAAAATTTATATGGCTTTTTGTATGTCATTTTTTGTTTGAAGATTTTATAATTGCAGTTTGAATTCCAACGTCGGAAATTATTAGAATAGATTTTATTGCTAGCCCCAAATATAGTAAATGATTCTTTATTTTTTGTGGTTATTCAGGCATGTTTTGTTTCAATGGGAAATAATGTTAAATCAATTGTTTGTAAAACCTTCTTTTATATTAGTACTTTACACTCAAACCGTCCACGCAATCGTGGGAATTGCTAGTTCTCTTTGTGATCTTATACTACCCACCTTAAAAGTACCTTTTCAGTAAGCTTTTGATGATTACCTTTTCAGTAAGCTTTTGATGATTTCCCTCCTTAAGGTTTGCTTGAAAACGGAAAATGTCAAGGCAACGAGGAGACAGTTCGATACAAGATAACAACTATCGAGGAATCATGGACAACACTGATCAGAACTTGTAAGGTGAAGACTCAGAAGCTGCAGGAAGGCAGTCAACAACAGTCGTTCTACAGCAGTGTCAAGGACATGGACTTTTGGCTTGGCGAGGTAAAACCAGAACCTGAATCTTGCTGCACCTTTTAACATCCACCTTTTAACGATTTCCGGAGACTTTTCATCAGGGTCTAATCTAATGCTAATATAAAATCTATATTTTACATAACTGAAGCCATAAACTCTTTCTACAGGTCGAAACAGCCTTGTCATCTGAAGACTATGGCAAGGACCTGGCAAGTGTGCAGAATTTGTTGCGAAAGCACCAGCTCATTGAAGTGGACATTTCTGCTCATGAGGTTTGTGACGACAAAGAGTTCTTCATATGTAGATGATGTTTTCTTGAAAGTTGCCAGCTTAACTGTCTTTTCTCCGAGTTAGGGAGCCCTCGAAGACAAAGTGATCCGATAAAAATGTTTTAAAAATATCTCGACTTTTAGGAGACCTTTTGACATTAAGTGTATCTGTGGAGTGATAAATGTACATAAAGAGTCTGTCGGTTTTTCCTCTGTCCTCTTCTATCTGCAACCTGAATGAGCAAACAGACTAGGTTGAGTGTATAAAAAATTAAACAAATCGGGAGTTAATAGGTTTTACAATGCTAGGTTTTAGAAAACAGAAGGGCTGTCTGTAACTGATTGTATTTTTTGTTGAATGCTTTAGGAACGAATAACAGTCCTGACCAATCAATGTGAGCATTTCATTAAAATCGAACATTTTGATGCTGTGAGAATAAAAGAGAAGCACGAGACAATTGTCCGAAGATTTGAAAAGTAAGTAATATTTGTATTCTATTGATAATTGTTTAATTATTTTATTAATAAACAAGACCAGGTTTCTCTACAAACCAGGCTTTTTGTATGTTGTGTTTGGCGTAAGGATCCTTGGTTTCACCCTTCGTCCCAAGCTTTTTAAAAAACCTAACAGTGTAAGCTTGAAAAAAGTTTATTAGATTAAAAGAGAAAATCTTTTAAATGAAATTAGGTTTTTGAAAACCGAACAGAGTAAGCTTGCAAAAGTTTATTAGATCTAAAGAGTTGATGTTTAAACTGTGGTAAATGTTGAAACTCGAAACAAACCCAAAATAAGAAAGAGTAGTAACAACATGAAGCATTTTCAAATCCGAGACATTCAATAGACAGACAATCATAGACTTTTTTTGCCTTATGTTGTTTCTGCTTGCTACCAAGGTAAGTTACGCCCTGTTTGGTGAGATATTGCAACAGCCTCTTTCTCAGATCTTCATATGTACGCACCAGATGAGCGAATATACCCATTATTCATGCTTCGTTTCTCTTTTTTGTAGGATAACTGTGATGCGAACAACTCGACGCTCAAAGCTGGAACAATCACTTTCACTTCACCAGTTCTACCGTGACATTGATGATGAAGAGTCGTGGATTAAGTACGAGTGATTTCAATCATACATTTTATTCTTTTCTCTGTAATGAATTCAGTTCTTGTAACTTTTAGGCCGGTGTCAGGTTACTAGAAATGAGCTCTTGCAACTCAGCATCTGTCAAAAATACATCGATGCTTAACGTTTACCTAATATCGTCTAAATGAATACTAAACACCTACTATGAAGAGTACAGAAAATCTCTTGACCCAAAGATTATGTCTAAGTTCCAAAAGCTAACAACATTCGATAATTATCTGTTGTGTTTTAGCCTAACTTTTAATTTATTCTAAACCACTCAGGGAAAAGAAGCTTTTGGTCAGCTCTCAAGACTTTGGCAAAGACCTTACTGGGGTGCAAAATCTCAGACGCAAACACCAAAGGCTTATAACTGAACTCAAAGCTCACGAGCCAGTTATAATGGGTGTTGTCGAAACGGGTCGAAAGTTTATTGCAGAAAATGATCCGAATGAAGAAGAAATCAAAGCAAGGTCACAAAGTTTGCTTGAAAAATGGGAAGATCTGAACAAAATGGCGGATGAAAGGTAACCTAATGCCAAATCTTATTTTTTAGAAGCAGAAGCAGTTGTTAGTAGTTAAAAAAGGAGTATTTCTTGTAAGAGGTTTGTTGATAGTATGTTTGTAATTATCATAGATCAAAACGACTGGATGAATCAGAGGCCTTCCAGCAATTGTGTGCTAATATTGATGAAGAAGAATCTTGGATTGCAGAGAAGAGGGCTTTCGTTTCAAGTGATGATTATGGCGATACTCTCGCAGCTGTACAGGTCAGTGTCCTTAATCGTTCTTTTATGTCCTGGGCAAGTTTATTTCTCATTTCACTATTGCAGCTGTTCGTTATGCAGAAGATGTGTTGAAAAGTATTAATTTGTGAATTCAAAGCTTAAAAATGGTCCTACCTGTCCTAGCGGGAAGTCTTTTATTATGAGCTTCCCACTTCAGCTTGAATGTATTTTGTCATATAATTGCCAGTTTGTTGTTAAGCCAAGTTTTCAACCTGCCCCTTAAGTGAATCCTTCGCTTTTAGACCCTTCAAAAGAAACATGAAGCATTTGAAAGTGATCTTGAAGTTCATAAGCAGAGAGTAGCTGATATCCGCTCGGTCGGAGAGAAGCTGATCGCTGAAGTGAGTATTGTTTAAACTTTTGTAAAATACCATTGAAAAATTGCTTGAGATTTATCCACGATGGAGATCTCGCCAATACCAAAATTAATGTTCTGTATAAATGTTACTCACCTCTAAAAGATTTTGTAATTCTGGCATATTCTCCAATAGATCTTTCCCCTAATTACAGCATGGCGCGATGCATTCTGTTACTTGTAGTTAAACCCGCAAACTTTTGTTTTTGTTTTGTACGGCGATCGGACGAAGTTCAGTTATTATCCAACTCTCTTTGCTTGAATAATGAGACAAATCATGGAAAATACGGCAGAATATACCGAGCAGCACATCCCAAGGTTTTCACAAAGCTCTTAATAATTTACCAATTTGTGTAGAGCCTCCCTTCCCCATTTCAAAATTTGCACCGGCATTCCTGGTAAGTCATTATCTCCTCTTGATAATTTACCTATCACAGTTTGACCGTTTTCATTTATTTTAACGAAATTTACAGGATAATTTCAAAGGAGATCAAATCAAGAAAAGAATTGACATTCTTCAGGTAAATATTGCGATTCTCAATATTCAGAAATATTCTTTATAGGAACTGACATATTAAACCTTCAATGATTACAATCGGATTTCAATGAATTTTTCGGATTAAAGTATCAAGTTAGTGGAAAGAACGTAAAAACTTTGAGTCACAATCTGATAATTTAACATATTAAGCGTTACACTTTCAAGGCATTATGCTCCGCCCGTGTGCTGTTCACATCAACAAAGTCCTCCTCCTTTGCATTTAGAATTTAGAAACCAACAGCAGAACAACGCTTCGGCTGCCACGTATCAGCAACAGGATGGCTAGACAGCAGACTGTTCTGGTGTTAGTTCATTCCTGCAACCTTGCCCGTTAAAGGTTTACTTCATCGAAACAGTGATGGACAGTCTCCTTCTTTGCTCTCTTCTTTTACTCTCCGTCAACTAATTCGAATACCGATTGTGACCTATAACAATTTCCTATTGTATCAGCCATCAAATAGAAATCGCGGGTATCACCTTGTCATGATTGTTCTCTGGATTTCTAGAGCAAGCTGGAAGACCTTGAATCGCAAGCAGACACCCGCAAAAACAAGCTCAATGACAACTCAGCATTTTTGCAGTTCAACTGGAAGGCCGACGTTGTTGAATCTTGGATAGGTAAGTCGGGATATCACCTTCTGACGTCATTTTTGCAAGGTCAGGAGGATATTCTGGTCTCACTGCCTTGCGTCAAAATATTACACAATAACTGCTATGCAATGGAAACAGTTGCCCCACCTCTTTTTTCCAGTTCAAACAAAGTTAGTTACCTGACTCTCTGTATTCTATATAACACTTAAACTTCTTCTCAAGTGCGCGGAGAAAGACCTTTTTGCTTTAAAAATACTTTTATGTCTTTTTGACAGATGACAAGGAAGTGTTTGTTAAATCTGATGACACTGGAAAAGACCTTCCACATGTTCAAACCCTCATCACCAAACAGGTGAATCATGAATCTATTTATACACAATTTGATCAATATTTAGGGAATACAGTCGTTATTTTTCAGCACCCATCCTGTTTTTGCTTTCCTTTGCCTTCCTAAATTGGGTGTCTGTTCCCAAGAATCTCCACAATCTCTCGTAGAGAGTACTTAGCTTACACATTTTAAGTTGAAACTCCTAATTTTGCACCGTCATCTTCGAGTTTCTTTGTAAAATCCAAGTCTTTTCTGAATTAAATTTCTGAATAAGATATAAAAGTCTCATACGATTTGGTAATAGTGGCCCATATTTCCTTAATGAACAGTCTTTCAAATATCAGTGAAAAGTTTCGCAATAACGTATCATGTCATTTCGTCCTGTAACTCAGAATCAAAATCAGTTTCTGTAAAAGCTTACAGCGAAGGCATTACAGCGAAACTTCAAAATAGTTGAGCATCTTTCTATGCATATTTTTTAAATCATCGAAATTTGCCTCTCTTTTATATCAATTTGGCGCTGTTTCTGTATAGGACACATTTGAAGCTGGCTTGCAAGCATTCGAACATGAAGGCATCGCACGTGTCACAAGTCTGAAAGACGAATTGGTCAAATCAGAGCATGAACAGTCACGTGCCATCATTCAGAGACATGACAATCTTTTGAGCAGGTACGTGTTCGATACGTGATCAAGCTGGCAGCCGCTTTCCTTTTTTTAAGCACATAGCTTGTCTGTCTTTTCATGCTCGTGGACTTTTTCAAAACTGTTTAACAATTTTTTGTTTATTTTGCTGTATTGTGTTACTATCTTGGAATTATGGACTTATAAAATAGGCTCTTTTGTCTGAGATTGACTTTAATTGCTGAATTCGCTATAACTGCTTAGTGCCTATTATTTAATAGTGAATCAAGTATCAAGTTTATAGCGCAAGTTTTTTAGAATTACAAGATAGCCTTTTTATCGCAGTTGATGAACTTCAATGTTTTTGATATCCATAATACTACCTTCCAGTTTATTCAATCACATATGATTTTAGATGGGAACAGCTTTTGGCTGATGGAAGGCATCGCAAAGAGCAACTTATGGAGGTCGAGAGGCAATACCAAAAGGTAAGAGGCACTGCTCGGTGGAAATAAATATTGAGGTACCCGATCTGAAGTATGCAGATGTAGTGAGTTCTGTTTAAGGCTTTAAAATATTTCTATATGTTTATCGGACTGTAAAATAAATTAGCTAGATATTGCATCATTTGATATTTAATTGTTAAAAATCTTGAGAATACATTGTATAAATTAAAATTTACGCATCTTAATAAATGCTAATTAAGTGAAATGATTTAAAAGTTATCAAATAGATTATTTTAAAACAAGGCCTGTTCTTCCATCATTTGAAATAATGTCAGCAAATAATTTTTAAACCTAATCTTTTAAAATTTTAATTTTTTTGAGCAAAATTCAGAGAATTAGAGATTTTGCATTTTGCAGGATGTGACTATAGAAAATTACCACGAGGCATTAGCAACTGGTTGTATAATAAAGGTAGCTGAAGAGTTAAAAATAATAATCATTAAATTTGAATGTAACTCAGTTTTCAATTTGATTTTCATTCCTAAATTTTATTAATTTCATAGATCTTAAAGGTATGCACCATGTTTAAAGAGTACTTGCAACTTTTTAACATTTCTACGTATAAAAAATTTAAGTGATAATTTTAAATTCAGACGTTAAAAAGCTTTTAATATAAAATTGTGAGCTTCATGTTAATATGACAAAATTAAATTGAAGTTTTTAAAAATTAAATACGTAGAAACTTAATCTTTTAACTATTACTAGCGTATGAACCATATCTAAATAATTAAGGTCTTCTTAGGTTGGCAATGTAGTGTTTTTCATGTTATGGCAAAATCTTTTCATGCTACAGGCACCCTTAAACTGTATCGTTGATCCCTAGTCTCAAAAGCCCCTCGCAGTAAATTATCACAAAGGGAATATTATATCAAGCATATATAGCAGGAAAATCTCTTCGCGATTTTTTGTGGCTTTTTTTCCTAAAATTTCAAAATTCTCCCTGGAGGTATTAGAAAATGACTTCATTTATGGTGGTGTCTATGATGATGATAAAAACTAGTATTTTTCTCTTTTTTATATTATTTTTATATTTATATCAAATTTATATTATTTTTCTCCGGAATTAAGAAGAGTTAGATTTGCTCGCCGTGTTGCTAAATCTTTTCCTAGTATGCATTAATATTTCATAGAACGAGAACGATTTTCCCAGAGCCGCTGCTGAGATTTAGAAAATAGTTCAGCCTTCCTTTCCAGGATTTGGGACAAAAGGTTCTTGAAGTATCAGTGTTCCACGTATCGAAAAATCTTTATGAACTTTAAGAAGAATCTTGAGTATTTTATTTTTCGCAGAGCAAACTTCTGTGACTTGAACTGCAGTTTGTTCAATCTTTTGCAAAGCTGAAGCCCAAAATATTGTTAACTCTTGTAGAAGCATATAAGCGCACCAGAAAAGGTTTTTTAAACATAGTGCGAAGAACATGAACCCTGTTGGTCTTGTTTAAGCCAATTTGGCGCAGAATAAAATCACCTTGCAATGCTGACTTTCAATATTTTTTTAATCGTATTATTGACTTTTAGGAGAAACTTATTTTGACGTTTGACAATGACGCCCTCTTGGTTCGCCTTTTATAATGAAGCTTGTATTTCAAATACTGTTACCGACTAGATGACCATAAAACTCAATTTTCAACAGCTAAAATGACAATTCAATTTGAGTTTGGTAAATTGCAACCCTTATGATATATATATAGATTATTTGTTAGTGACTTTTTTACTTTTAAATGTTAGATTGAAGATTTGTGCCTGCTGTTTGCCAAGAAGGCCTCCGTGTTTAGCAGTTGGTATGAAAATGCAGAAGAGGATTTGACAGACCCGGTTCGCTGCAACTCGATTGAAGAAATCAAGGTGCGAGGCTACATGTTTTAGCTTATTATCGATGTTAAACGAACCTTATCTAATTATTTTGTTTATTTAGAGGCAATATTCTAAGTTAAGGCTCCAATTAAACCTACTTCCAATAATAGTTTTAATCAAGATTTTTATCAATATTTTTATCGACATTTTTGTTTACCTTTGTCAGTGAATGTAAAGTTTTGTATTTCTTAGAAAATTTGTTTATGATTAAACACTTCGTACACAGCTGCTATATGGGCATATTGAGGTAGAGTTGAACTTTGCAGTAATATGCTAGATTTTATATTTGTTACTTCCTCGCTTCTGAAGGTCGTTTCAAGGACACTTAACCGTCTTCTCGATGTGACCACATAAGGATGTTTTGTTAGCAAATCTTCCTTAAGGGTGTGATTTTAAACAAGGCAGAGTTTCATGCTGGGTCGTTTTCCAAATGAATTCGCTTACAATTCCTAAGGTTTTTTATGATTTTTCTCTCGTATCGATTGACTGAGCATTTTTGATCAGAAAAAAAATTCTGGTCGTTATTTAGAGGATGAAATTCGTCATATTAATTTTTTTTAGTTTTTACTTCAAATCTCTTTACAGAAATGGTGGTAACATATGCTTTTCGTGTTTGATTTAGGCCCTCCTCGATGCCCACACGGTTTTCAGAGAAACTTTAAACCAGACGAAAAAAGACTTCAGTGAATTGTTAGAGCTTGACCAGCAGATCAAAAGCCGTGGTGTCACCATAAATCCGTAGGTTTCGAGTACATCGGCGCCTTAGTTTTTACAAGGCACCAAAGTACTAAGACATTCACTTTGTAATATTATCCAAAGAAGACTATTAATATATTTCATCTAGCACACATTCAAATAATGTCATCACAATCAGGGTTGCCATGTTAAAGAGCAAACGGAAAGAAAATTCAAAGGTCCCGTATGTAAACAAAGGTTCTTACAATGGTGTAAACGTGATTTTAGTGGGTTCCTTATACGCATCTCTATCCAAGCCTCTTTTGGGTTAATAAATTGTGAAATATATAATAGATAAAGGGAATGAGGGATGGGGTTAAGAATTCTAGCTAGATGAAGTACTCTATTAGATAAAGTCAGTGGCGGCTCGTGTATTGGGGCTAGTAGGGCTCAGCCGCACCGGGGATTTCCAAAAATAAGTTTTAGATTTTAAACCTAAATAAAATCAACGTCCGTTATTAGTTTAGCACTGTTCACTAATTTCGTTGCTTCGAGTTTCACTATTTGTTCATTCTCTAGTTTGTTTAGGTCCCACTGCCCGCGGTTCTTTTGAAAACTAGACAAACACGCGTATCAGAAACCATCTCCCGAGTATTTGAGGCTAGCCCTAAACTAGTAGAGAATGCACCGATCAGGTTCCTCTCTTGACTCGCCTATTCAATTGATGACTGCCTGCTGATTGACCAATTCTGCTCGAATCTGCATTCCTTTAGGGCTAGTTGAAACTAGTACCAATTAATTCAAGTCAACAGTAGCTAAATTTTTGTTGTTGTGATAGGCAATGTTGATCTTGAAGTGGAACGCAGCAGAGTGGCGTGTATTCGATGACTTGCAATTTCAACTTAAAAACTTTGAAATTAAGCATACAAGTTGGTTCTTTATCAGAATTAATTTTGCTGTTTTTTTGCAATCAAAACTCTCAAAATGATGACAGCCTTGTTGATTAGAGGTAGTAAAGAATAGAAAGGGAAAGGCTATTTATCATTCTTGGCGTTCCGTGTCTATGGCTTTAGATTTCAAATATTACATCATCAGCCTCACCAAAAATTTACCCCACAAGCCGCCAGGACTCTATAAGAGTACTAACAGTTTTCCTTTCAAGTAAGATTTTTTCGCGAATGTTTGCAATAGTTGCTTGGAACAAAGTTCTCGTCTCATTATTGCTGCGTATGATAGATCACAAGTGCCAAATATTTCAAAAGAGAGAAGTATTCGATGAAACTTTTGTAACAAGAAAGAGGAATCGCAATTGCTGGCGACACAATTCGCTAGTGTTAATTAGTCTTGAGTCGCGTTGATAGTAATTTTGTGGTATCTTTGAGATATATTTCTAATTTTATTGCTATATTGTATAGAATTATTTCTTTTTCAGCTATACATGGTTTACCCTTGATTCACCTGAAGAAACCTGGCATAATCTAGAGGTCATCATAAGGGTGTGTTATTTATTCCAATATTTCTTAATCCGTGTGATTCGTGCCTATATACTCTAATCCAGCCCTATCTTGATTATTGAAATAAGATCGCAGAACCTTTTTGGATTAAATCTATGTGTATATGGCAAGGCCTGCATTGAATTGCTAACCAATGCTAAATTGCCCTGCATCCGTAGGAAAGAGAGAACAAGCTAGAGAAAGAATCGAGAAGGCAAGATTATAACGATGAACTGAGGGTTGAGTTTGCTGATCGCGCCAACAAGTTCCACAAATTCCTCACTGAAACAAGGTTAGATCAATCTGTCCCTTAATATGTTTACTGAACACGTCGAGGCTTGAAGTAATAATGGCATTAGCTCTTATGAAATTTAATATGTTGAAGACATTTTCCATTTCCTTTTCCATCTTGAGAACGCTTTGTACTTTCTTGGAAAGCTGAAAATACAACTCGCCATCTTCCTTCTCTCTCTTTTTAGAACATCAATGGTTGAAATATCTGGTGACTTAGAGGATCAACTCAAATTCTTCAAGGTAGTCTCTTTTTTGTTTCTTGGCTTTTTTAAACATCGCACCACGCTACTTATATTGGAGAAAAATTACAATACAATATCCTGATTACAAAATCTCATGTCATACTTCCTTCTTCGCCTTGAACTCATTGGATTCGCTAACGTGATTGCCTTTTCATTATATTTTTACAGGAGAGATCTGCCGAGATCAAAGAACGCAAAGATGATCTCAGTGAGATAGAAGACCTTGGAGCCCAAATGGAAGAACAACTGATCCTTGATAACAAGTAGGTGAATTCTTTGACACGTTTCTGGGTAAAAAAGATACCGAGTCATGTTTAGAGCAGCAATTGTCTGAACTACAGCGTGAAGTAAGAACTATAAGCCTATTTGGAAGAATGTTTGGTAGAGTTGTCTTTTCTGTTTTTACTTCAAGAAACGTGACAGAATAAAAATGCTACTGATTTAAGAGGATTTTGTTTTCTCGCTTTGTGCAGGTACACAGAGCACAGCACTGTGGGATTGGCACAACAATGGGACCAACTGGATCAGCTTTGCACCAGAATGCAGCGCAATATTGAACAGCAAATCCAGGCAAGAAACAGAACGGGGGTTTCAGAAGAGACACTCAAAGAGATCACACTCATGTTCAAGTAAGCTTACTTAATTTTTAGTCTCAATCATCTGAGTCGTTACCTCATTCTGAAGGGCATGCGTCGTGAACTTGACTGCTAATGCAATGCAATTGCCTTTTTTGTTTAGTTCAAAGTACGAGATCAAGAATGAATTTTCATGGTAGTTAAAATTAATGAAGCAGAAATAAAAAGTCACGAAACTATGTAATTACGCTCCAAACTTTTTTGTTGCATTAGCCAACTGCCAACATGACAAAGGCCCTTTAATAGAAGCTGTGCACAGTTAACTACCTCAGTAATCGTGCTGAATAACTGGTTTTCGTAAAGGGACTCTAAGTTATTCTTTCTTAAGGCTCTAATGGCGTCCAAAGAATATCAAATATGAAAGATTCCCTGGCCATTGCTTGTTTTTTCCAAATATTTATTAGCTCTCATTATAACTCAAATTTGCTTAAAGCTATATTTCAAGTCGACCGCACAAAGAGGATAAAAATACATTGTTACCCTGCAGCCGCTATAAACTCCAGCTGATATGTTGCTCTATGCCTAAAATGTTGCCCTATGCCTGAAATAGTATTATTTATGTAGGCACTTTGATAAGGACAAGACTGGGTATTTGGAGCACCGGGAATTCAAATCCTGTCTACGGTCTCTTGGTTATGATCTTCCAATGGTTGAAGAAGGTGAAACTGACCCAGAGTTTGATGCCATCCTAGCTACAGTCGATCCAAATGGGTACGTATGTAGTTGTTTAGGCATGTCCGCTAGTATTCTCGATTCTTGACTTAATACTTTGTTTTTGTGAAGTACAATCATTGCCAAAAGTACTTTGAACAGCCAGCAATTTGTGTTGTGTTTTTATATTTTTCAATTATTTTCCCAAGTACTTCTATTTCAGTACCCCCTTCCCTCTAAAAATGTTGATAATTTAGAAAAATATCATAGAAGTCACAAAAAGCGTACTTCGTAATTCCCACTTTGTTTTGTAGTAAGCCAACATTGTTCGAAGGATGGGGGTGGCTGAATTTGCCCTTGGAAATAGACGTTTGCGTACCAAGACTTTTAGCAGGCATTGAAGATCTCGCTTAATTTACAAACTCATTGAAATCCTCAAGTAGCAAATGTTTTCTTTTGGAAGGCAACAGATCCATTTCCCTTGACTTCATCCTAAAACAAAAACTGCTTAAGCCACTTTAGGTGGTCATTTTGATAGGTCAGCCCTAACACTTGCATGCGTTTTGTTGCATCTTTATATCTTTCTGTTTGTTTTCAGGGATGGAAAGGTTTCAATGAACGAGTATATTGCATTCATGATCAGCAGAGAGACAGAGAATGTCCATTCTGCAAAGGAGGTTGTCGATGCATTCAAGGCGATCACAGAGGGTGGTGCCAAACCATATGTGACTGAGGAGGAGCTTTACCAGGTTCGTCTATCGCGAAATTCAGCTTTCAAGTCTGAAGATTTATATGGGGAGGGCAAACGGCTCTGTTTTTTATCTAATTCATCAATTCAGCTATTTGATTCTAAATGGTGTGTTCACGTGGAGACTACTTTTCCTGTCAAGAACTTCCCAAATCTTCCTCCACCTACCGTGAAAGTCCTTTGCGATGCAATTATTTGAAAATTTTTATTTCAATATGTTTGCCTGCCTTTTTAAGCCTATCAAATATTTGTCTTTCATCATGTTCACTTGCAATCTGATTTTTATTTGGTTAAAACCATTTTCTTTAATCTACTAGTAACCAGTAAAGATATTTATAGTATTTGTTTATCTTCAGTAAACATTTGTAACATTTTTTATATTCCCCGCATCCCCTCTAAAGAAACCACACAGTCCCGCTAAAGTCCCTCATTTTTTTCTACGTAGGCCTTGACTGCAGAGCAAGCAGAGTATTGCATGTCACTCATGCAGCCATATATTGATCCTAAGAGACGGGAGATACCTGGCGCATTTGATTACGAAAGTTTCTGCGGCGATCTCTTTGTTGCTTGACATTTTGACTTGATATATCTAAACTTATATCTATACCTTATTATTACGTTACGTTCAAGGTATTTTCTCATATTACATAATATACTCTGTTAGTTAACCAAGATACTAAGAAGTTGAGCTGTATTTTATGTTTTAAAAAGTTGTTTTATTGCTTTTATCAAGTTACCTTCCTCGAGTGTTTATATGTCACATATTCTCCTCAGAATATTCAGCCTCTTTTGCTAATTAGGTTTGCTATTAAGCTTAACTAACCCATGCTCATTCTCTAGAAAGCAATGAAACAGCGAGTGCCCTTGGCCCATCCTTTAATTTAACGCTGTTTTCGCGTTATTATTGCATGGTTCAGCCGTAGAAGCAACCAGTCCTCGAAATAGTGGGTGAAGGGGTAGGTTGGCCCGAACTGTATCAGGGTGCTATTTCGTACATTGAGCCAGTCAAATGAAGATTTTAGATAAAGCAAGTCAAAACAAACCAAACTCTCTCCTGTCAAGCAGTGAAGTTTTAAATGTAATCACACATATAATTTAATTTTGTGTGCGGGCTATTTTCCATTATTTACTCTGATTAACACTGATGCAACCTCGTATGTTGGTGCAAAATATTAGTTAATCTGGTGATTTATTTCTTAGTTTTTGTTTTTTCAAATAAGTTTTACTTTAAATTGGATTGATCATAATTCTTCCCCGTTATCCTGCCTATCGTTAATTATCTTACCCTCTATCAAGCGTATCTTCATTCAGTCATATTTTTCTATACCTTATTAAAACCAAAGAAATGGTTTGAGATTATGATTTCTACAGACATCACCAATAGCTACTTTGAAGCATGCAATGAAAGGAGAGTTTGACACAGCTGCTCAATAAGTCCTTTTAGCTTTGAACGGGTTTTCCATAGCTTCTCGGGTGCTCTCTAAGCATCGTCTAAAAATTTGTCAAAAAACAGAAATTGTTCTGTTGTTGCTCTTAGCATGCAATGATAAGTATGTTGAGATACTATTAAATCATAATCGATTCTCATGAGGGTAAGAAAGAACGTGATTACATTGCTTTGTTCAGATAAATTTATTACTTCGTAAAACTGTCCTATTTTATTCTTCAAAGAGTTCTATACCCTTTAATTTTACATACAGACCAATTGCTCCAGCAATATCTGGTGCAAAGTTAAACTATGCTAAGTAAAACTAAAAATACATAAATTTTACAAAAAAATAGCTACGCATGGACACAAAATCTGTGTTTACTTTTCTAGAAGACAAGCCCTATACATGGTTGTCGTAAAAGGGGGCCTTTAGCTCCCCAATGATTGTGAAAATGTGCTCGACCTCCTTTGTAACATACTCGGTGAAAAACAGCTTTGTGGACAGCCTCTCCCTTCTACTGTGAGTTTCGTTCAAACGAATACATTGAATCCTATTACATTGTTCTAGAATTTGTTTTTCGAAGTTTTCTTGTGAAACACCTTGTTTAGAGAATTTACATATCTCAAAGAGGCATTTCTGAGTTTTTATGACTAAGAATTTTGGAAAAGACTATCATCAGAATTCGCCACATACGCGATTTACAGAAACACTTTTGAAGGGTAGTTTGCCTTGGAAGCCACTGCTGGAAGCCACTGCTGGAAGCACGCAGAGACTAGTTCCCATTCCCATTACCAAGAAACCATTCTCAATATGAGATTAACTATCGAAACGAGGCCAATTGGTAAGCGACATTAGCACCAACCTAGCATTTTGGGTCTAGTCGCAGGATTTATGAAGTATCATCATATTTTCTAAGATGTTTGGGCAAAATAAAGGGGGATTCGCAGGCTTTGGATCTTTAAGCTCAAGTGGAACTACAGCATCAACAGGATTTACTCTTGGATCCACGACTTCTACTGCGGGTAAGTCCCTAAGTTTGCGTCCTATACACTACTATTTTTGTCAACTTATGCTGGTCACACTTTCGTAGAAGGAATTTAATAATTTTTCAAGAGCAATAGTAGTGCTGATAGGCTGTTACACACTAAGGCAGTTACACACAGGCTAGATCAAACTAATCGTGTTGAAAGATAGGTTCACAGAGTTTACAAGCAAAGACAGTAAGTTTTGGCGGGAAAGTGACACCATATATTTCTGTCATTATGTTTAGATGGTGAGAGGGCCTCATCTATTTGCAAGCCTCCAGCACATTTAGGGTAGTTCGCATTGGCAAAGATAGTCACAAACAAAAAATAAATTTTCTTACTAACATATTCAGATGAAATTTGGTTCCAAAATAATCTTGTTATTAACTTGAAACCAGTTTCAATAAATTTGATATGGATAAAACTTTATTTAAATCAGTGGGACATTGTAAGTCACTGTATTAATCACAAACAATGTCATAGTGCCTTAGATTTTCAAAATGTGTTTTACTGAACATTGAACACAAATGCATCTTAGGCCCGAAGATCTTTGACATACACTCAGGTTTTTTGGCATTTGAACAGAGAATAAGGCTACAAAATATAAGATGGAAAATACCCAGCTGTGGATCGAAATAGGCCAATCAGAAAAACACAGGTATAGTTTTCCAGTCAGTATAGCGTGCCTGGGGTCCAAGAGTCAGTATAAGGCACCCATCACTAGGGTCCAAGAGAGAAACAAACTCCTTCTCTTTACACAATAGTGGTTTCTTTATTTGTATGTAGATTGATTCCAAAACTGCTAGATGAAAAGATGACCGGGCTCTGCTAATTATCTGAAACATGTCATCATTATAAACTTTGGCAGGATCAATTGTTTCACAAGGGTTTCTAGGCCTACATGAGCGAGGAGGCTTTTCTCTTTGAGGGGCAGTTTTGTTTCTTATATGTATAAATAAAGAAAAGGTTACAATAGCAGGCAATGGAATTCTTTGAGCTTAAAGTCTATAAAAATTAAACAAATAAGAAACACTACAGGTGCCAAGAGCAAAAAAAGAATATACACACATAAATTAACTGTGGCTAATATTTTGCTCTAGCATACAGGGCTTCATGACTTTTGCTCTGATGAAATGTTACTGAATTCAACTGAGCGTGTTGCAGTTTCCATCAGTTCAATGATATCCTCCTCTGGGAATGGTGGGCTATTGAGCTCGCTTTTGTAAAAAGCATTGACATATTTTGATGGCCTCACTAAAAGAAACGTTTGTGAAAAGACTGCTAATGTAAATGCTAATGTGTATTTGCTTTTTCAGATACATTGTCATTTTGCTTTAATGTATCTTTTGAATGTATTCCACTTTCATATGATCCTAGCATATCTTAAGATGATTTTATTTTAAAATGGAAACAGTCATGGGAATAGTGGATGCTTAATGTTAAAGGGGCTTAGTATGGATCTTTGTGATAGAACTGCCCAATTGGAGCCTTAAGGCAGTAAGTTTTGCTAGACTTTGGGGGCTGTGGCCCTCAGTCCCTCCCAGTGCCTAAGTAAATAGTACTTTATTCATTTATCATTGAGGCAATCATTCAAGATCAAGCTAGACATTAACTTCTCCCATAAAAACTTGCTCTGATCATATTCAAATATAATTGACCATTGTCCAAGCCTTTTTCTAAGAAAATTGCCATGCCATTGGCCAATAGCTTGCGTGATTTCTCTTGCACTAGTCATCGCTCTAAAAGTAATAATAATAATCAACAATGCCAAAAATGTTTAAAACAGTATAATCCTGCTGTAGTGTACTTTGGTGTAAGGTAACATCAAATGAAAACAAATAGTCACATTGATCTTAAATGCACTCCAAGAAAGGTTAAATACCCAGTATAAATGAGCTGCATTTATAAGTTTAATGTATATCTATTTTTGTTAAATCTGCAAGGCATTCATACTACTGCGAGAGCATATCTAAACTGCAGAGGAGACATTAGAAGGAGAAGGAAAAATTACTTTTGACTTTTGTAGGCTTGTGAATAATTAATAAGCTCTTACAGTTGGAACCGGACCACATTCGGCCCAGCACAGTACTCTCACATCTTTCAAAAGGCCAATCAATGTTGTCTGCAAACAATACACTAGGGACAGCTGTTGTTATGGTTCCCAAAATCCAGGAGGCTCAAAAGACAATTTTACTAAAATTGAAAAGGCTATGTGTCAAAACAAAGAAGTCAATTGAAAAGTGTTAAGAAAAGTGTTGGGTAAAGAAAAAAACTAGAATCTGTCAACTGCAAACATTATGAATGATTTTGAAAATAACACAAAAGAAAAATGATGAATGACGAGCTAAGAAGGCTTTCTAAACTGGTGAGTGATCAAACAAAAAAGAGAGGTTTTCAAAAGTATCATAGTAGGGAATACACTTAATGTTTAAAGAGACTTAAAAAATTGCTGAATGTTTGATGGGAAGAGCTGTTGGAGGCTTTTTTGTAACACCCATGAATATGCCTTGGTGTTAATCCCTACATCCTTCAAATGACTTCTTTGCAGGTGGTAACCCCCTGAACTAAGAGTGGAACTAATGAGAATGTTTTTTAGCTCATTAATTATTCATAAGTCTAGCTACAAGATTCAAAAATATATTTTCCTTGCCTTCTATCATCTCCTCCACAGTTAAGATATGCCCTTGCAAAGTGTGAATGCTTTGGGAAAGTCTAATGTATATCAGGAATGTCATAAAGAACGTTACTGAAGTTCAAATACTAAGTGACTAGAGTATTCTCAAACATATGCAGTGGATTTGATATTCAATTTGATTTTTCCATATGGATGTGGTTAATTCAGCTTACTTATTTTGCTTTGTTTTGATATACTGGCTTTGTATCTTCTATGTCACTTTCTTGGGTCACAAAATATGTTAACTGATGAAACATTTATTCCTCACAATTTACCGTTTTGTGTGAGCAAACAACATTCGCATGTTTGGGTTTTTTGTGAGTGCTGACGTGATGGCCAGTGCTCACTTGCCAGAAACGAAAAGGCATGATTGCCAGGTATTGTATAGATGATGCATGCTTGAGATAATGCCTCATTTCTACCACAAAGAGCAATGAGGACCATCCAGAATCACAATTTAACAGATCTATCATTGAATGACCACCACGCACAGCCATGTTGTTTGGCCATAGTTTTTGAAAGCAATTATGCAGAAATGTATTGTCTTTGCAGTTACTGCAGCTATAGCATCATTAGCACTTCTTCTAGAGAATCGATGCAGCCTGACCCTCTTATATGGCTCTGAAAATTGTTGCCCTATATTTAGGTTACTTCCCCATGGTAAGAAATCTTTATGCTATACACTGTTTTAAAGTAGGCCTAGGCTCAAAATATATAAATCATTGGTGTTGGATATGTCTGTTTTCTTTTTCACTTTAGATATCTGAATAATTTAATTCATGTGAGTCATTTCAGTAATAGGCTCTACTGTTTGGCCGCCTAAAATTGCTAAAAATCTACTTGCGGAAGTGCAAAATTCAATTTTGGTTAGATTTCTAGTCATCCAAAATGGTACTAGGGTGTTTCATTTAATATGAAGCAGGCAAAGACAGATGAAATTGATCAACTCAACATTAATAGTTTATTTTGCTTAAAAATAAATTCACAAAAAGATCACAAGAAAAACAGCATGCCAACTGCATTTATCAGATACTTATTAACTACTCAAGTTGGAAAAACTTTCCAACAGATTCAAAATCTCTCTTTGCTTTGTGGTTGTGTCTTGTAGCATCTATTTCAAACAAATGTCACCTTTAGTGGCATTACTTTCCACAGAACATGTGTAGCTGGAACCCAACAGATGTTCCCCTTCTATGGTCAAGTGAAAGTATTGGAGGAGACAGATCAAATAGTAAAATTGACCTGGATGTTCTGGCTTTCTTAAGACATCTTCAAAATGTTTCCTAGATACAGATATCACCTTAAACACAGGCAACATATAATCACTCTTTTCTAACAATTCAGGAGAGCACTGAAGAAGGCTGGTTGATCTTAACTGGCCAGGCCTGGATTTTGTGATGCGAATTGTCTTATGTTTAGATTTTGTTTTGTAGTTTGTTAGAATACAATGAAAATGCAGCATTTCATATTTTTCACAGGAAGCACAGGAATTGGAGGATTTACCTTTGGTGCTACATCTTCAGCTGCTCCTTCAGCTGTATCTTCAGGCCAAAGTACATCTGGATTTTCATTTGGAGCAAAACCAGCATTTGGTACTCAGGCAACAACTTCACAAGCAGCAGCTGCTACTTCCACTGGAACTACTGGGCAGATTTCGTTTGGACTCCCTACATCTCAGCCAACAGCCGCAACTCTACCAAGTCTAGGAAGTTTTGGAGCAACCAGTGGTCTCAAAAGTGGTACAACCGGATTCTCTTTTGGCAGTCAACCTGCAGGTTAGATCACATTAGAATTTATCATGCAAATATATTTTTTGATTTCATACTTGATAGTGCTATGTAGAAAAAGTTTTGCTAGAAGTTTCAATATTGAAAGTCCTCAATACAGGGGAAGTTTTAGATGTTCATATATTTCATAAAGCTGCAAACTTCGGAAATGATACACTACCCTCCTAAAAGTATTCAAATGAAAACAGATGTTGCTGAAAGTCAACCCTTTTGTCAGGAAATGCAGTTATTAGCTGGAAATTTTTCTTTTCTTTAATACAGTTTCTAATTCCGTATTTTGATAGAATATCCCTGATAGATTTTTGAACAGATTTATGTTCCAAAACTGCATGGCTAATTGTTATTTTTGCTCCTTTAAAGTTGAGCAACATAGCTTTTTTGCAACCCCAGCTAAGATTATTTTTTCTTTCTTAGAAAGTGCAAAAATAAGAGGATGAAGTTGGTAATATTATGTTTCTTTTAGCAACAAGTCAGCCAGCAAGCACAGCACCAACCTTAGGCCTAGGATTGAAACCTTTAGGGACAAGTGTCATATCAACCACAACTGAAGGGCAAAAGGGATTAGCATTGACTGGTGCTACATTTGGACAGACATCTGTTGCCTCTATAAAGCCAACTCAGGTAAACAGGCACACCTTGTTTTTCCTTAATTGATATATGAGGAGAATAGATTTTTCCTTATACAATTTCAAGTTATATTGTCACATTATGTTGTGCAACACTCAAGCTAGTATATACATTGATATTTTGATATACGAATGTTCAAAGCTGTCTGTACTTTCCATTTTATTGGTCTAATTTTGCATGATTGCCCCTAAGACTGATTTTTATCTCTGAAGCTTCTTTACAAAGAGACTAATGATATTCTGTTTTGATTGCAGCCTGTTTCTCTTCTTGGAGGTGTTTCTCAAGCAGCAGCAACAACTTCAAGGTAAGGCTTTGTTTGAAAGTAAATTCAGGTGACACAATGTTATTTCTTTGTTTTGTATCATAGATGTTTAGTAGCTGGTTGACTATGATATTGATTCTAGCGAATTCTGGGTAATGTGCCTGAAAGTTAGTTTAAAAGCAATTTGTACTTGCAAGCAGTGCTGCAAGGATTTACTGACAGTTCTACTTGCTAGAGTTGACAGTATTTTTGTTTTTTTGTCTTTTGTCTCTGTATTTTTGTCTAGTTCTTTTGATCTCTTTGAAATTTTTTTAACTGCCAACAGTTTTCATTGACCTTAGATTTTGGCTGCCAACAGAGGGCCTTTTTTCAGGAATACCCCCCCCCCCCCTAACACCCTTCCTGTAGTATCTGTCCTTAAACCTGCTACCAGCAGCTGTAGCAATCATAACTCTTTTTGCCATTGATAATGCTGTTGGTTACCCAGAATTAAATGTTCTTTTCTCCTCCCAGTTTGATTCTCTAATTAAATCTGTAGCTCCCTTTCTTGTCCCTTGTTGACTAAGGCTTGGAATAGCATGTAAAGATTAATTTGTATATGAAGTAGGAATGATTGCACTACATTTTAACTACAACTGTTGAGAGTTTTGCTGAAAATGATGTTACATTGACTTACTCTGTGCACAAAGTAGTTTTTCATTTGACACTTAATCTACTTTCTGCAGTGGATTTGCTCTTTCCACTAAGACAGTTGCAGCAAGCAGTAAGTGACTTTTTATGATTAAGATTTTTGTTTTTGTATCTTTATCTTGTCAACAATTTCATTGGCTGACTATGCAGTGTTTTCCAGTACTTTATTGGGATGATTGAAGATATCATGCTTTATTTTCCTACATTTTCTATCATGGTAATTCTTGATGCAAAATCTTGCAGGAGTCTTGAAATGGAAAGTTTTGACAAAGCAATAATTAGTTTATGCAATGAAATTATCATCAAGGTAATTGTGTTTCAACATTTTGTCTTTTAAGGTACCACATCAACTGCACAAATAGCAACGTAAGTTGTCAATATTCACAGGCATCTCAATTTTAGCCTGCATGAGTCGGTTTTTTTGTGAAGTCAAAGTTAAACATGGTTGCTTGACAAAGTGAATTAGACTTGAACCCCTGATTTATGTTGTTACCATTTGAGACCTATATCTACAAAACATATACACCTAGTTCAGTCTTCCCCATTTGAAACAGAGGTTCAATATTGACAGAGTACTGTTCAATTTCAGACAACATATCCTCATTTTTACCTCATTATTCAAGTGGAATGAGAAGCTCACTGTTCATCCATAATTTCCATTTGCACCAGGCATGCAACAAATTTGTTAAATTCTGTCAGTAATCTATCTCACTTATACTCATGATTCAAACCTTTGCTGGTGCCTTTTTAGTTAATTACACAACATTGCACTATCTCTTAGGCAATTTATCTGGCCCAAAATAATGTTTATAGCAGTTCAAGGTCCGACTCAAAAAACTGAAGCAAAGAAAGGGCTAGTTTCAGGGCCATAGAATTTTCTAGGATTAGTCTGTTCATGTGCTAGCAACCACTCTGGATGAGCCTCAATGAATGAGTGGGTGTGTGAAAGAGTTTGTCGATAAGTGAAAGACAGCTGTTCGACCTTCTCTTTCACTAGAGTATGGCATCCAGGGTGGTAAATAACATATCTTATTTTGCATATCCAGTTCAACAGCGACTGTAGCTACGGAGAAGCAATTCACATATAAGCAGCTGGAAGATGTTATTAACAAATGGGTTCAAGAATTAGAAGAACAAGAGACCATTTTTCTGAGGCAAGCCAAACTAGTTAACGCTTGGGACAAATTATTAATTGAAAATGGAGAAAAGGTTCGTGATGGTCTATTCTATTATTTTTTGGAAAAGCCTAATTTGTTTAGTAATTTTTATGCGTTTTATTTTCGTTTTTGGTGTTAATACCTCAACCAATTGCAACCAATTTGGTGTTAATACCTCAACCTTTTTCTAAATATTTTTCCTTGTTAACTATTATCCTAGTTTGACTATGAGATAAAATCTAAATAGTTATTGGCAAAATTATATTCAATTTGAATTTTGGCTTTAGTATCTCTCAAGTCAATATGTTAATGAACAATTGAAATATAATGTATTCTTGTGTAAATATATATTCGACTTTTCATCATTAGTTGTTATTTGAACCATTTTGAAAGGCTGTTTTCTAGAAATGTTTTTTGTCTTATATTCATGACGTGTGTAGCCTATTGTAAGATATATATCCCCATCCGTTGACTTAACGCCCGCTTTTTCTACTTTCCAGATAACCTTGATCAATGATGATATCCAGAGACTGAAAACAGATCAAAGCAGGCAAGCTTAAATCTTTAACCCGTTGCTTTATACATTAATAGTTTTATATTTTTTGTAGAATGAATGCACCTGGTGTGGCTAGGGGACAAGAGGGCAAGTACCCCCTCAAACGGTCAGAAAGTTGTGTCAGACAAAAAAGTAACTCCGCAATAATTAGTACCAAGCTAATTAAATGTCTTTGTCTTATTTCAAATTCTAAGGGTATTGTCTGGCATTTTAAAAGACTTGGTCCTAAAAATTATCTCGGAATAGGTCCCCTGACCCCCTCCAGTTGGACTCGCTTCGACTTCCTCAAATTGCAAAATTGGCTATATTACTGGTTAAGTTATCCGATTATCCGAAGTGTCTCGTCCTTTTAGTGAATTTAGACGCCAATGGTTTACAAATCACATGATTTTTTTAACGCCAGAGTTTTCTACTTTAAACAAGTTACAGTTAGACTGACATTTTCAGACTTCTACTTTTTAGACTCTCGTTGTCAATGATAAGATTGTGCCGTGCACTTGAATTTTGTTTAATACACAATGTTTTGTCTACCAGTGGTCGTAATAGTTTCAGTATTCAATATTTTGGTGGTTAGGGTCACAGGAAATATCCTTTATTTCTTACCTTGGATGTTTATAAATGCCGTCAAAAGAGGGAGGCGTTAAATAGAGGAGGCGTTTTTAAATTGTTAAGTTGAAAATCCATGTCTGAAGAGAAATTTAGCTCTTCTCAATAAAAGAGACTTGAACCTCTGCATAATTCATATTTTATTTTTTTGTAATGCATAGTTCATTTTTCATATTTAGAATGCTAATAGAATAAAAAAAATATTGTCATCCAGTTATGTTTTTTCCTTATTTTATTGCCAGTTTTTCCTTTCTCAGGCTTGACCGCGAACTTGATTTTATACTTTCTCAACAACAAGAACTAGAGGAGATCTTGTCCCCACTGGAAGAGCAAGTTAAAGCCCAGCAAAGCATACCATACATGCAGCATGCTGATTTGGAACGAGAGAAAACGTATGTAACCTTTTGTTTCCGTGTCATTTACGCTTAGTATGCACGCGTGATATAAAGTTAAAACAGTGTTTCGGCTGTGTTTTGGCAGAAGGTTGTTATAAATCAATTCATCTTGTTTCGCAAACTACAGTTGCTCCTTACCACTAAGCGTTGTCGGTGCTCAGGAATCATGATACATGACACGTAAAGCCATGACACAAAACATTAACTATTCTCAAGGACCTCAAAAATCATTCTTCGGTTACTAGGTACACATAAAAAACAAAAGCAAACATTACTTCATAACAATAATGTTTTTTCTTTGCTATCAGAAGGTACATAAATATTCTTCTACCAGTTTCTTGAATAATCAATTCAAGAAGACAAATTAACTTTTGGAAAAGCAGACGAGACTTTGCCAAGATATTTGCACTTCACATTTTAAAGGGGTTGTACCAAAATTTGTAAAAAAAATTACCCTTTTGTCAAATAAAACATGCTGAGTCTCACAGCTGTAGACATTATCGAATGTTCCAGCTTGTTTCAGAGATTTCGCTTGCTCGAACATTTCCATAGATAAATGCACAACATCTAATAGATCTGGACACCCCATTGATGGTGAAATGATGGCCTCTCTAGCCAAACCCATATTTTCGCTAAGTGCTTTCTATGACAAAGTTTCTTTTCTCCGATAGAATATAATGTTTATGTATATCACTATACCATGAATTATTAAACTCCTCGCTTAGAAGATGTGATATGATGGAAGCAGATTTTTCAGAAGTAACTAACAGCAAGGCAAGACACCATTGACAAATTTGCGTTAAATATAATGACGTAGCAAAGGTTTTATTACACTGTATGTACCGTGAAAAGTTTTGCATAACTCTTTGATGGCGTGTATGTTAATATTAAAAAAATATTTAGCAGAGTTTGCTGCCCACGGAGAAAAGAACGTCTTTCATGTCAAAACCAAGGCTTGTATAGGCGTCTTCAACCAGATTCTTTTAGATCTTCTCTCATCTAAAATGTTGTTTTGAAAAATGATTATGTTGCTCCTTGTTACTTTTTGTAGTTATAAGATGGCTGAAAATATTGATACTCAATTGAAGAGAATGATGCTGGACATTAAAGATATAATTAACCATATCAATACTTCAAACGCAAACACGAAAGAAAACGAAGATCCTGTGAGTTTCAGGCAGTTTATTTGTCCTTACAATGAGCTATTTTGTCCATTTCGTGTCAAAGCTCCAATTTACATATTTCAGGATGGATACGTTCAAAAAAGAAAGCATATTTAAGACTGATAAGTTAGCTGAATTTAAGAATATGAATTTTTGTAGATGCTATGATATATTTTCATATTATCATCAATACATACATCACTAAATGATCTTAAATATTTCAATGTGAAGCAAAAGTTACAGCAAGCAGGTGTACAACTACACAGAGACTTTTCGCCTTGAAATATATACCCAGGTGCTCCGAATAAGAAACCTTGCGAATGTCCAATCTTCCCCTTAAATTATTTCTTCATCTTTGGTCATGATCTGACGTTTCACCTTTCGATGTACCGCACATGATTTTATTTACAAGTTTTTTTTCAATTTTTTCCGAAATGCTCGCGGCTCTTTGTGCAAGCTCGATTTTTGAATCAACGGATGGTGACCAAGATGTAACATTAACCTCTCTCATCTAGCCCCTTGGATACGTCATACCCCTGAAGAAGCTCGGATATCAACCGGCTTTGATATGCTCGAAACTTTTCGCGGCTTTTTGTTCCCGGTCAAGTTTCCTGTACATCTGGATTCTCAAAATGATTAAAGCTGTTTTTGTGTCCTTTTGTTGCATCTCAAGAATAAGACACCACATTTTGGCTTTGTTTTCTCTAGACGTTTCTCCAAGCTAGAGAAGCTATATGCACCTTTGAAGTGTAAGGTCAATGTTTTTTCGGAAGGAATTTTGGCTGACGCGAGTTTTCTTTTCCAGATGTCTCAAATAGCAAAAATACTCAACTCCCATATGGATGCGCTTCAGTGGGTGGATCAAAATGCTGGTATGTTGGTATTTCCTTTAAAATTTTGAATTCTCTTTAGCAGGCGATGTTTATCATGCTCAAATTAATCTACCGTTTCTGAAGTATATGTGAAGTTCTGTATCGATTGTCATGCTACTTTTTTCGTCCTTCAGTTCTGCTCCAACGAAAAGTGGAAGAAGTTAATAAACAAGTTGAAGGAAGGAGGCGAGAGCATGAAAGATCTCTTAGATTGGTAAGATGATTGCATTTTAATAATCAATCAAGTTATTTCAGCATATTATATTTATTACCATAGTACACGTGTCAATGTAACATTGCTTGCAGTCTTACGACACGGTGCAATTACGGGAGAAATTTGGTTTCAGTTATTTTTTGTCACAAGAGATTGTTCTTGCTTGCATTTTTTGTTAATTTTGTTTTCATCTCAAGTCACCAGTCATAGCAAAACTGTCCAATAACCAAGTTTGTCCAATGTTTCATCTTAAGGGTTAAACCCCCAACCACATTTGTCGCTCTTCCGGTTTGGAAGCAGGGTCTCTAGTTCATTATAAAGGGTTATGAAGATGTTATTCAAAATGATTTTCTATTGTCATGTTACGAGACTGCTAAAGGATTGGAAGAAAGCTTCATCAAAACATTGATTTTTCTACCACAAAGGTATCTTTCTAGACTTTTTAACTCATTGCCATGTACGTGCAGCCAGTGTACTTAATTTGTCACAGACTTAATTTGTCACAGATTTCTATTTTGCTTATTTTCTTGGCCCGGTCCTTTTTTTCAATCTCCCTTTTGATTATATATTTCCTACCGTGGCTTGTTTTTAGAGAATGGTATGAAACGGTAAAAATAGCTTATTGTAGTGAAGGCCCTGACTGCATCTCTTTCTTGACATTCCTCTTTTTTCGCCAACTTTTTGTTCCATTTCTTAGTTGCCTCTCACCACATGCCTTTTCCATGTTATTTTGGTTCCTTTACCTTAACCAAAAAGTTCACCACCCCTAGCTTTTTTATCTTGATTCTGCCCATCAAAATTACTCCTGTGATCTATCGAAACATTTTCATCTTTTTGCCCTTTCAAACCTATTCTCATGCTTTTTTCCTCATCGCCAAGGTTTTCGCTCGATACATCAATGCTGGTCTCATCATTTATCATCACACTCATTTTTCTTGGTAATTTTCTGTCACTCCTTACCCTAGTAACCCGCCATTTATCACAACTAGCTTTATTCGTGCTCGCACGTCATTTACCATCCACATCCCTGATGTAATTGCAATTTGATGTCATATTTTCCTGTATCCCAATAAGCTTTTCTTTCAGATTTCCACGCACTTTCATGTATAGCTTTACACAAGTAGCTACAGTACGACCTGTTTTTCTAAAATCCCATTACAGTCCTCCTCTTGAAACTCTATCATACACTTTCTTAAGGTCTTATCGCCCGTCTTATAGTTTCTTCAAAATGTATCCACTGTTCCCCTACCTTTCAAAAAGCCAAACTACATATCATCGAAATTCTTAACTTTCCTCCTTCCTTGTTCTGTTATCTTCTTCATTAACTGTTTAGCATCCTTTTAGAGCTACAAGCCTCGATTGTTTCAAGACTGATTTATTTAATTGGGGGGGGGGGAGAATGTTTTGCCTTTGGACTCAGTGAACGAATACGTTGCGAAATGATGAAATGTGTTTGCACTGGGTCTCTTTTTGCTGAGATACCCGAATCCTGGCAAATGGCTTGTTTTTATTTCATACATACAAACATGGCTGATGTGGGCCTGCTTGCATGCTTGCAATCAAGTTAAAAATAGCTTGAGAATAAAAAATAATCGAATAAAGAGAAATTATGTAAGTGAGATTTTTTTAAAGAGATGTAATCATTGTTATAAACTTTAAAAACCTTATAGTGTTTTTCGAAAGTTCAAATTTAAATGGACGAAAAGATCTTATAGTTTTAACCTTCTTTGAAAAAGGCATTCCATATTGTCGCTGCTCTGTGTTTACAGCTTGATCTTCCTATTTCCATTTTTGGCCCCGAAATGTGCTGTTGCTCCATACCTACCATTTTTCTTGATGATATTTTTCGTTGTTTTAATTCATTTAGTTTGCTGGAACCTCTGCTATTGAGACTCCGAGATCTTATCTTCAGGAGTGTTTTTTGGTAAATTATTGATTATTTTTCAAATCTTTGCACTTCTTCTGACGCCTTCAATAAGGCACAGAGCCCCCGAACTGTGATTCCATATGTTGAGCCAGGCAAAACTCCTTGGAAATATATCTTTTCCAATGTCTTTGATGATAGTGAGTCTTATTCGCAGTCTTAAATCTATTTTATTTCTGTTTGCAGACATTCGCAGATTGAAGTTAGGATATTTCATATTGGGTGAGAACAGTTGACAAAACTTTACAAAACATCACCATTGCAATACGTGAATCTGGAAAAACTTGATGGATGTTGGCAGTAAGTCCTAAATTGGATTAAGACCACATGTTACCGCGTAATAACAATGAATTTCATTCTAGATTTGTAGTTTATTTTATAAACTGAGAAAAGGGTTATAGGAACCTTGTGCAAAAATTAAAAATGTCTTCCTTTCAATCACATCTTCTTTGATGATATTCTAACTTCGCACTAATTGTCAACTATTGGCGGGCTTATTGTCTCGAACATTTTGTCATATTTGCTTCCTGTCACTAGGTAACAGGTACAATTAGACTTAAACTTTTCATTACTTAGAATATAATCAGGTTTGTTGATACTTTTTTTGCAAAATTTCACTCAATAACACCAAGTTCAAAATCGGTGGAATTAATTTCGTTTTACTTGTATTCGGGTTACCCTGCTCCTTTTCAGTAATGGTGAAAGTACATTTAGGCTCATAAGTATGCTCAAGGCAAATGGATGCACGCAGATTCCACTCAGAAAATCCATTCCACTCAGTTGGTTGTTCGCATTTTTATCTTGTATATAAGATTAATTTTGCAGCTTTGATGTAACTGAGATACATGTGTATCTAAACAATACACGCTCGAACTATTAATCTAAACTTATCATCAAGTTTATTGAATCTGAGAAAATCTGATTTGTGGTTAACGTTTTAATCATCATCTTTTATAAAATATGCACTTTTCTCAAAAGATTCTCTCTACCACGCCGCAGAGAAGACCCACATGCATAGACATGTTTTTTAAACCCTTGACCTTGCCAGGATCTTTGCGTGTCCAGCATTTTAAAACCACAACTTTTTAGACTGAAGCGAGGATCAGTCAGGACAAAAGATTAAACTCCGAACAATAGTTCATCTTTTTGAAAGGAACAAAATATTCGTAAATGGAAGCCAGTAGATAGCAGGGGCTGAGGATTGAATACCTGCAACAGAAATTGAATGTGTGATGTTTGTTGGGACAAATTCTGCACTATTCTTAGTAGCTTAGAATGAAGGCTAGCTGATATCTCTATGAAACTTCCTAATTTTAAAAATGACCCCGAGAATTAGTTTGCCAACCATAGGGCCTAAGTTGATCCTTCTGTTCAGCGTTTCGATAAGAAAACTCAGCGTCAATGCATCCTATTGAAAGACTGGTAAACAATCACATACAACTCTGTTTGGATGAAGAAAGGACGCTCACTTCTGACCACGAATTGATTTTCGGCTTGTTTATACAGGTGGCACAAAGCGATCAAAAATCATAAATTATTCCAGTACATCGTGCTTTTCTTGCTTCAAAAAATAAATCGTGGTCAGGTTTTTCAAATAGAAACGTAATTTTTGCCTTGCTGCAGATAATTCCATAGTAATTTTTATTATTGATTATGATAATCCTTTCATCACTAATTTTTGTTGATAAAATAGATTTATATTGATTGCTGCGCTATCTTGATTAGTACCATATTCAGGTTTAAGGAATTCCTTTTCCAAAAAGAAAACCGTTGTTGATAAATTATCATGTCTCCAGTACATTTGTTGGTTTTTAGGTGGCATATAGATTACACCGCCGGCCACTTGACGCGTTGCGCCTAAAAACGATAAAATTGGAATCCCGCGGATTACCTGCGTGATTTCTGCAATTTTTTGAGGCACTTGCAGGAAATGAGAGTGAACGCACCGATCCAAACCATTTTAATCAGCAAAAAATTACTAGTAAAGTAGCCTTTCAACAGTTTCTGTTATATGAAAGACATTTTTCAAAGTGCAAAACGCATTGATGAAGCAATAGGCTTTTATATTGTATGCTTTGAAGGGGTTACTTGGAAGGGTTATAGTAATGATTAAGCGAAACTGGCTAGGACTTGGTGCCTATGAGCAGGACTAGAAAATAGGTAAAATGTTGATGGAAGTCATCTTGGTCATCCCAGCCTTGTTTCCTACTTAAGTCCTCTCGAGATTTTGAACAGATATTGTTCAGCTTCTGAAGTCGTACGCTTCGATCTTTCGTTCGATTTAGTCTTCTATGTATCCACATGCTGGAATTAAATCGCAGAATGCAGGAATGCCTAATGGCATATGTTGTTTTTTGGCTAAGAGGCAATGAGAATATGCCTAGGTATTGTCTTTTTGCCTTCTATGCCTGGAAAGACGGCGCCGAGTAAATTCATGGCAGGACAAACCCGCACGTTTCACGACTCCGCATCACTCTGTATGCTATAGCAAGTGGCTGTATTGAGTTCAAGTACGGCTAGCTCGTGCCTTGTTTGAAAACCTAGTTCAAAATTAATGCCTGTAAACAGTTTTCAGCTCGTTATTTTTAAAAATTCTCATAGAAACTTGTGATAGTTTTATACTTTCGGTCATAAGGCAGCAATTAGCTGTACGTAATTTGACAGAGGGGTTTCCTTGGCTGATAACTTTCTTGTTAGTCTGCTGATCTTTGCTGATAACCGGAAATCACCAAACACATCTGCTGCAAACGAGGTAAAGTCATATTTTTATGTTTTCTCTTTTTCTCGAGCTTTTTGCCTTTATCGTCCTAACTGGATGACTGAGAACATTATTTCAAATTTCTGTTGTTTTTTAAGTAACAGCAGTTTCACATATAGCCTGCGTCACAGACCATAACTGAGTTATGGTCTGTTATGCAGGCTATTTCACATATTGCTGCCCTTCATGCATTCTGATGTTTTTAATTATTCTCAATGTACTTTCTGTATGCTTTTTTAAATATATCATACTTTTGGGATACACCATCGAGTGATTTTGTTATTGATATGTTTCGTCCTTCGCAACTTGAAATTTTCAGAGTTAGATTTTAGAAGCAAAGCCCATTTCAATCTGATCGAAAACGTAGTGTTACGGAGATGCTTTAAAAGCTAGTTCTTAAAATTTTTAAATATTTCCTTAAGTACTGCCGAATAAGACATTGATTATGAGATGGTTAAATCCCGTCGTCTGTTAGGGTGGAACCCATGTTGGTGCATGTTGTACTTTTTGGTCACTCCCCGTCACATGACGATGCGTCTGAAGCACGTTTAGTCCAGTGGTGGCGCCAGGGGAGGGCTAGGGGGGCTACGGCCCCTCCGTCGGAAGCATCTAGCCTCCCCATCGGAGGAAATTTTAGGTTATTGTCGGAGCAAATTTGACAAAATAACGTACGAAAACTGCTTATTTTAGTCATTTTAGCCCCCCTGTCGAAAGCTCCAGCCCCTCTGTCGGAAGATTTCTGGCACCGCCTCTGGTTTAGTCTTAATCAGTAGCGTAGAGCCGAAAAATGCAAAAAAATGTTGAAGGGGGCCATAACGCTTTCTCTATATTGTATACATAATGGACGTTTCAATTTTTTTGGTTTGCATGCCTCCTAAATATCAATTTCTTCACCTTCACCATTTTTTCAAGAGTGAAATCATCTTCCAGTGTCTACTTGAGTAGAATAATCTTAAAAATAAAGAATTTAAAGCACTAAAATGTTGCCAGCATTTATTGAGTTTTCAGTTATCTAGAGGGCTATTGAGGTCACACATGAATGCCAATGTCAAAAAGTAATATCGGTTCATTCAAAGATTTGATCCTGGCAGAAACTAGCCATGATACTTTAGAACAAATCCGAAAAAAGAGGAGGTGGTGCAGCCCCCCTTCGGAAAATAGAAGGGAAGCTGAGCCCCCCTGAGCCCTTCTCTTCTACAGGCCTGGTCTTAATGAAATTTCTTACATCTACCCCGGGTGCGTCGTCTGATAAATGATTAATCTTCCTTTGTGTTATTTGGGAGGATTGGCGTATGGTAATACCAGCTTTCTTCTTATATCCCTTACTCTTTGAAACCGTTTCATTTTTAGCACCAGATAGGATATAATGCTTTGCTGACCATTATCCGTATTTTATTGGTTCGAAAAAGCCTAACGCGCAATTACGCAGCCTAACGCAGATTTCCAAATTTTTGAATGCGATTAATATTTTAATGTTTGGATTAAAAACAAACGCTCAATTTGCAATCAGACCTACTGCTTTCCAAGTTTCCACTTCCCATGGCAGGTGACTGTTTGTTGGAAAATTCTGTTTACACTCTTATTTTTATAAGAAAAATTTTATAAGAACACGAGCCTCAAAATTGGTCAAAAGTTACGAACAAATTAAGAACAAGCTGAGGCTGAGCTACTGTAAAATGCAATTCTAAACAACGTTTTATTCCAGAAACAAGGATTTTTAGCCATGTGTGTGTGCTTTTTCGGTGAAGATTCCAACTTTCCGGCAAATGAAGGTTGTCTCACTCACAAATGAGGCCTGAACACCTCCCTAAAGCGAAAAAGCTAACAATTGCACTGCTCACACCATCTTAATTCAAGAACAAATGAAGAACAATCCAGCGTCAGATTTTCGGAAAAATTAAGAACAGTCAGCCTGAATTTAAATTTACTGGTTCTTATAAAAAGAAAAGAGTTTATCTTCTTTCAGATTATTGCTTAATGTTTAGTGCTCAATAGTGTTCAGGGGCATTTTCAATTGTTCGACGATTTCCAATGGAAGTGCTGAAGTATTTGAGGGCGTGTCGATCGATTTTTACCGAAATAACCCCCTCAGCCTGCCCCCAAAGAGCTTTTCTGCAACATCGTTTGTCATTGGTCTTTGATTTGCTCTCAAACCCCCTGCTTTCCAATTTGTGTCGGAGCCGCTCCCCCTACAACTTGCATAGGTAGTTCTCGTAAGAGGTTCTCGTATTCAATGTGATATTAAGGCTCAAAATCAATGAAATTTAAGCTTCAAAGATTCAAGCTTCATCAGAATTAAATTTTTTGTTTATTTGAGTTTTTTTGGAAGGAAAATTAAATGCGAGTTTCACGCTTTATATTTTGAAATTAACATTATAATGCGGATCAGTTACACTTGGTGTCGCTTAAGAATGATATAAAAATAATCTTTGACCCAGAGTCTTAAAACTTTAAGAATATTGAGGCTCAGCAAAAATTAAGTCTTCCTATAAGAATATGTTTTATGATTAAGTTGCTCTTGACAAGTTTAAACCATGGAATGGAATGGTGGCGTTTTTTTATTTTAGGGTACTTGAACATAGTTTCCCGAAAGTTCTGCCGCCTGGGGAACATTTAGTTTTTCACATGATTGCTTTGAAATACATCGGGCCTTGAAGTTGATCTGCACGTGAACAGTTCTCATATACACGTGATATGCAGATCTGTGAAATTCATGGCAAGCCTCCAAGTATTATTTATCCACTTTGTTTGGCGGGAAGCTGTTGATTGCCAATCCACAAAGCTATTTCAATTTTTAGAATCTGTATTGTTTATTAACGCTTTGACATGTGCAGGATTTGATATTTATCTTTTGCTCTCTGATTTCAGTGATGGGAGCATCAATGGCAGTTGCTGTTGCTGAAGAAATTTCTGAAGACCCTCAGATTCCCATACAGTTTGATGCTTCGTGTGTCAAGGTAAGCGTATTTTATTCAAGTTGTTTGTGTGCTGCCTCGTCCAGGTTAGGCGGTAACACAAGGTTTCGTAAACACGTTGTTAAAACCGTATTGCATATTATATGAAGAACCTTTCTTCTTCATGCACCAGAAGATGCGTTGAGTTCCCCAACGGATCTTAGGTTGCTAGGCCTGGGCCAAAGTTTTCGTTTAACGTTAATAAAGTTCCTGTTTCATATTTCAAGTTCTCAACATCATAGCATCATTAACAGTACAAAACTTCACCACATGGAATATCACAAAAAATTACTGGAGTACTAGAACATTATAGATAGGAATGGGGTAGATAAAAGTGTTAAGAGAAACTCTCTCAACAAAAAAGGATTTGAAGGGAAAGCGTTTACATTTACATCGCATTTAGTAATTGAATTTCCCAGAACTGGAACAGTGATTAAACATCTTAAATAAAATGTTCCAAATTCTTGTGTCCGGGGTTTTGGATACAGTTCGACCTACTCTTTTGTTAACTGAAGTAAACCCGAAGTAAATGTTGCAGAAGTCCCAGATTCAGTTAAATTGAAAATACTGTGCAAGTTTTTATTATGGAGATCTTAATCTAGATGTCATAGTAAAAACTGAATACTAAAATTAGATAACGAGTTCAGCGATTAGCCCTTTAGCTTTATTTTAATTTGCATCAACAAGTTAACAGTGAGATGGCAGTACCTTCATCGTTGGCTGTTAGTGAACCACGTTTCTCCTTTGCTGTTAATATGAAGAATTTAGATTAACTGATGTTTTGTTTTTAGCAATTGGTTTTTCTGTATGAAAAAAATGAATGCCATTATAAAGAACATTATGATTAAGGATATCATCATAACCTTTTACTTTTTCCTGGGTTAGCAATCCACTTTATGCAATTTCAGAGATCATAATTTAAATACCATGTTCCAATACTGTATTGTTAGATACCTCTCATATGCTCACTTACACATATTTAGTACACTATATGGCCTGTATGCCCAATCCGAGATAGTCCTTGTAACTTTAATGACAAACTTGAAATGCAGATGATACAACTCGTACCCATCTCTTGTATTCGGCTCATTTCTCTTACATTAAACATTTTATGCCTATGCTATTGAAAAAGCTCTGAAATTTTTCGATGATTCCTTAGAAAATTTAAGACTTTTAAAAATGCACTTGTAACTATGAACCATGTATTAGGTTTTATAAGTCCAATAGGCTTCTAAAGTACAGTGCAGTATTGCTGTGGTGCATCCCAACCATGTCGACCAGAGAGGCTGCAAATTTCTTTTTAGAAGGAAGGAAATATTGCCTATTAAACCTGCAAAGAAATGAAATGGCGATTTTTCAACCAGGTATCTATTTGTAAAATTTTCGTCGTCGTAGGCCAATAAAAATTTATTTTTCGACAAAAAAAAATTTTTGCATAAGCTAATCCCGTATTGAAAAGTGTTGGAAAAAATTATCAATACTAGAATCTTCAATAAAACTTCGTAAGCGAGGAATTTTCAACTTTGCTTGTATGTATGTCTGTAATGAATGTGGTTTGTTTGTGTTTTAGTGTTTTCCATACATGTTTGTTTGTCTCATTTTCATGTGCAATTTTCATTGTCCTGTTCAATGTAAAGGTTTGTCATAATTGAGGTAAGTTTTACGCTGTTTTTTATAAAAAGTAGAAAATCTCAATGAATAGATTTACTAGGGCTCAGACCGTACATAGAATTTGCAAGCTTTGTGGGGATGGACGAGAAAATTTTGTACACAAAAGGCCTTAGAATAGCGGTTGCCATATCGATTGCCTCTGGTGCTTTTCATCTGAGATTTAAGTCCAGAGGACATTATAAAGACTTATTAGCTATTAAAAAACTTTGCTAAAGTAATATGTCTCCTAAAAATGGTAATTTTATCGTTCCATTTTTTCGACTTTTATTCAATTTTTAGAGTAGTGACAAGAGTTTTGAACTAAATGCGGTCAGAAATTACCGTTTGTTGGGAGAAAGATGCTTTCAGAAAAGTTTCGTATAGCGGATTATGCTGAAATTTTTGAGCAGTTGCTTGATCAAATTAACTTAACAGTTTTTGTAGGAATTTAAAGGATTTAACTCATTAACTGCAATGTCTGCAAAACTCGAATAAAGTTGGTCATGCAGCTAATTAGGAAGGGGACCTTAGAGTTAATTAGGAAGTTTGAACAAATGTCAACTCGAAATTAATATATTTTGTTGGTCCTGGTTGGTCATACTCAATTTTCTTTTGGTAATATTGCAAATGATTTGCCATAACTAACGGCTATAAGATGCAGTCGATTGCTTATTTCAGCCTCTTAACTTACTATAGCGCAGGGCCAGCGCAACCGGGGGGTCGGGGGTCCGAGGGCCATGGCCCAAACTTTTCTGCAGAGCAAATTAAAACGTTTTAGGAAAAGGGGAAAGAAACGGAGCCTACATTCTGCAAGTAACTTTGCCTAGTATTCTCTTAAAAATGCCCTTACTTCCAGCTTGGTTACCATGTTCTAATCATAGAAGACATATAAAATGGCTTAGGAAATAGATAAAAAAAGATCCAGAATTACTTGGTGCCAGCATAAAGTGATGAAGTTTTGTTTTTTTTCCTGAACTTGGCTCGCAAGATCTATTTGTTAAAAGAAAATTTTCCAAAAACGTTGCAAACGTATCTCAACATTACAATAGGCGGAACTATGGGACAAATTGATAAAAGAAAGCTTGAAAATATTGCCTCAGATTTTCCTCCAGCCTAATTCCATTTTAGATAGAGTTTCTTGCCATCCTAGGATCCATATATTCCTTAAATCTTTTTTGCCGCCAACTATGGTGGCGGCCTTTCTTTGACCTTACCTAAATTTAATATTTTGGCCCCTTCACTTTCAAATACATTTCGCTGGCCCTGTAGCGTTTTTGTAGCCGAAGTAAATCTCGAGCTTGGAATGAGCTTAGCCAGTAGCCATCTTGGAATGAGCTTTCCAAATTCCGTGCTCGTCACATGGCGTTTCTAAACACACTACAATAATACATACCCCACTTCATTACACGGAAATTATTTTTCGCTTGTTAATAATTCGTTTCACTCATGGTAAGTCTGGATGTTTTCCAATAATATTTGAGTCAGAAGTACTTTTAATTAGAGAAACTTCAAGATTTTACAGATTTAGCATACTTAAAAATATTTGCCACAGAAGTCTTTTAAAATTCTTATAGGTTATAGGAAAATTTATAATTTGAAATTATTGTTATGAGGAGCTCAAAGAAGATGTAATCTATTTTTACGAATTAACCTAAAATTGGTTTTTCGCAAAAACATGCTTATTGGTTCCCCCAAAACGCGAAAACTAAAATTTGTTTCTGCAAGGCTGCAAACTTAATTTCCTTATACTTTCACGCCATTATTTGCTCTACCTTTGTTATCATTAAGTGTGTATGACATTCCATTTAATTTTTAATACATTTTTAAGGAGTTAAAGTTGATCAAAAAAGTGAAGTTGGTCACTTTTTTCAGAATACCCCTCCCCCCCCCAACTAAATTGTCCAGCCACATCACTGGTAATTGAATAGTATATTGTCGATAGAAAAAATACAAATGAAATTTTATTTAGGAAAAACGCGTAGAAGGGAGTTTTTGGACAAGGGGCTCCAGACTTGGTAAATGAAAAACCCCTAAAATTACTTACTTTGTTTATTATACTGACTGAAATAATTTCTCTTAATCAGGTTTCAAAAATGCCAAAGAAAATAGATTCCAAATTTGAACATTTCATGGGCAAGTGTTTCATACTTCAAAAAGAGAAAAAGTCTTTGGAACTGCAGATTCGCGTCGAGTTGGATAACTGGCGAAGCCGGGCGAAAGCTGGCGCCCCAACCGCCGAATGTCGCCACCGACTGAGTGTGTACCTTAAAAGATTCAAAACTGCCCAAGAAACACAAGATATTTTAATTGAAAAAGAAAAGACGCGTCTTGGAAACTACGAAAATGAATGCGACGAGGATAAAGTGAATGAACTCAAAAACAAACTTAAATTCTTTTCTGTATTGAATAAGCAACATGAAAAATTACTGGAGATGGTGCGACAAGATGTGCAAGATTGCAGAGCAATTTGTCGCAAATTTACTGAAAATGACGATTCACAAATCAGGTGAGTTTTAAATGATTCTGTGCAGTGTAATTCAGCTCTGAAGTTATATAGGCTGAAAACATAACAAAGAAAGTTTGCACTTTAGTCTGTGAATTGGCAAATTTGTGTGATTGAGGTGCATATCTGATAAGGATGATGACGATGGCTGAATTAGTACGAAATGGAATTTCAGTCAATGGAGGATAATCTTTTTTAAAAACTTTGACAAGAATTAAGCTGTGAATAGAATTATTTGTTAATGATAATAATGGAAGTTATGACCATGAAATGAATGCCAGTCTTTTATTAATATGTTTATAAAACAATTAAATATTAAATAAATGCTTTATACGTTTTTGTTAGTTGAAAATAATTGTTACATCTAAGTTGTGTACAAAACTTCCTCCCGAAGTTAAAAGATAACAATGGAGTTATTCAAAAATTTGTTTTGAAATTAAGTCTTTGGAAGTGGTTTTGAATGAAGGCAGCTTTTAAGGTTAAAGCATAATTGATCAAATTTTGTCATTAAAATTCTTCTCACTATAACTGAAATTTACTGTGACATAATCAATTGTATTAAGCAAAAAATGTTTATACACATCTAAATTGGCTCACAATAGCTTGATCAAATCCTAACTTTCAAAGAATCTGAAAGTTCTTTTTATTATACCATTAATTATTATAGTTTTGTTGTAGGCAATATTTTAGAAATAAAAACCCTTGACATCAATATTGAAGAGAGATTAGTATTAATGCTAAAACTCAAATGGTCTTGTTGCCCATTGTTTATCAAGTGCATGTTCATTTAAATTTTAATGTTGTAGTTGACTGGGCAGACATTTGTATGACCCAAAAGGGTTGTTAAATTTAAATGTAATGATGATGATGATGATGGAAAGTATTGACTGAAAAGTCATGTATTCATAAAATTTCATAGCAAGAGTGGATCACAAACAATAAAAACCTCTAATTATTCCATATAGATACTGTTTTGGTGATTTCTCAGCACACATTGGCATGCAATAGAGTTCTAGAGTGTTTTGTGATAAAACATATTTTCAATTCTTATATTTGACCACATAGCCAGAACAGCACCATAAAATACAACTAAAACTGTAGAATATTTCAAATATGTAATGAATAGGGTGAAAGCAGATTGCTGGCTTTTGGTTTGGTGCATAAAGTTTAGAACAGGGACCAAATTACAGTGATTAGATCCATTAATTTGTCAACCCTGTCCACTTGACTTAGACAATTGTTAATGCAATTAACATCTAACAGACATCAAAATTGATGGCTTTAAATAAGGAATAGCAAGGCACTTCTTGAAAAGACATTCATGACTGAAATTTCCAAAGCCAACTATCATTAATTTTTGCCTTTTCAGGTATCGTATTTCTCCAAGAAATTAGAATGAATGCTTTGAATGCAATAGCAGTAGCAAAGGATTTGGGTATTCGTCATCAAAGCTTGTCTTCACATGATTTGACACTACACTAGATGATTTAGGTATCTCAATGAGAATACAGCAAACACCTGATGAAATTCAATGTTTTAAAATGATTAAGTTACTTTTGATTGAGCTGAATCATTCAGAAGATAGAAATTGTAGTTTTCACTCATTGAAAAAATTTGTTTTTACAAGCCTTTTTTTCTTGCTTACTGCCTACAGACAAAAGGGAATTCTTTAATCTCAACATGATGAACTTTCCATGACAAATGAAAACAAACAGCATAATTCATAGCTTTTAAAAGAGGGCAGGCTTCTTTGGTTGTGGCTGTCTGTGTTGAAGAAGTTCATTTTCTATATCATAATAGGAATAGTCATTATAGTTGAAAAAATCTTCATTTCTGTATTTGCTGACAAACTTATTGTATTCTTCTTGATTCTGTGGTATCTCTTGAACTGGTTTATTTTCTTCAACTTTTTTCCCTTTTCCTAAACAAAAAAAGGTTTTGATTGGAGAAAAATGCTTTGTGACAAGAAGCACTTTTAAAAAATAGGTATACCTTGCACCTACATTATAAATTTTAGCATTATAACAGTATGAAATGGTGCATAAATGGTGCTTCTTTTGAGTAGAAAATGAGACATTTCTTAAAAGTAAATTACTGTAGTACCTTTGTTTTGTGAGCTTTTTGCACATAATTGCTTAGCAGAAATGAATGTTCTTGTTGCTTGTAAGTTTTCAGCTGAAATCTGTAAAGAGAGAACATGAAAAAGTGATAAAATACTGTGAAAATATGAAAAAGTGAAACATGAAAAAATGAAAATAGCTAACAAGTTTAATTAGTTATAACAAGCCCTGTCATAACAAGCATAACAAGCCCTGTCAGACACTGGTGGTTTTCTGTCAGCGGACTAAAACCTCAGGTGTAGTAGTTAGTAAATTTACCATTAGGTATAATATTCCTTATATTTAGCTACAATATATTTTAACCAATTTTGTATTTGTCAAGTATCTTTGGACTTATGATGGCTCCTAGATTATGAGGTAACAAGTACACCTCATCTTTCCCCTGCTTCTTTGTTTTTATGTACAAGAAGGGAACATAGCTATAAAATGATAAAATCTCCTATCCTTAATGCTTTTGTGATTTTTAAATGTTTGAACAGATCACTGTAGAAGGCAATAAAACCATATAAATAAAGTAAAAATGATTTTTCTGTTGGGTGTCGAACCCAAAAATCTTATCATAACATTGCACAATGTTTAGATATATACCATAAAGTGAATAATGAGATTAATTTTGAAACAAGGTTATTATAGGGATCCTTGGTGTAGTGCTTTTAAAATGAATGCAACATGCAATATTTTTGGTTAATTCTTTTCTACTCTCATGAGACCATTTCATACTGGGAATCCTCTGAGTAATGGCAATTATCAATAAAGATTCAGGTGTTCTCCTTGCACTTGAATCTGTACTTGCACTTTAAAGTGGCCATACTTTCATTCAGAGAAGAAAGCGAGTGCTACTGCAGTTTTGCATCTCCTAGTATATGGTCAGAACATGTAATCATACTTATTGATTAATGTCCAAAAGGTGTGAAACTGCATAGCAGCATGAGAGCATAAATAACAGCTAACAATGCCCGCTCCATTTGAAAATAAAATTCTATAATGTCATAGCAAGTCTCCAATTTTTTGAGCAGCCCTATTTTTTGGGAAATATCGGGTGTGCATTTGATGGACCCTGCATCAGACCTAAGCCTTGTCTTGAGGATTAATTTAATTTTTTTTGTCTGTTGAGATCTAGAACCTGCAAGGACAGAAGGTTCTTTACTTTTCAAAACTAGACATTTAATGTTTTTTGGTCAAATTTAGGTTGTGCAGGTGCCATACGGCTGTTTGTATACAGAGGGCTGACTGTTTCGTTTCCAACTTGCATTACAGCGACACCCCGAAACCCAATAATAACAAAGCAAGTGTAAGTAAAGTTTTGTTTACATTTTTCCATCATTGTTCTTCATCGTTCTAAAAGAAATAAGCACAAACCTTCCTCAAAAATTTCGATGCACCATTGACCATCGCCATGACGAGATTGGCTGCCCAGACTACAGGAATTGAAAAAACCAGTGGCACTAACAGAAGACCAGGGAAACCATTCTTGCTTTACCTCGTTTCAGAAATCATTCGTTATTCAAGTCTCCCACGCAGTGGCACCCCAAACAGGGGTGTTTTGAGAGGGCTCATGAAAATAGGCCCCTTTAGAACACCCATGTGTTACAAGCCCGATGAAAATCATTCCTTGAAGTCCCTGCGGAAAAATTGAGTGACTCAGGCATTTTTCTTTTTTCCTTGTTCCCGGCAGATGAGTTAGTCTTTCAGCCAGTCTGAAGTTCCCCTCTCTGGCACTATTTACCGACGTACCTTCTCAACTTAACCTATTTGAACTCTATACTTTGAGCCAGAGTGCTGCCAATATGATTGCAAGTTTCCCCTTCCCCTGCCAGCCTGAAAAAAATCTTGCTGTCCCTCCTCTACCATATATACTAATAATCCTCCAAAAAGATTTCTAAATTGTTTACACTTCACTGTACGCGCTCGGAGTCTAACGTTTCTCACCATGTGATTTCATTTTTCTTTCTTTTCCCAAGCCCAAGGGTCTGTCATTAGAGTTTTAGCATGACTCCTCGCCTTATCATTTTCCCAATAAACAATAATCAGTGTCTTTTTAAAAACGTCGAATTGTCTGTTCTGAGCGGTATAGTATTTTGCTAAATTTTAGTCTTGGAGATGCTTTTTTAGCCATCCTAATTTCTTTCAAGAATTTCTTGCTCGATTGACTTAAAGATTGTGGGTCACTAATCCTCTTTCTTAGCATCCCCAGGTTCACTTTTGTGACGCCGTCTCTGCGTTAACAGTAAGCCCCAAATAATAAGTTTTTTGGCTCTTAAAAATAGTTTTTAGATTGAACACAACACACAACTGACTATGGGTCACATCAATCGAAAAAAATCCCCGCACCTCTGCCCTCTCAGTAAACGAACTATTATCGACCCAAGGTTTATTTTAACGTGCAGTGATAAAAAATTTGTGCGGTGAAAAATCGTAATGGTGCAGTGATCAACTCAATTCTTGTGCGGTTATAAAACTAAATTAAAGAGATTTGCTATTGAAAAAGTAAAATTGCAGCAACTACCAGTAGACATTTAAAAAAGAGCATTGCAGTATTAAAAACATAAACATAACAGTAACAATGATCATAATCTATGAAATTTCTCTAAAATTTATTCAGTATCCAGAAGCTATCTAGTTTGTTTCGTCTTTCATATTCTCCTTTAGATCTTTAATCTCGAAAACATGTTTAAACTTGGACTACTTTTCCTCGTCGAAATCTCTCGTAAGGCTTTGATAATAGCTGGTGTAGTTCGAAAATTTCGCTAACAGTTAGTTTGATAGGTGTGATCATGAAAATTTTTAAGAAGGCAACAAACAAGTCTTCAAAAATTTTGAATATGTGCAATGACAGAAATTTCTTTAAATGAACCCTAACCGACACGTTCCATATTCATTCTGTAATCTGCTTTGCATCTGTGATCTGTTTTGCGTACTTTGTGCCTGGAACATTAGAATGTATGTTCAAATAAGCCGTATGTCACAATGCTTCGCCAAACTATTTATGAATGTGTTCACGTTTTCCAAGCACTTGTTGACAATATAGTCACGTGGACCATCACGTAGACGATCACGTATGCTACGGATTACCAAGAGGAGAGAAGAGATACATTTGCAAACTTCGAACAAAGAAAGACTGCCCAGAAAACCAATATCCTTTTGTTCTAACCAAGTTTAAGTTGTTTTGTGGTTAAATGGTCTCGAATTACATAAGTCTGTTACGGCTCAGAAAATTACCAGGGTAAGAATGGAGGTTTCCGTCACCAAAGCACACGTTGTTACCTAGATTTTAAAGTGCTGCAGTAAACCTGGTTTCCGAACGATGGCAATGACCAGTAGATCACTTCAATTTGCAAAAAAGGTGAGAGAATTTGTTTTTATGTGTGTATATTGAAAATCCTGCGATTACTTTTTTTTATCTAAAACGAAGGGCTTGTTATTATTTTAACTGTTATTCTATTGTGTAAAGGAAAATTTGTTGAATTCCCACAAAAAATTCAGTATCGCTTATATGTTAGATAAAAGCTGAAAAATAGTTTACGCCTGCATATCTAGTTCACAAACTGAGGCAGCTAGTGAGCCCGTCTCATAGCACGCCACTGCCAATTGTATCGACAGCTAAAAATACATAACTGACTAGCCTGTATGTTTCAAGGATTATAAACATCAATTTTCCATTTAAGATGGAGCTAAAATGTAAAAAGCAGCTTGAATATCATGCAATCCAAACATATGTTTAAACTTACAATCGCTAATTTTAGTTGAAGAAGACTCGTTTCTTTTAGGCAGTTGGTTCAAAGAATCTCAGCCATATTCTTGTTAGAAACGTTTCAGGACGAACTCAGCTGGCCTTTGCTAAAAAGAGGTCAAAAAAGCACCCAAAAGGTAATTTATCCACAGAGACTTTGTTGCATGAATGTAAAGAACTTAGAATGCCATTTGCAGCTCTGCTGGTATACAGCGACACAGCTGAAGAGTTCCAAAACCTGTTACGGTCAAAGAAACTAAGCTGGTATTCAGCTATCCTTCTCAGTTAGCAATTGTTTGATATTTTTTGTTATTGGAAGGTATTTGGGGCTATTGTTTCGTTTTTCTACTTAAATGTTTATCTGAAAAACAGAACTTTATTGAAAGGTCTTTCCACTGCAAAAGTACAAATGATTTACGATGTCTAGAGGGAAAGGGAGAGGGTATGCACTAGACTCCACAATCTGCCAATCAGCTGACACAGTTTAGAGCAGTCTACACAAGATTCCTAAAAAGGCATGTGTTTTGTGCATGAACTAAATTTTTCTTATGTAGTTTTCCAACAAGTTACCAGCATGAAAATTTGAATAACTCTCCCTTATAATTCAAGATGCTACACTCAATGGAGAGACCCTCGCTAACTTGAGAAAGAATGAAAAGGTTGGCAAGACATTAGCAGAAACAACAGGAGCTACTGCAGCGGCTGAAACGATCAATGCCAAAACACCAGCAACAGAAATTCTAGTAGCTACACTGCAACAGGAAATAAATCCATCAAAGCACAAGGAAACCTCACAGTCGGCTGAAACTACATTAGAAGTAGGAGATGAAGCTGTTAAGACAGAACTGAAGTAGTTGGTGATCCTGGGTCATCTGAGGCCACTGCAGGGACAGTACAAGCTGCAAAACCTCAGAACCTGGCTCTTCCTGCACAGGAAGAAGTTATTACGTCACCTATATCAGAAGTAGCGGAGGTTGTTAGGACAACTGATGCAGCTAGTGAGCGGATAACATCTGAAGCTGTAGAAGAGGTAGTAGTAGCAGCAAAGCCTGAAGAACCAGCTATTTCTACAAAGGAAGAAGCTGTCGCCTCACCTCAATCGGAAGTAGTGCAAGAGGTAGCAGAAGCAGTTAAGTCGGAAGAAGAGGTGATCGGTGCAACTGAGGCAGGTAGTGGGCCAATACCATCTGAAGCCGCAGAAGAGGTAGTAGTAGCAGCAAAGCCTGAAGAACCAGTTCTTTATACAAAGGAAGAAACCATCGCGTCACCTGAACCTGAAGTTGTGCAAGAGGTGGCAGAAACTGTTAAGTCGGAAGAAGAGGTTATCGGTGCAACTGAGGCAGCTAGTGAGCCGATACCACCTGAAGCCAAAGAAGAGGTAGTAGAAGCAGCAAAGCATGAAGCACCAGTTCTTTCTACAAAGGAAGAAACCATCGCGTCATCTGAACCTGAAGTAGTGCAAGAGATAACAGAAACTGTTAAGTCGGAAGAAGAGGTTATCGGTGCAACTGAGGCAGCTAGTGAGCCGATACCATCTGAAGCCGTAGAAGAGGTAGTAGTAGCAGCAAAGCCTGAAGAACCAGTTCTTCCTACAAAGGAAGAAACCATCGCGTCACCTGAACCTGAAATAGTGCAAGAGGTAGCAGAAACTGTTAAGTCGGAAGAAGAGGTTATCGGTGCAACTGAGGCAGGTAGTGGGCCAATACCATCTGAAGCCGCAGATGAGGTAGTAGAAGCAGCAAAGCATGAAGCACCAGTTCTTTCTAGAAAGGAAGAAACCATCGCGTCACCTGAACCTGAAGTAGTGCAAGAGGTAGCAGAAACTGTTAAGCAAGAGGAAGAAGTTGTAGATGCAGCAAGAGATGCATCGCCATCTGGCGTTTTAGAAGAAATAGTGAAAGCTGCAAAGCCAGTGGAAAGATTCGAAGAAAGTTTTGAAAATGTCGCCCAATCGCCTGGTCCTGCTGCGAATAAGAGGGAAGGAACTAAGAAGGAAAACGAATCACTGTTGCAAAGAGTTGGTCGTTGGTTTAAAAGTTTTTTTTAGATGGATATTTTCTTTGTAAAATGTTTTCTCGATGAAAGATGGAGTCTAGGGAAAATATATATGTTTAAAATTGCAAACCATTAAAGTAAAAATACATTCTCAAATGTTCCAATGAATGCTTAGGACACTTCACGTTGTTCATTTGTATGTATGAAGACTGCAGTTTATCTTGAAACAAGTCCTTGAAGTATTTTCCTTGTTTGAGCTTTTGCATACTGGATTTTAGAATAAGGATATATCACTTTCTTTGTAAGTTTCCTTGTTTATGGAAACATACGATTGCGAATGAAATCAGAACTAGCAAAATCCCAAAGGTGATTCTTGGTAGGTCATTTTGCAGAGTTCTCAATTTCACCCGCATAGGCCCCCTCTAAAGCATCATTAGGCTGGGGCTGTTCCTAGGCAACTTCTAGAAGCCACACGCATGACTTAACTTATGCTCTTGTCGAATAAACAGTGGAATCCCGATATAACGAACTCTGAAGGGAACCAGAAAATAGTTTGTTATATCGGGAGTTCGTTTTACCGAGGGACAAGGTTTTTTGGTTCCTTTCGCAGTTCACAACTAAAATAACCTGCGGTGGCTTCTCTGTTATGGGTATGAAATCATTCGAACCATCAACCGATTCTACAAGGCCTATAAATTTGCTTATTCGTAGAAGTCTATAGCAAGGGATGATTCGATTTGTCAAGAGAGGAATTCACGCAACTAAACATATATTTGGCTTGTTAAGCTGGCTGAGCACCCCAGAATCTCTCTGAAGGTTGACAAAGTGACTAAGCCCTCGTGCCCCCCCCCCCTCTTTAATGAGAGGTGCTTTTAATCAATTCTTTAGAACGGTAGAGCAAAAAACATACTCTTTACATTTTCATATCTTGATTTACGTTGTATCATTTGACCTGGAAAGCGTCCGGCTACACTTGAACGGAGGAGTAAGCTTGTTTTGTTTAAAACTCCTTAGAACAGAAACATTGCTTGTGCGAATGGCTTGTTGTAAATCTGCATATATCGAGCCTAATCGAGCCTAGAGTTGCCACAAGTTTTATATGAATTTCATGCTTGCAAATGAATTTATCGTTACTCCATCGACTGAGTCATATAAGATTAGATCAAGATAATTTTTTAGTCTTTCTTTATGTTTGGAAGATCTTTATTAAACGTCAGTTAGATTAGATCTCAAAAAGTGTGATGATTCTGTCAAAATATTTGCAAATCGTTATCTCTAGAAGAGATAACAGGAGCATAAACAGCTGAAAAAAACTTCAAAATTTCTGGATAAACAAAACAAAACAGACTTTGAAAAAAAATCAATGTTTACTGCTCTGTAAACATGTGGTCTCTCAGGTCTTTCAGGGGGGCGTTTCAGTGCACGGGAATTTAGACTGCATTTAATTAGGGCTACATAGTCTTTCCAGAAATGCTTGTTCAATACCTCTTGCAACCTGCTTATCCCCTTCACCATGAAGGTGATTCAGTGTCAGATATTTCATTTGCTGAATGGAAAGCATTTACTCGATGAAAGGAACCCGGGGGATGAAAACAGAGAATAAGTCGGTATCCAGGAGTGTAGTGCTATCAAAATAGCAAGAGAATTTTGGTAAAATGTTGCAAAAAACAATAGCAAAGTAGAAAGTAGCTACTTTTCGGGCCCTTTTCAGCATAAGCAAGAGGGTTCAGTCCTAGACCTACATCTCTGATGACAGGGATGGATTTAAACTGCAAGGATTGGGGAGAGGTGCTAGAATGATGTGATTCAGGGGTCACACCCTTCAGGTGACTGAGAACTGATGGAAACGCATATTTTTAAAATTCACTTCTTATCTTTCTATTAAGATAGAGAAGAAAGGTAGTAGATAACCAAAATAAGCTTTTGCATCATCTTGTTACTACAGATTACCGAAAAATGTCCTTTTCGAATCGAAACAAAATTTACCGAAGGATGCAAAAATATTGGGGGGGGGGGGGTGTCGTACCCCCAAACTCTCCGGTAAATCCGTTCTTGTCTAGCGGTACCATACGTGCACATTCCGACAATCAGTTATTGCAAGTATGTGTAGTATGTTCCCCAGAGTTGACCCAGACAATTTTGATTGGAAAGCTAACGCTGATTCCTGTTTGTTTGTCAAAAACTTCAAGCATTATTAATAACTCACTAACATCGACGATCAATGCGTAAGTCTTGTTAGAAGCTGAAAAGTCGGAGGTAGAATCATTGGCGTGGCGGATCTACTGCCCCTGGTTCCCCCGGCGTGTGAAGGTCTGGAAAAAACATGACATTTGAATTTGATCCCATGGAGCAGCAAATAAGCTGTAAATAAGCTTAGCGATCTCGACTTAGCTACATATTCAATACATTTAAGAAAAATCACGAAGATGTTTACTAAAACAGAATAATATTTTCCCGGCCAATATTGAACGATTTATTAGAGTTTTTCATAAGCGGATCCCTTTGCAATTTTGACAGATGGTTTGCCCCACGAACCCCCTTTCACGGTGCCTCTTTTGATAGGATTATTCAACCACATAAACACAATAACAATATCAGGAACGGTGATGTAGACTTTTGTATCGTGCCCCATGTTAGGTACCTAATAATATTTCAATGCGGCCTAAACAAATGAATAGAGAGGAGTGGTTTTATTTGTTATCAATGAATACTATAGGCATAAGCAGGTATTGGGAATTTCGCGACGAGTGATCTCAAGTTCGCACCGACACAGGACTCAATTAAACGGCTAATACTATAGCAAACACCCGTATTCACATTATCTGGAGCTTGGCGACTGTAATAAACCATCTTACTTAAACAGAGCACCTGGCCTAAAGTAGCCGAACAAATTGGTGAACGATTCAGGGTATCGCACAGCTTTGTTGCACTATGGAAATTGGTTATTGCGATTCTACAACAGACAGAGAAGAGCTTCATTTGCCAGAAAAAGTCCCAGGAATGGAATACGACAATGGTATGAATGTTATGAAAATTTTAGAGTTAAGAATACCCTTCTTATGTCGATGGTACACCGCAGAATTCCAACAGCTACCGTCAGTTTGTCATAAAGATTTAGAAACGGGGTTTTGTAATTATTAGAATTCTAGAAACTACTCAATGGGCAAATAAGTTTTTTGGTTTAAAACTACCTATCCTCGACTGATTTTGAGGACTGGATACGGATAGGTATCTGCTACTTGTTTCTAAAGATTTATATGAAGTGGGAAGTGACAAGTGTTCCTTGAAGAAGTCGTGGCGTGTTTCATTGTGTGAGCCTTGTATCACCGCAGAAATTCTGTCGCATGTAAATGAATTGGCAGTGTTTTTTTAGTTTAGAAAGCTATTTTTGTCATGAAACACTCGCTGTTGACAGGGGGAGCACTTATCCATTTAATAAGTTCGGTTTAAGTTTACACTAAACACATCTCTTGTTGAAAACTAACTGCAATTTCCGTCCTTCTTCTCTTTTGCTGCTTCTATAAATTGGTTGATGAAGAAAGCATACATAATCTAAACGCACATGATATTTGTTAAAGAAAGTCTGGAAGATCTATCCAAGCTATCTGCCTTTTTTATTATAAACAACAGTGTATATTGTAAATTATAAATCCCAAAGCTCCATCTGCTTTTAAATGGTGGTATTTGAGTTATGTGCCCTACCACTTAAAAAGTGGTCATCATGGGAGCTAGAATAGAATGGATGATTGGAATTTGAGAGCTTCCATTACAAAATCCAATTGGCTATAGACAAGCCATTATACTTAGGTTTTTCAACCTAATTTGGCAGGTTGCATAATGCAATATAAGACTAACCACAAGGCATTGAAATGCATTTGTATTATTTCTTTGGTATGCATCATTTATAGTATTTATGCACTGAAGCCTTGATATCATCTAAAAGCGAGGCAGTTGACAACAATATTTCAGCTTTTGAAATCTTATTTGTTTAGCAGGTGATATCCTAGGTGTGATTCCAAGTATATTTGCATTGCAAAACAACACTTTGAGATAAAAAGTCTGTGAAATAGAGTTTTCATTGTTCTTATTTTGATATCTTATTATCATATTCCATGTGTTATTTTATCATTTTTGTGTCTCCCTTTGAACCTATGAGATAATTTTTTACAGTTTTGCTTCAGTTGAAAGCAATATGCCTACTCCACTCTCATATTATAATCTTTTTTCATATAAAAGTGGAGGGTGCTCCCTCTCTTATTTCCAAACAATTGCATGAAATGTTATAATGCTGGTAATTTTTTTATGATTTTTTGCAGAATTATTATCATTTTATCATCAAAAACCCCATTTTAATTCATCAATTATTGATGAATCAATGTAGGATAAATATCAGAAAAGTTGATGATGATTTTGACTATAGAACTTTTATGATTATGTTGATTATGTTGAGGAAAAAGCATTCATTGTGTTGTAATGTGACCAGTCTTCTTTGCACTTGAAAGTTATCAACAAGATTTTGCTGAACAGGCCCAGCCGTATCTAGCCTCTTGATTTATATTTGATTTGGTTAAATGAATATATGTGTTGAATTGTTAAATTGTGTCACACTTGATTCCCACTGCAGAGTTTCAGGAGTATCACCTTACTCTCGTTTTGTTTTGATCTTGTTCTGACCTGATTGTTGTTGATGAGTATGTTCCTTGTGTGACACATTTCTGCAGCTGTACTAGTGATGGTTTTCAAAACGATTGAAATTTGCTTTCTTTATTCTTTAAAACCCTGTCCTATATCTTGCAGAATTACCTTCTGCATCATCAGCAGCTAGTATTCTTTCTTAACAATGTCTTGTTCTTTTTAACCCTGGTTCACACCATTGCTCTTTAGTTGATAAATGTGATTCATCTGATAAGGTAAATTCATGAATCTATTCATAGATCCTCTACATAAAGTGTACATTTGTTATGTTTTAATATAGAAAGTTTTATGAATGACATTCATGAAGGCAGGCTCGCAGACAGGGCGGTTATGTGGCTAATGCCTTTGGGCCCAAAATAATGGAATCTGTATTGATTGCCAAGCAAGGGGCCCTCCTTCTCGTTGGCCCTGCATGAAGTGGTAGCCCTTGCTCATCTTTTGTTCAAAGAGCCTCTAGATCTTATAAATACGTAACATAGTTACATGATATATTTAAAACTGGGATGAACAAGCTTATCAAACATACATTTGTCCTTCCAAGTTCTTTGTGCCTTTTTCTCTTTTGTTGTATTGGCAGGGTTTTTCAGATGCATTTCAACATGCATTTGCCTTCCAAGTTCTTTGTGCCTTTCCTCTTCTGTTGTATTGTCTGGGTTTTTCAGAAGCATTTCAACATGCATTTGCCTTCCAAGTTCTTTGTGCCTTTTCCTCTTTTGTTGTATTGGCAGGGTTTTTCAGAACCACCTTAACATGCATGCCTTTGGGATATTGCAAGGAAATATTTTGTCATCTTCATTTGGGATGTTGAGGCCAAAAGGATTTTAGAAAATACTTTTACTGTGGTTTGATGGAGTAAAATTTGGCCCCAATCCAATGCTGCCAATATGAAATAGTAGCAATTAACCCCACACAGTATTGTGATTGACCCAACAAGGTATGCACTAAGAGAGACAAGAATCCAAGTTTGCGCTCTCTGTAGTCATTGGAACTTGATCATGCTCCTATTGAATAATCAGTTTGCAAGGCTATATCGAAAGAAATATTACTGGGGAAGGACCAAGAATAGGGGTCTAGGGGCAAAATCTCTATAAATTGTTTTGTAAACCTCTTTCTGTGTGATTTGTAAACCTCTTTCTGTGTGATTTAAGAATGCTTCTTTACATTTGATCAATATTATCCAATATTACTGCTCAAAATGCACACAGCATTTGAAAACATACACTTTATCTATGGATTAAAAGGGAGTCATTGCTTCCAGGCCCAAAAGTTGCTTGGCAGTGGTATCAGTAGTACTTTTGTAGTAAGGAAGTCTCTTGGATTGGATTCATTTTGTTTCATAAGAATGATTGTTTTATGCAATGGGTCCCTTCTGTTGATAAAATTTTTGAGTATGCTTTTAGCTTTTTAAACCCTACCCTTATCATATGCTAACAATTTCTTCACATTTTTATTGTGTTCAATCACTGTGTTATTTGTTATAACCGGTTTAAAAATAAATGCATTATTGATGTAACCAGGAGTAATTTTCTGTTATATGTTTCTTTTTATCATTTATTGACTTATTTAGTGATTATTATTACTCTCCCTACAGTCTAATTGAGACTGTTTGCTTTAAGATGTTTACTAAATCTAACAGATAGTACATGGCAATAATGGAATAATATTTTTGATTATTATAATGACTGTTTAGAAGGATTGCGTGGTAGAACATTCTCCATCGAAGATTACAAAGGAACTTCTGCTAAGCAATGTTTCAAAACACCATTATGTCTATGTAGGAAGTGACTGCGGTGTGCCATTGTGTCTGTAAGGTCAAAGAGTTGAAAAATCAAAAGCTCATAAAATTGCTTTAATAAGTCGAAATCCTTTTGTGGGGAAAGGTGATTTGATGTTTGATTTAAGCAGTACAATTCAACATGATTTTAAGGGAGAATCGAAGTGACTGGAAATTTTATTGCAATCATGGCTTAAAATCTATTGTACCATCTTCAACGAATTTTAATGAGACAAGCAAGGTACAAATTAACTGACCACTCGTCAGGAGAGCCAAAAATTCGAAATAGAAGTATCTTTACTGGCGTCATGAAATAATAGGTAGTTGCACAAATGGTGGGGGAGAGTTTACAATACTCCTACCCTAGTAAAAAGTGCTTTTCATAAAAAACTACGAGGGAGTGGTTTCCTCATAAATCTTTCTATAAGGGGGGGGGGGGGCATCCGATAATTATGGGTAGGAATTTTCTTTGCGATCTGATACTTTTGGGTATCTGATTTAACAATATACTTTGTTCATACTTATGGGTCGAAATAGCACATAACAGTATCAAAAACAGGAATAAAATAAAATATGTGTTTAGACTGATAATTATAGGAAACCGTCTAAAAATACCACGGCTAGTTTTATCTTGTGTGCTCAACAACAAAATTTAGTAATTTGATACCTTTGGGTCTTATCAACACTTCTTGGCTGATTCTTTCGGGTCTGTAAAATTTGTTTTCGATATTGATTTTTGATAATTGCGGATGAACCTCCCCGTATAAAAAAATTTGATTGACCCCCATGGGGTGGTTTAATAGCACTTTAAGGTAAGCACGGCTTTTAGATAGGGAAAAAACAAAACAGCCTCAGTAAACCTGGTTAAAGTCACATTGCATTGAGAAACTGAACCAGTAAATTTAAGTTCAGGCTGACTGTTCTTAATTTTTTCGAAAATCTGAGTCTGGATTGTTCTTAATTTGTTCTTAAATTAAGAGGGTGTAAGCAGAGCTATTGCTAGCTTTTTCGCTCTAAGGAAGTGTTCAGGTCTCATTTGACAACAAAGTGAGTGAGACAGCCTTAATTTGCTGACAAATTTGAATATTCACCGAAAATGCACCCACACATCGCTAAAAATCCTAAATTTTGAGAAATTGCATTTTGCAGAAGCTCAGCCTCAGCTTGTTCTTAATTTGTTCTTAACTTTTCGTCAGTTTTGAGGCTCGTGTTCTTATAAAATTGTTCTTATAAAAAAAGATTGTAACAAGGGGTCCGTCTCATAAGAAATTGAGATCCAATAGCACAACGACCTTGATGATATTGACATTCAGTTCTACTATAGATGCCTATCCAGCTAGCTGTTGTTTTGGACATCTATTTTTTGACAAAGCTACAGCAAACAAAGTACGTTTCTTTGCACCTTTCAGAAGACCAATTACGGGGAAAGAGACACTTCTTTATCGTCATCGATTGGTTAAACAATGTGCACAACGTTTTAAGGGCTGCCTGTACTTAGAAATAGCATTTCCAGCATCTTCACAGGGCCGACATCGAACCCTCGCACGACAAACAATGTTGCTTGTAGAGCTAGATATCATAACCATCCGACAGGAGTCCGATGGATCCAGGCATTAATTTAATGTGCCTTGTCGACCAAAATACGTGCTTTAAAAATTTGAAGGTCAAACTTTTGCTGACCGTGCATTTTTCACGCTTTCTTAAACATTATTTCCGGTCATTTGACAGAATGTACTTAAAACTTAAAATGATCAGTGGCCTTTACTTTCACGACTTAAACTTGAAAAATTTCGGTTAGGCAGTTTGATAGATGGTTATGCAAAATTCCCTGTATATTATGTAGGGTTATAAACGAAATTGCGGACTTGTAAAACCCTTACAAAACTTTCCAAAAAACCCTTAAGTTACTCCCTGGATAGATCATACGGAACTGCTCTTAACATTGCACAGAGAACACTACACAGAACAACATTTTCAGAAGAAGAGAGGGATCCAATGGAATGTGTACAAATTTAGTGTTTTATATCAAGACTTTTGGCAAGGATTGTGTTTATGGGGTCACTAAGGATTGCGATCATTAAGGGGTTAAGTTAATGTATCGTTCAGAGTTTTTATCGGTTGCACTTAATTTCCAACCGACTTTCTAGCTAAAACAATCTAATCATGACGTGAACTGAATATCCCAAATTGTTGTTTTTAGTCTTAGAGTACTTTTCCCAACCCTGTTGATCACTCTTTCTTTGTTAATTCGCAATCTGCCTTGTTTCTTTGCAACTGATGTAGTAAGCATCAGCCTCTGATTCCTTGTCTCAACCCTAGGAAATTAAAAAGGGATTTCTAATGAAGCTTTTTCGATGAATTTGTGTTTGTTTGAGTTGGAAAACCCAGTTTTTGTTCAAGCCCCGTTGAAGGCATGTAATCTTTGCTTAAATCCACACTCTTGATGGTTTAGGGGCCATGCCCTTTTAGGTGTATCACTTTTTGGGTTCTCATTTTAAACTGGACAAAATGTCGTAAAGTGGCGAAATGTTTCGATCGCATTTTTGAATAAAGCAGAGAAAATGTAAAAGTTTTTGCGTCATTTTCGTTTCCTAACTTTCCTCGAAATATTACAAGTTTTTCTTTAAAACTTGTCCTGTTTTACGAAATGGAGTAGTTATCTGACCCGTAAAAGGCGAGGCCAATCTATTGTATCTGCTGCTTCTTTTTATTGTATCTCATAAAGACCTCAATTTCAGATCACGTACTCAGTGTTCTGATTGTTGTCATAGTTTTGAGATGTGGATAGCTAATCTGAATCTAATCTGACGCAAACCTGTTGATCATGTTTACTTCCTTCTCATTGTGTGCGTGAATGCAGTCCACTGTGGTTGTGATTCAATATGTTCTTTCACTCTTTCAATTGCGAATATTTTAAGTTAGAAAGAATGGTAAATGGAAAATGATCAAGTTTCTTGACTTTGTTTCTTTTCATTAAACAATCAAATGTTTTTATGTTTATTCAGAGCTCCAATCTCAAACTTAACGGGAAACAACAGAAACACCCTAATCATTGCTACTTTGCTACATTCTGAGAAGGCAGCTTTGGCGTTGCCGGGCCAACGTTTTGCCAGGATGCTTTGCATTTTAATTCTGATCATTTCTCATAATTCTAGTGATGTCGTGACTCCCAAATCGTTTTCTTCCTGCGGCCTAGGATTGATTTAAAATGAAAATAAAACCACCTAGAAATAGGTAAATACCCTTCTAATCATGCGAACAGCCCTCAGACACTTAATTTGTAACTTCGAAGAGCAAAATTTCCTTTCTTTCATGATTAATCGTCGTGACTGTTCCAACCTAGCTATTTTCCCATCCTTACACCTCATACTGCATTGTGCCCCACTAACTCACAAGTTTAACCAATGATGTAATAACCTTTATTGTTGAAAGTATTCAAGCTTTTTTCGACAATTAAGATATTCCATTAAGGACTTTAAAGTGGTGTCAAGGTCAAACCCAAGATTCTTTCTGACTTGATTCTACGTTTAATTGTTCTCTTACTTAGTATGTGGTACCAATTCATAAGTCATATCTCTTCCGCCGTACTATCTAGTGTAGAAAAACATATCTGAATGTGCAGTCAGGATTATTCTTGCAAGTTCTTTATACCTAAAGAGCTATGCATCTTCCATGTAAATAGAGTGGAAAACTCTTCTTTAGCTCCCTGCTGATTTCTTCAATACAAGCAGGAACATTTTCAAATTTTCAGTCATCGGTGAATTTTTTAATCTAGTCCTTGTTATTCCTTTATGTTAGTTCTTTGAATTCTCTTTAAAAAATTTTATTTTTCCAAATCTGTTTTCCTGATTTGATTTAATCGTGTTCTCCGATATTCTTTGGTCTTTTTCCCACGACACCAAAGAAATTTCCAAACCTCTTTTGTTAATCTTGTTGTCGTGAAGACGAAAAATATCCTCCAAGGATTTGAACTTGGCTACTGTAAACATCTCGGTACCGGCTCTCATTTTTCCTACACATGTAGAATAAAAGAGTCGCACTACTATTTATAAGGTTAGATTACGTATTGAACGTTCCCTAAGGGTTTTGTGCATAAGCTATGTATTTTTGTTTTAAAGCTACAAGCAAAAGTTACACGACTGCTTGCCTGGCGGTTGGTTGGATTCAAGAATGCCTTGCGCGCTTCGTTCTGTTGGCCTGGTTGCCATAAATTTTTTGCAATCAGAAAAATGAGTTTGGATTATCTGGGAATCCATTCTGTTTTGAATTCGGAAGATTATTTTCATCTTGTTGACTGTATTCTTCTTTCAGCCGCACCTTCAAATTAATTCAGGCTCTTTTGATAACAGTTTTCCGCTATGTTAATAGAACATGCAATTGTTGAGTCAGTCTCAAACGTTATTTGATAACTAGCCAGCGTTTTCACAGAACCCAGCCGTTTTCATCTCAACGAATAAATTGAATTGGTGCACGAAGAATAAAGGTATTCTGAACTTGCAAAGTTGTTAACTGTTGGCTTTCTTCGTCTTTGTTTTTTCTTGCGATGAGCATTTGAGTTCCTTATTTGGGAATTTTTTTATCTAGAAACCTGCCCAGTTATGTGCCCTCGTAATGGTTTCCCACTAATCCCATAATGTACTTCCAGTTAAATCTCATAGCACAAGAGCTACAATGTGGCGAAGGACTAGCAAAAGTGAAAGTGATTTTGAGCTGAAAGAAAGAGCGACCTGGTGGTTTAAATGTTTTTTGAATCTCCAGAGCTGTACCGCACGTGTTCAGTGCTAGAAATGAACCAACCAAATCTTACCCGATAGTTTTGAGTTGATTTTTGTTGCTGTTGTAGGGCTATTTGCTATTCTACGGTATATTACTTGCTAGAACCCCAGTGCCAAGAGGCTGAGAAAAAAGCCACCAGTGCTAAGAGGCTGAGAAAATAGTCAGACCAGCAAGGCTTAGCTTCTAATTTTGATTCATTCAGTATTTGTTAAAATTATCAGAAAAAAGGGAGTGATTGCCATGGAGTTTTAAGTGCCAGAAGTAAAGACTTTTATCGGGAAATACAAAGCTATTGTAAAACAAGTTCTTTGTTGCTGACCCAGGTAAATCTGTTTATCACGTTGTACCATACTCTAGGTTCGAAAACTTGCTAACTCACCTGTGATCATCGTCTGAAGGGTAGTTTTCCCTATTGAAAATGTTATTTATGTAAAGATCTGATTTTCTTCTTAGCAGTAAAAAGTCGGCTATACATACATTTTACCTCACTTTTGATTGCCGACAGTGTCCTAAAATTCTCTCTGTAGAAACCGAGCAAGATTAAGTTGCCTAATATCCACCATGAGAATGTTTTTTCAAAGCAAAGCCGTTTTCACAAGGCTTTGGCGGATTCGAATTCGTATATAAAAGCAGAAAGGCTCGCATTAATTGGTCTTTGCCGAGTTTCATTCGATCAGGAGTGATTTGAACCAACCAATATTTTATGGAATTAGCATCACTGCAAATAAGTATACAATCGAACAGTACCTTGACCTCTTGGCCTTAAAGTATTACTTACATTTTATGTTTTCAAGGTCCTTATTATTTCCAACTATTTACGCCCATAAAAGTGTATAGTTGGCAATAAAGCTATACGTACAATCTCCCCGATATTTTCGGTATATTATGAGCGGGTAGTATGTTTCTAACTGGTTGTGTAACAAAATGAGATGTCCAGGAAAAGAGGCCTATCTGAGAGCCAACAAATAACTGCTATAGCGTTTTAGAGTAGAGTGGCCTCAGGACGAGCCCCTTTTATCTTTTGGTTTTAATTGGTTCTTTTCATAACATTTTATTTCTGTATGTTCGGGAATATAAGGGCTATTTGGTATGCTTTCAAAAAGTATAATTTTTCCAGATCTCGTAAGAATGAAGTTATGGAAAGCATTCAAGTATATTTCCTTTATATGTTTCGGTCAGATTTAGGCTTTCTTCAGTTTATCTGGTTAAAATCAAGTAAAATGAAGGCCAAAATCAGGTGAAAAAGTCAGGTGAAATAGCCTCAAATAAGTGCAGGTGTGGACATCCAGTGCTCCTTATAAAGAAAACGAGTTTGTTTTTCGGATTCACATAATGAAATAAATCAGGTATTGAATTAATCTGGCCTGATTTGAAGCAAGTTTTCTATGCACATCTGCGATACAATTATCGGTGAATGGGGTTGGGTCCGATTGAAATTGTTAATGTAATCAATACCAAAGATATATGTTTTTCACACTCCCATTTTGATCAAGGCACGTTTGTTGTTATTCTATGATAAATGCATGGCAGACAAGTTCTTTGGGGTATAGCTAAAGAAGTACCATTTCACCTTACATGAAGGGAAAATAACAAAACTGTTTTCATCATTATCATTATGACACCGTGAGATTTCATATATTACACAAGGCGTGGAATTTTTCAGCTAAACTCGAAAACCAGTGCAATACTTCTACGTTTTCGCAAAAATCTGTAAACGCAAGCCGACACTACTCATTGCAGGTATGTTTAATCACTTTACTGTTCAACTTGGATTTCTTTTATGGCTTCAAACAAAGGACGAATTACAGTAATCAGAGATTTTCACGTGTCCTATGTTTTTGTTCATATCAAAACTAGTAGATGGTAGTTGGTGTGACACCGCTTTCAGTTAGACGTACAACTTTATTTTGTGCCAAAAGATCAGAAATCGTGAGTTTTTGTTAATTTCTAAATTATATGATTGTGATAAAACGGAGCATCAGTTTTTGTAGCAGGCAACAGCATTTTAACAGTTTGCCTTTTTCAACAATTCAACGTTTCGTCACTGTGGTTGTCGAGATGATGCCATTGAATTATTCTGCTTCACTGTTAAACATTTGTTTGTTAAATGAATATTGGTTTGTAGCATGCTTCTACCACCAGGAATTGCTAATAAAGATATTTGTCGTAACCGTAGCGTAACGCATTAGGGAATTCCGGAAACATGTTGCCAAGGGAGGTCACAATTTTTTCCTTGCTGTATCTATTAAAAGACGATATTTCCCAAATAGTACTCTGTGTACACCGGGCACCAAGTACACTAGCCTAACAATAAACTGACCTATAACATCCTTTCTTATGTGCTCTACCTCTTTATCTGATCGCAGAACTGTAGTTCCAAACGTCTTCATCATAGTGTTGTTTGAGCTGGCTTCTAGGTATGGATCAACGTTAAGCGCGTGAAATATAAGAAACTTGATCGTGTTTGCTTTCCCTTGAGTAGAAAGGTTTTTGGCAGATTCTAATTTGATATGTAAGGTCTCAATTCTCCATTTTAATTATCTTAAATGCCAAAGAATTGTGAAACAAGGTTAAATCAAGCTCTATAGATATCTGTTGAGTACATAATCTACATTCTCTTATATTATGATTCGCTCACCTTTCGCACAATACACAATTAGCTTTTATGAACAACCCGACCTCCCATCTATAGCATACCAGGTGACTACCGTATTTTTTGTTTGAGTGAAATCACAGTACCGAAAAGCATCTTCCTCAAGGATGTGTATAGTGAGATTCAAAGCGTATTTAGTAGTTAGTGAAGCAAACGGAGGCTTGTTGCGTAGAATGACAGTGAAAATTCTAGTGCCCTTGTACAATCTGTGAAAGTTTGTAATAGCACCAGGCGTATTTTAGCAATTTTAGCTTAGAAGACCGACCTCACTGCTTGCCTGCCACGACTTGGGTGCTCGTCATTAATTTTTCCTCTTGTTAGTTAAGTCATTGTAACGCATGCTGTTTAAACCCCTTTAAGGTGTTGTTGTAAGAAGAATTTAGTCTTTTCATGTCTCTAGCAAGGCGATGGTTACCACAATAACGAGAACCCTCGATAGGGCACCACATTTTTGCGCAGTCTCTCATCCCGGCTGCGCAGCGTAAATATTTGAAAAAACTGGCAACTTGGGTCAGGATTCAAGTCACTGTAAGCATCACGAGGTGTATTTACATCGAGTAAAGTAAAAAGGGCAACGTTGGGTGAAAATGAACGGCGTAGTCCATTATCGTATTTCAGGGGTGTAGAATTTTAGGACTTTGAGGCAGACACCCAATATTGTCATAAGATCTTATCTTTTAAGTCGTTGGGCAATGATAGGCCGAGACTGGCTAAGCAAAGAAAATCACCCCACCATCCCAAATAAAATCAGGCTACTGATATTCCCGGGAAGTTTTGAAAATTGGATTGTTTTCCTGTCAAGCTTTCAGCAACGAATTCTTGCAATTGAGTCTTTTAGAGCTTAAGTTTTACTTTAGCTTGAGTTATAAGTTTTAGAGCTTAAGACTTCCAATGGAATTTCCGTGGCCTTATGTCTTTTCAGGCACTCTTGAAAGTTGTAGTTGTTGTTAATGTTTCATAGGAAAGTAATGTCTCCACTGCGCTGCCCTTCTTACGTCACTATCTTTCTACGCGAACACAGAACTATTCCTTATGGTATCAGTACAATCCTTTATTTGTTTGCTAGCGCTTTGATAATTAACCTTTATCTACATTGATCATACTTAATCTTGATAAAGGCTTCTTTACGACAGTTAGGATCAGACGGATTTAAAAGAGACGCAGTACTTGCTTTTACAGTCTTTTTTGAAATAGACTCCCTCCTAATATCAGTATCAGAGGGACAGATGATCCCTATTAATAGAATTCTACCTGGCCAATAAGATGGGAACTCGCCACTACAGCTCTTCCACGTTCTCCTTTTTAAATCGTAAACCCTTCTTTGTTACCACTACCTTTGTGCACAGCAGCAAATTTGCGCTTTAGTAACATTTCTTATATCACTGGTTGAATCCGGGTCTGCAAGAATCAGCTGAAAACAATCAAAACGTTGTTTCTATGGCAGCTGGTATGACGTCATCACGAAAACTTGCTTTCCCGTTTTCCATTTTCAACGAAGAATTCTATCCTTTTCCGTGGTATCCCACAGTTTCTCTTCACCAAATCTCGCCATGCTTTGAGACGCACAGGTCAGAAAGGCACACTATAAATTTTCATTCAATAGACCCATAATTCAAATTGATTTACGTATGATATTCTAACTTAATGGGATTGCGGCGAGGCAAAAAGTCACGTCCGTGGATACTCACAAGAAGAATACCACATAATGCAGTGAGTACCACAGACATCGCCCTGTTTTGTCTCAGATCAGAATTAATCAGCGTTATTATAACCAATCTAATATAAAGTGAATCGAGTTTTATAAACAGTGTAGGTTGCTCAGAAGAGAACTAAGACATGGAAATATGCTTAGGAGAGAACTAAGAAAGACAACAAGTTTTCTGATTTGTGCCATCAGTTAGATAAGCACAACAATGTAAGGAAAAAAGCCAAGATAAGAAATAGGACTGAAGAATGATATACGCAATGCTGATACTTGTTTGTAGGATTGCTAATAGGCATGCATGTAATGGATATAATAGGATAAGGGTTGAGTAAGGACTGTATGGGTCAAGGGTTAAACAGGTGTTAAAGGACGCTAGAGAATAACTTGGATGGTACAGGGGAGACTTCTAGAGATGGTCTTGTTTTATACTTTATCAACACTGATATCGGTGTGCTGTAGTCCTGTTCTATTTTTTGTCACCTGTTATTTTTCTTTCTCGTTCTATTATTGTAGCGATTACATATTAGATGAAAATAAGGATAAGGACAACGAAAGTCTTTTATGGTTGAAACTGGTTGAAATAAATCGTGATTTATGAGTTAGGAATAGCTTTTATGACTTTCGTAGAACCTTTTGCTGTCGCCCTCAGGGTTTTCCCCGTCTACACGTATTTTAGCTATACGTATCTTTTTTCATAAACGTGTGCCAGATCATCACTGAAGTGCACTTCACGGAAGTGTCATGTTCTATATTTTTCTCCTTTTATAGTCAAAAATCTTCTTTTTGAAAGTCTCACCTCCCTAAACGCTAAACCCACCCTTTTTCAAATGAGGAATTCCCGAAACTATTTGTACCTAGCGCAAGATGTAATCTAACACACAAGCGCAACAAAGTCATTGGAAGTGAAAAAGCAATAGAACAAGCACAATTTGAAAAATAAAAGGAAATAGCCGAAAGCCTAATTTGTCAGATACTATCCCGAGAGAAGTGGGTCTTTAGACGTAGCAACTCAAGATACCATACCCATTATCATTTTATACGAAACGTTTCAGTATTTCTATCGATCTATCAGTATTTGAGCTTTTCAATTGTGAACTTCTAAGATTTGAACTTTTTAATTTCGAGTTTTACTTTAAAATAAAAATTGGTTTCTAGGCTATTACAAACTTGTTAAAACTTTGTAATTACACTTTTATTTTGTAGTTAGAAGAAAGGACCCCGGGGGAAATTAGTTGTTAGACTAACCTTGCTTATCTTCTATAAATAAAGTTTATCTATCTATCGGTCGATTTTTATACTGTGCTTTGTTTCTAATAGAGAATTCCATCATTTCCACTTGGACGTGTCTTATTTTATATTTAATGAAACAAGTAGTCGGAAAGCATCAATTCAAAGCGTCATTTTTCCAGCTTTGTTTGTTTGAGCATTAGAAAAGGGAGTGATCGAGGATCTGTCAGCATGGTGAAGTAAACCAAGGTCTTTACGCTAGTCTGTTATTTCCTTGAAGTAAGCAGTTTATTTTTGTTATGAGCGTAGGCTTTTGATTAGAGTGACTCGTGCATATCACCTTTAATCCCAGTGAATTTAATTTACGATGTAATAATGATCATAAATGAGACAAAAAGATTATCTGTTTAGGAATCGTCCACCGTGTATTGTCAGCTCTTTAATAAGCGAGAAGCTGTAGCTTTGATGTTCTAAGCAAGCACTCCGTTGACTGTCATCGCCTTGATTCGCAAAACGTACGTCGTTGTTGTCGCCAACAGGAGGCTGGAAGCTGAAGGGCACTTTACAAGCATTTCAGTTTTGAATTTGAGAGAAGTCGTTGGTAGTGTGTTATGAATAATCACATTGGACTCAATCAATTTCCTTGTTTCCCAGGTAATTCTATCAGCATTGTTGTTATCAGTTAAAGTAGTTTGATAGTTTTAGTATATCCAGACACCCGCTATATTAGTTTATTCATACCACGTAATATTTCTGACCACTAAGTATAAATGTGCATTCATTCTTAATAAACTTTATGTGACTTAGAGTGGACCAAATGCAATGTGTTGCTTTTCATTAACATAGACTGGATGTCCTCACCTAATGACATGGTAATATTTGCACCCAATGAAGATTTTGGGCTGTTTTCGTTCGTAATGCCGAGTGAAACATTTTTAATGAAGACTAAATTCAAATGTGAAACTTTGAGGTCAAATAGAGTATAATGGTCAGGGATATTTCCGGAATTTGCAGCCAGACAATGGCCTGAATACTTTGGGAAGGAATTAAAGGAGCGTTGAGTGTTTGGAAGTTCGTGGTAAAGGATGCAGGAGTTGAGAGATATTTTTGTTACGATTATTAGGGGATTAAGGATGTTTTATCCAGTTTATTATATTTAGGTATGAGGTGCTTCAGAAGGGCAGAAACAGGAGCAAAGAAAATTGACAGTGCGTTATTGCTCCTTTTTGTTGTAACTTACTCTGGTGCCTACGGCAAAGTCATGCTACTGCCTCATCCATCAATGATCGTACAGCATTTGGCTTCCTTAATACTATTTTGAAAGCTGCCATGCTAAATGGCTGGGTGTAAACAGTATTCTTGTTTTTATTCATATAACTCTCCTTGCCTTTTCTTTGAGGGTCGCTATGAAGCAGGGAATTTGTCTATTTGTCGTGAGACCCTTCCATCACCAACCTAAACTTTTTTCTGTGGCGATTTGTCTGCACATTCCCATAGCTGGCAACGGTTTCTACTTCAGTATTCGAGGGTAATATGTCATTATCTCATTGAAAATCACATAATCTCATAGAAAACCTTACGCTCGCCAGGAATTCCACATCTCAGTTTCTGAAGCTTGATTTATCCACGCCAATTGCACTTTTATGAGCCTCTGTCTGTGCACTAAACGTAAACTAATGACGTAAACATAATTCGAAGTTTGTCATTTTGAAACAGAGATGGAACCCTTCTAGTTAATAAAGATATCTATATCATATTATAAAGATATCTGAACAAACACCGGAAACCTAAGATTTTATTTGTGTTAAATTTATTCACCTCCAATCTAAAGGTTATGCCATAAATTTCATTATATCTTTGATCGAAAAATTCCTTGTAGACTGGGAATCTATCGTGAGATTGACCTGGCTGGTCTTCGTAATCGAAGTAATTGGGCCTAAATATCATTTGTCACAAGATCCTCCCCGCTCTCATAGGGCGCCAAGATTGAAATTACAAGCAATTAACCTTATTGTCATGATATTTCAGATTTCATTTGTTAAGATAAGCTTGTTTGTCTTACCAATATAACTAAATTCCTAATAGTATTTTTGCAATTCAAAAGTGATCTGGGCACTATTTTTCAATGTGACGTCACTCTCAGATAGGAAAATTCGAACAAGGTGCTACGATGAAAGTGGAAATCGTAACTAAAGAATGCGAAGCTAGGTCACAGTTTCCTTTGTTACTCACTAGGCTGAGCCTTGAACGCTTGAAATCGGATTAGAAATATTGAGATACCAAGCTTTTAAAACAATTTTACCCAACTAACCAAAGTTGGTTAGACAAGAACACGTCAATAGTCTGTAAAAATTAACATCATTTTAGCCGAGGATGTGACAAAGGATAACGTTTATTTTAATCTGGCCTTAGTTTTTTGTGTTCTTCATAGAGGTTATATGCTGAAAGAAGAGCACAAATAGCGATAGCTTTGTAATTCTAGAGACTCTGTGGTCTTTTCAACGCAGGGTGCCCCTACAATGTTTTTCATTTGTAACTTACTTTGTAGAATTCGCCAAAGCCCTGAAACAAAACTTCACACCGCAGGGCTCTGTAATTTGATTGCATGTAAAAGCTTGTTAACATATTTTGACTATTCCTTCCTTTGAACAACGTTTCATGCGTTGTGATGATAATTCAGTCTTCCATTTATTGTCGATAAGAAGTGCTCAGTACAATAAATCATCCTAATTGCCACAATATGACTGACCAAGTCAACTTCGATAATTTCAGATCTTGATACGATGACGAACCTATTCCCTGCGAAATCTCAAGAAACAAAACTGGCAATTTTCTGAAAGCTAAGCTGTTTGGATGTTTTGTCTTTTGATATTGTAAGGTTTCTTTTGCAATTGCAAAATTAACTGGACGGTAAACACGTATCGGACAGTGCGCAAAACATTTTCGCTAAAAGCTATGAGACGCAATATCTTCAGTTTGCTTTTCGAATTTGCTTTTTAGTGCCAATTTTAATTGCAACATTAAACTTTCATTTTGTTTCATATAGGGAAAATTAAGATATAAGTGCTTTCGAAATGCTTTGTAAACCTAAAGAATGGTCCACCGCGACGGATATGTTCATTTTTACGTGCGTTGCAAAAAGGACAATCAGCTGATGAGTTTTTGTTTGTTTACTGTTAATCGGTGGAACGTAATTTAGCTCTCTAAAGAGATATGGAATTTGCAAATGTTTGAACTGATGACGTTCTGTTCCATGACATGCTTTGTTGAAATGTAGGTGATAGCCGAGCTGTTTCCATAGCATGTTAACCGCAATACTGTGTCACTGCTTGATAATGTACATCAGCGCACCAAATTTCACAGTAAAGGCAGAGTAACACCAAGATTTTGTTTATCTTCAACCCGTTGCGTTAATCGTGGTGTGACTTGGCCCATTCAGAGGGCGACCTTACCGTCAGTACACTGCGCGCATCTTGTTTTTATTCCTGTATCGTTTACGGTGGCAGAAACCAGTTCCTGGTGCATCTGAGATTAATATGTTTTGATAGGTTTTGGGAGGTCATGACTCCCTCCTGTTTGGTTCCTGTAAGCTCAAATAAATACGATTTGTCCGACTGATCAACTCCTCACTGCCTGTGCAACGTTTTCTCTTTGGACGGATGACAAGAAAAAGACGTCTCTCTCACTTCTCTCTAATATTTAATTTTTCAATTTATTTCCATTTTTAAAATTTTTTAATTTATTTTTAAATTTATTTCTACTTTACCAATTTATTTCTTCTTTTCTTACTTAATATTTTCTTTGTCGTCTTCCATTCAATACAATATGTTCCAAGATCTGGAGCTGACAGGTCGTTTCGATAGTTTATTTGACATGGACACTTTTCTGAGTGATGCAAATTTGGAATTCCAAGAGCCAAACAATTTCTTTGATCTGAATAACGACTGTTTAATTGATGCTTCATTTGACTTTCTTGGAAATGGTAAGTTTTTTGCGAAGTTTTCATTCAATGTGTTGCTAGGTCTGTTCTCTGTAAACCAGTACTCCTACAAGTCTTGTTGTTAGAAGCTGTCAGTTAAGATGAATACTATAGTTTTAGTGTAGTTTCTATAGACAATTTGTGCACAGCGACGTTAATAGGGGACATTAAAGTTTGCTTTAGCCGTTCTCACATCTCCTTTGCAGTGCTTATAAGATAAACATAAACCAAAGTTACCCCTGGCTAATTGATATTGGATTTGCAATCATCTGGTTATCTGAATTTGGTTGTGATTCTCGGACACGTTAGATTCTCAAACATTGGATGTATGTTTGATATAGCTCTTTGGATTCAACCAGAAACATACCTAATCCAATTACTGATAAACTTTTGTCTCCGGATAATAACAGAGGTATTGGTAGTAATCTTAAAGAACTGTGGAAAAATTAGTTCAAGGTGGATTTTGTTATTTGATCTTTTGAAGGGTCAAGGACACCCTGTTGCTCAAATTGCGCTCGAAATTACACGAATCACCACAAATTGGACGATCTAACGAATTTCAGCAAAGCTGCTTTAAGACCATTTACATTCGTGCAACGATATCATATCAACATTTTTAAATAAACATGACTTTAAGGGGTAAATAGCACCGCTTTCTTTATCTCAGGTACTTAAGACATCACGATATCACGTGATTTCCACTTTTTGGTTTGCCGATTTGCAAGAAATGGGCCGCCACACCAGTTTAATCCTTCCCCTCAGTGTTTGGCTTACAGCACGGCAGCAGGACCTTAGAAATTTTTAACGCAAGGAAATGGCGACGTTTTTAAGCCATTTTGCACGACACCCTTTACATTATAGCATGTCAGTCTTCCAGATATGCTTAGTCAATGTAAAACAATGCAATTGTCAATACAACTGCATAAATTCAAATTCATGTAATTCAGCACCATATTTTCAATTTTATCGAATACATGTTAACCAAAGATATATTGATAAAAGATACAAAGTTAGAGATTGATGCATACAATGTGCTCTATCTGATACAATTTGTTACCCAGGACAAAGATGTTGAGAGGATAAAGATGTTTTTCGAGCCCAGTGCCTTTAAGTACATACTAGAGCGAATTCGAAGTTTCTTGCTACCTAAACACTTTAAAGAGTTAATTTTGGCGAAAAACTTTGATGATGAAACTTAATATCATGACGTCATCAGAACTGCAGTAGTTGTGACCATCTAGCAGATTCTTATTTTCCAAGCTGCAAAAATATGAAGTTAATTGATTACTTTTATCTTTTTTGTATAATTTGTCTTTTTTGCATTATTTAAGTATTTTCATTTATCATAAACATCAATCCAAATTTTTGCTTTGCATGTTATTTTAGAGACGTCTGCTATTTCACTTTAGAAAAAAGGGACGTAGAAAATTGAGAATTTTAAGCAATGTTTCGTTTTGAGAAAACCGTCGACTGGATCCTTCTTACGACAGAAGCTGATTTCGAATTTTTCAAAATCTGTTAACAACTATGCATGGATGATTTCCTTTGCTAAAAGGAATTAATGTTCTGTCAGTGGTAAATAATGTCACCGTGTGAAGCTGTTTACAACCAACACTGCACAATTTTTTATAAAAGCCAGTAAATTTAAGTTCAGGCCGACTGTTCTTAATTTTTCGAAAATCTGAGGCTGGATTGTTCTTAATTTGTTCTCAATTTAATAGGGTGTAAGCAGTGCGATTGCTAGCTTTTTCGCTCTAGGGAGGTGTTCAGGCCTCATTTGCCAACAAAGTGAGTGAGACGACCTTCATTTGCTGCCAAGTTTGAATATTTCCGAAAAATCACCCACACATGGCTAAAAGTTCTCGTTTTTGAGATAAAGCGTTGGTTAAAATGGCATTTTACTGTAGTTCAGCTTGTTCTTAATGTGTTCGATACTTTTGACCAATATTGAGGCTTGTGTCTTATAGAATTGTTCTTATAAATAAGAATGTATTAGACAGCGGCATTTAAACATAACAGAGCATATCTAATGAACCACCCATACAGTGAGATTCCTCTACAAGCCTAATGCATTTTCTTTGAAAGATACCCCCAAATTGTATTGGAATCATGTTGTCAACAGTGAACCTCTGAAGCTGCATTTACAGTCCAGACTCCAAATTTCTGGAATGCGTGACACGAATGGGAAAAATTTATGCTTTCTTGAATTCTACTTTTGAATTCTTGTGTAACGGTTTGTAACAGCTTCCTTTCCATTACAATTTTAGTTTATGTTACTTTGTAAAACGTGGAATACAAGACCCAAATAGTTGGTGATCTTAAAATTCCGTTTATAGTGTTTATCACCTAAAAGTCCCTGTGATTTTATAAACACAAACAAAAGTAACGTTGTCCAATTGTTTTTTTTGACCTTGCATGGGAGATATTGTTAGTGGTTTTAAAAATAATGTTCTAATTCCTGCAGTATTTCCAAATATTCTTTTTCGGTCAAACAGTTGAAATGGTCATGTTTTACGCACTAAAGGGACCGAATCTTTGAGGCATTTCTTTTTGCGATCATGCTCAACCACTATCTATTGGTTTAACTACCGCAGATTTTTGGCATTGAAATCTGTCCTAATACTTCTCTTTATCAAACTCTTGATCATCTCCCCCGATGTCACAACGAATAAGAACTGAACATTCTGACGTCACAGTGTCGTCAAATCGATTCATTTTTGTTAGGCTTTTTTTCAGGGTCGGAGGCAATTTTAGCCTCAGTACCTAAATGAATATCTGCATTTTTTAATAGAAATAGACTTATCACATGCTGCAGATTCTATCTTTTAGGGCTCCAAGTTTTTCTATACACAACCTTTAGTCTCAGCAGTCAAAACTCTTTCTGCGTTATGTGATGTCATCGATTAATAATCTCAACTTGTTTCTGTATTGGTTATTTTCCCTTTTTATTTTCTTGGTCACTCCACTATTTAGCGTTATCCGCAAGGCTTTATGACTTCAAAAAACACAGCACTTTTACTATAACTATATTAGAATAGTAAAAAGTTTTCTTTACTTTGTTATCAAAATCACAGTTTCCTTTAATTGGTAACTCGTGGGTTCAATTTTTTATTTATTGAATTCCCATTATAGTGCAACTTAAAGTTATTGTTGGTAATGTTGGAAAAGGCTTTATTTTTTGTTTAAGGGATCTGTGTGCTCGTACCATGTTTAACAATGTTTTTTTCCTAAATTGAGAATAAGAAGTGGAACTATTAACAGTGTTTTGTTTCGAATATTTTCTTTTGAAACAGACTACATTTTTTTCAGGTCAGATCTTAGTTGTACCATGAGAAGTTTTTGTAACTTTTTCTTCAGTCAACCTTTATTATCTTTTTCTTTAGCCTAATCTTGGATCAGACCACCGTTCTGTAATTAACAAAATAACTGGCTTTTGAGATAGATTATGAAATAATCTAACTTTCCCTTTTTATTGGATTGTTATGCTGCTTCATTTGATGCAACATAGCTCTCTTAGCTATTTCTCAAAAATCTGCTTGAATGTCATATTCCTATATTTTGTACGACTATCAATCTCCAAAATACCAAACTGCGTCTCGTATTTTGTGAATAAGGCTATATCAATCCGTGAGTTTGGCAGATTTGCTGACGTAATATTAAGTATACAGTATGCAAGAAAGTTTGCGTCATTTAGGATCTGTAACTTATTTAAAATTGATTGTCGAAGAAAAATACAATCTTAGATTTGAAGTATTCATATATTTGTTGTTGATTTAATACTTGGCTATGTGTGTCCTCTAGGCGTGACGTTGATCGGCTTGCGAGCCAAGACCATTCATCTTTATTCTGTGTTTATCAATTACATAGAACGAGTTTTCGTGGATTATCTTTTTATGCGCCATCCCCCGGTTCTCCAACCAGTCGGTACGCTCTTCCTGTGCATATTTGTCGTTGACGGGCGAAGTCCCGATATCCGTATTCCAAGTTAGAAAGCTGGTTATTTCGAACGTGTATCAAAATTGGATCAGCAAGAATCGTCACGTATGGAGATTTACAACGACGCTAAAACCATTTTTGCATTGAATGCTGATCCGAGACAATGTTTCTTTGAAGATCTAAATCTTCCTTTGCAAAGTGAGTCTAGGGTTTTTATTGACGTACTAACAGTCGCAAAGCTCTTATTTGTATGTGACCAGAAAGACACCAGTTCTATTTAAAGATGTCTACCTTTATCATTTCAAATGTTTGGTTATTGATGGAAGAATTCTATATTATACCCAATCGGGTTTTACTAACACCTTTAAAGGTTAACCCGTTGGTTTCTTTAAAATTGTACTTTTGCTCATAGTCAATGCATTTTCATATGTCAGGTTTATAAGATAGCAAATTTTTAGAAAATTGTTTTTTGCTACCAAATTTGTTTTGACGACTTCACTTTGTCGTCAGTAGATTTTTGATAATGATCGAATTATTTTGCGGTTTTCGGCCTGCTTTAAGCCAAAACTTCTCTATTTCATTGGTTACCTGGCTGTTTTCAGTCTGAGTTTTGGACTTTGATTTAGACGTGAAACGACCAAACATCATTTTGAGTTTCTTAATAGTGACTCTAACTTTAAACAGTTTTTGAGCACGACCACTGAGCCCTGCTCTGAGATCTATCCTCGTTCAGTCTTTGATATCAATAACCAATCGCGGTATTAGTTGTGCTATGTAAAGCGTAACATTAATACAATATTTATATACTCAGGCCCTGTGTGTTCTCAGTAACTTCAATGACTATCGAGGCTGTAATATAAAATATGTTTACTAGTGCTATACTACCGGATAATTTCAGAATGATTTAAGACTCGCGAAAAACTTACGGGTCCTTTGGGTTAGGAACAATGCAGAACTACGACGAGAATCCAATATTGTAAAATAAAATTTTGAAATAAATTTTTTACAACATTGATTCTCGTTGTTGTTTTGCATTGTTCCTGGCTATTTCCTTGTATCATATTATTACTCATTACAAGATTCAGAGAATCCGGCGGACAGCCTACCCTGCGTGTGTGCCTTCTTACATCTTCTATTAGTTGTTGTTTTTCAACGTGATGTCAATTAAGATAAACTTGTTAGCCTTAACTATATTTGACTTTAATCGTTCAACTGCCCGTAAAGGTTTGCAGTATTTAGCTGACAAAGGGGAGAGTTAGAATGGATGGCCTTTGATAGTCACACTGTCGGTAAAATCCCGCAAACGGAGATTTAGTCTTTATTATCAATGCGTCTATTAATGGAAACTAAATTCGACCACGGGGGATGACGAAGTTAGTGGAAAATTCTACAGCAAAGCACTGCATAGTTGATAACAATCCTAAATTTCTCAAGACGGACTAACCCAATTTATTTTACGTTAAGCCATCGCAACCACAATTGTGATTATGCGTGGTCGAAATCTGGAGGAATTTCTAATTTTCATTTGGTGCTTCTGCTAATGTTACTTTATCGGGCAAAGGGCACAGGAAAGATAAGCAAAGTTACATCCCTCTATAGTCCAAGATCCAAACATAAATCCAAACTTTGTAATAACTGCTTGCGATAAAGCTTCCCTTTTAACGAAAGACGCGTATAGGTATTTCTTTCTTGCGATTAGTTAGCAACAGTTAATGATGTTTGGAGATAGTAAAACACGGAGCATGGTCTTCCGCTAGGAAACTATGATAGTTTTTTGTGTTTTTCCTGCTTTACTTTGCCGCCTCTCATCGTTGAATTATAAAATATACAGCAGGCAGGCATCATTCCAAATAGCAAGATAAACAAGTCAACGATTTGAGGAGGTTTTTTAAGATGTCCGTGAACATAGCTTCTTACTGCCAATCTTGTGTACATAATATGGTCGGGAATCCCTCATGAATCAACCATGGGACCGATTGTTTTGAATTTTTTGTAGAAAATATATTATTTATTCACTTCCGTAGCTTATTGATCTTTTTGTACTGTTCTTGTGGAGAATGATTTGGCTTAAAGTTAGGCTCAATCCACATAATTCACAAGACAAGAAATTAGTCCTCAGGGAGAGGTTTTGTTGAAATCCCTCTTGTTTCATTAAGGGAGATTGCAATTTTAACTTTGAAACTATTGGGAAGACTGCCATTTGAACATTTGAAATGCCAATCAGCATTTATTTTTATTGTTTTGTTTTACAATCAGACCATTGAAAATGAGGGTATTTACATTTTCTTAGGTAAAATGGAAGAAAAAGTTTCTGAACGAATTAAACAAGTTTCATAAGCTTTGTCTTGGATTATAAAGTTGCATTTGAAAGGAGACGTTGAAGAGAGTTTAAGCCGTGTGCAACCTGCGCATTTTGCTGTTGGTTTTTTCAAGCGGCTTTGTTTATTTGCCGACAACATTTGTAACAGTTATGGGTTGCATAAACCAGCTGCATTCCGGTGTAAGTGTTCTATGACCACGTGTATATAGTGTGCTCACGTATGGTTTTTCAAGATGCTTCGTTCTGATAAACATAACATTTCTTATCTTTTTATACCATCAAATTTGCTCTCTTTGCTCCTCGAAGCGAAAGATAGGAAGTCTCTCAGTTATTTAGACTAATTGAATGTGTTTTTGTTGTATATTTTCTTTCGTCGATATTTCTTAAACTGCTCGGATTGACAGCCGAATTCGCTAAATCCCACCTTAATTTAAAATAAACCCTTCCCAAGCCTTTGAGCCTAACTAATCAATTGATCAACAGCCTCTTTTGGATAACGTTACACGTTTTGCTCAGTAAATCAATGTAGAATTGGTTCCAACTTTTCATCAGATTCTTCATAAAATCGTCAGAAAGTCAAACATCCGCTAAAAGCTCTCTTTCTCCTTATGTAAATGTCCAATCAACCCCTGAATCATTGGCAAGCTTGCTGGTTGTTTATTTTAACCATCAGAAACCATTAATTATGATTTGAATTATCATTTGACTTGAAAAGAAAGTACACTTTAGAGAGTGTCGTTTGTTCTTTAGCTGCTCTTAACGTATGTAATCAGGGTATGCGTATGTTCTTAGGCCCCGTTCACATTGCTCCGGATTCAAATGAAAACGGATAAAAAAGTATCCGTTTGTGCCTTGCGTTCACATTGCTCCACCTTGAAAATGGAGACTTTTGAGAACGCACTTTGAAAACGGAGAATTTTGAAAACGGAGTCTTTTTAAAACGCAAAAATGCAGTGTGAACACCGAAAACGGATACTTTTGAAAACGCTAACAACAACAACAATACAGCAAGATGCTTAGACCGCGCCAATTTGAACAACTTTTCTTAACACGGCTGATTCACTCGAAGTTAGTACACTACTCGGAGGGACATTAGTGGCAGTGAGTTGTTTAAAAAGTTTTTTAGCAGTCGCGAGTGCTGTAAACCAGTTCGTGGCGTTTTCCTTTTTATCCAGAGCGGAGCGATGTGAACGCGTCATCGTTTTCATACCGTTTTCAAATTTATCCGGAGCATTGTGAACAGGCAAAACGGATCGATATGAAAACGGATAAAAACGAATACGGAGCAATTTGAACATAGCCTTAATGTATATAGTCAGGGTCTTTGGATACATTATAATGGCGTTTTATGCTTAGTAGTTTCAAAACATGCTAATATTGTTTACTTTTAGTATCCGTCTCAGTTTTTATTGCATATTTTTTATATTTTTTGCATTAGCTCAAGTATCAACTCTTGCTATGTCTATGTCCGTTATAGGGGTCTGTCCGTTATGGGGATATGTGAAGGATGTCCGTTGTTCGATGGTATCCGTTTTTTGGAGATGTCCGTTGTGGGAAGGTGTCCATTATGGGAAGTTGTCTTCTGTACGGAGATGCTCGTTCTGGAGGAGTTCCTTTTGGGGAGCTTTCCATCGTGAAGGATGTCCGTTGTTCGATGGTATCCGTTTTTTGGAGATGTCCGTTGTGGGGATATATCCGTTTTGGGAAGGTGTCCGTTACTTGTACAAGGCAAAGGCTGTTGTAAAAAAATTAAGACCAAATTATTTCTTTGTTTGGAAGTGCCTATTGGAGGTCGCCAAAATAGAGATTTTGCTTTTTGAAACAATCCCACTACAGGACTTGTAGAAAATTTTAGAGGCTTGTGCAATTTCCATTTACTTGGCGATATTAAAGTCATTAAAGTTTACTACTTCATTTTTTTAATCTGTATTATCACCATTACACATATCATTTGATAATCTCCGCTGTTGGATCGTTGATGACGCTCTTATTTTTCGCTTCTTTTTTACAGGCTCTTTGAATATGGTGGACAGTTGTCTCCCAGAGCCACCACCTCTTGAAAGCCTAGATTCGTACAGTCCCTTGTCAGGAGGGGCCAGCACTCCAGGCAGCTCATCCAGCCTGACGTTCTTTCCTACGAATTCAAACAGCCCGAGTTCGGTTGGTAGTGAGCGTCAGGTGCTGCCTTGCTCCGTTTGTGGTGACAAAGCATTCGTCAAGCACTATGGCGTAGTTGCGTGTGAAGGCTGCAAAGGGTTCTTTAAAAGGTCAGTGAGGAACAACCGTAAATATCAATGCTTGGGAAGCCAGGTTTGCGATATTGACAGAAAGTCCAGGAATCGATGTCAGTTCTGCCGATTTCAAAAATGCCTTGAAGTTGGAATGAAAACCGAAGGTATGTGAACTTAGCTCTGCTTTGTTTTCGATGTATAATGTTTATTCATGAAGTAGCGAATGCCTGAAATGGTCGTGTTTTTCCCAGGATAAAAGTAGTTTAGGCAAAGTAGAGAATGGTTCAAAGGAAGGGTGGCGCTAGAGACCAAAAACTCAATATCCCGACGGTTATATTCCTCATAAAACCGACGAAATTTTAACAGAACTTTCGACAGAATAAATTTAACGAAATTGCACGAATCAAGACCGGTTTCAGGGGGCATATATTCCTAAAAATTGACATGCGAAGATCGCTAGTCTTGTTTTGCTACCTATCTACTTTACCAAGTAAAAGACAAAACGTTCATTGCAAATCCATGGATAGCTAATTTGATTGGAAAAGCTTGGATAACCTGACTGCCATTAGGGGTCTAATAAATAGCTTGGGGGTAAAGATCCCTTGCCAATTCAAACTGTTGTACAGCAGTGTACTGAATGAGAAGTAATACAATGGGCAGCCCCCCTTCCCCCTAATATGAATTTCTTTCCGACGGCACTGCGAAGGCTTATGAGCTAAACAAAAAGTAGCATTTTATATTTTGCCAGCTTTGTTTGAAGCGGTCATTTGAATGAATGAGTATCTAGCTTATTTGCCTTTATGGAATTTAGACATTGCAATAATTTGACTCAGATTCCACAACCAAGAATCTAGCTTATAATCCAATTTTAATTGGAATAAAGTTGTTGAAGGGAGCATAGTTTTGTTAGCCTGCGCGCGGACTCTAAGTATCTTACCAGGTTCTGGTAAGACACTTGGAGTCTGCGCGCAGGCCAAGTTTTGTAGGATGCAAATTGAGCGCAGTACTTTTAGTTGGTAAAAATCTACATGATTTATCTCCATCAATGTTTCTTAAGAGATCATATTGCTATAACGTATAAAAATTTTGTGAGCTTTGTTTCACCTTTAGTTAAAATTTAAGCTTATCCCATAACTTGATTTTCGAAAGAATTATGTCTCTAAACGTGTTGTGGCGTATTATCATATCTGAAGCTTAGTAAGGAGCGTTTGTCAAGGTTGACATGTTGATCGATGTTTAGCTCGATGAATAACATATGTACCGGCAGATGCTGATGGGTGTCGCCTAAAGATATAGATCGATAGTTCAGTAAAGGATAGGTCGAAAAGGAGAATTTTTGGTATCATTTAGTTACAACACTAGCTTTTTAAAGCCATTCCATTGAATTTAGATATAGATAAAGGAGTCAAACAGGTACGTTTGTTGATCTATTGTGCTTAAAAGCTGTAGAAAATTATTCAAGGAGTATCATAGGTATCATGCTTCCGGGCTTCTAGGATTTTTCCTTGCAATTTTCGGAAGCAGAGGAGGAGGTTTCTCTGTTGCCGTATTCGCAACTTAGGCTATAATCTTAAAACAGTTTCAAAAATTCTTCTAGCAGAAAAAGACCAAGTACAAAAAAGTGAAACCATGTAGTCGCTGACCCGAAGAACATGATTTTTCAAATTTTCTTAGGCCCTTGCTTCCTTTACGAAAAGTCTTCTAAATTCAGTGGCAAACCTTTCTCCATTGAGTGGGAAACCCTGGTGTTTATGGATCACGTGCTCTTGAGAGTTCCAACACGTGACCATAGCGGCTGTGTGTGACTGTTTATATTGTCTGCAACATAATAGAAGCGAATTAAAATGCTGATGTGAGCACTAATCCTGAAATGGAAAAAACAGACACTTGAAAGGATCCATGCTTAGGTCTGGTAAAAAGACAGATTACTGAGTGTTTAATGAAAATGTCAGCTGGCCTTTAAAAGGCGTTTCTGTTTTCCATGCTAACTGACGTGCTCTAATTTGATCACGGATTACTTTTAGTCGGCATTTCGCAATAGAAACGGGTACTTTCCTACGTAATACAATCAGATTGGCAGAAATCCTGTATAACATATATTTGCACGGAGCTGTTGACGACTTGAGCTCAACATCTTTCTTCGTAGAATGTACATGCAGGCCGTCTAACCAAATTTTATGTCTGTTTTTTGCTGTGAGCAGTAGTCGATCAAATCACTTATACCTGATAAATGGGGTTAAAACACTGTTGTTGGTGTCTTTAATTTTCCTAAACACAGATCCTGCTTGCTTGAATATGTTTGCTCTGTGACTTATGGGAACGTTACTTTGTTAAGAGATGTGAAATTTTTCAAAACCTTTCTTTGAAGAGTATATCCCATAATAATTTTTGACTTATATTTTCATTATATCATTTCGTAGTGCAGACATTGTGACCTTCTACTGCATCATTATTCATTCATTTAATTCATTCATTTTTTCCATGCGATCTTTTTCTATTCTCCTAATTTTGGATATCAACTTATTATCAACATTCATTCAAGGTGCTGATGAAAATATTTATCATCTTGCCTATCATGGTCTGCGTTCTAATAATCTTTCGCTTTCACCAATAATCAAACTTTTTGATGATTTTGTATTCTTATTTTCTTACTTTCATATCTTTTCAATCATCATCATGTATTCAAACAGTTTAACACCAAAGGATCTCCTCTTCTTTCACAACTCAATATTTTTGTCATAATCTAGTCGTCGACATGTCCTTCCCGACACGTCAATGTCATCGGAGACTTAACCATTTTTGCTCGTCGAACTGACACGAGAAATGACCATTCTCCCATTTTTTCAGATACAACGTTGTCTTTTTCTCGCGCAACCACATAACTCACAAACTTATCTGTCATTCTTTGAATGTCGATCACGTGTCATGATATAAATTTTTGCTACGAGAACTCTACGTCTCTAATTAATCAAAAGATTTCTTTTTACAGCGTTGCCGATTTTTTAACCCTAAGCCAGGGATATCATTCAGAATTCCAAGAATCATGCAATATTTTCTAGAAAAAAGCTTCTTCTTTTCCTCCTTCAATTTTTTCATACAGACTCAAGCTGTAGTAACCCCTGGCTTAGTTTTGCGCATCTCCCCCTATACTTTGTCGTTTTTTTGTACATCTAAATATAATTGCATTCGAACCAAGCCTTGGCAATGAGATTTCAGCGATCGATGTGTAAGCCATAAAAGATTATGTTCATTATTGAATTATTTTTCGAATATTGTTTCAAAACTTCTTCAAGTGCAACTTCTAAATGCTTTAGGCTTCCGATCTTTCATTTATCCAACAAAGCTTTTATTTGCTGCAATCTTGCTTTGTATGCTTGTGCCAAGAATTTTCTTCCGTTCGAAGATATGTAAGTTTCCTGTTCATGCTGCATCTAACTTCCAATTTCAGCTTCCTATAGATAACAAACGTTTTGCAAGCGCAAATCCTATGCCCAAACTTGGCCTCTAGAAGCTTTCGCCATCCACTACCATTAATCCTTTCTAGGATTTGGCGGAGAATGTATTACATTTTATTAATATTGAAACAAGAGTTTTTTCAATTCTGAACAGAAGGATTACAACGCTGAAAACCAGGTTTATTCGCAGCATGAGATAAGACAAATTGTCATCGAACAAAACGAGCGCATTATTACCAAACAATGGGGTATTGTGAAGCCCATTTTTGACAATGGAACTTTACGAATCCCCCCACTGAAAATATAGAAGGTTGTTCTCTATTTGCCAGTGTGCGGGAACATGCTTGGATAGGATGCTTGTGGATACAAACTCATTTAAGTTTGACGATTGTGAATTCTGTTGTCAAAACTGGAAACAAGTTTGTACAAAATCAACGGCCTAGGCAGTTTGAGAGAATTGCACAGCGTTCGCTGCTTGTTAGGTCATCGGCTTTGAGGTCGTGAAGATTTTGTTTTCGTTGAAACATTAGCGATGCTTGCAAATTGCTTAACAATTGCAAACTAGGATTGATTTTAAATGCAAACAAAAGGATCATTTCATTGACCAAATCGTAAGGCTCAGCTGTCGTTGCTCTGGTTGAGGTCGCGGCACTTTGCAGAGGCATCTCGTCTGCATTCAACACACATAAAGTTTCGAAATTTTCGTCATGTCTTGGTCAATCACAGGTATAGCTACTCTTCCGAACATTGAATTTTCAAGGATTTCCGATGCTTATATTTCATTATAGTTTTTACAAACCCGTTTATTTGTTCATAATTTATCAGATTTTGCTTCTCAACTCATGCAGTCTTTTCGCCTTCTTCTTGTCATTATTTTTGTTCTATTCTGATTTCGAAGTGTTTTCTATATTATATTTATTTTATTATTGCATCAAATATCATTACATAACATTTCCAAGTTTGGGTCTTGGTTTATTACCAATGATATCCTACAATTTGATATTGTCATCCATTTTCATTCAGTCCAATGCGTTGGAAGCCTTCCTCACTTCTGGAGCAGTATCTCAAGATATAATGACTTCCCCATTTTCCTCGGTTGTGTTTTTCTTAGCGCAAATGCAGTTGAATTTCGCAAATCTCCATTTAACTCTCTTATTCAATATTTATCTTCCTCAGTTAACATTAATCGCTCATTGCTCTCTTTTTTCGTTTATGAGTATACCCCTATTCGTATACATCTATTTTATCAAATTTTCCTTTCATAACCTCTTGATAATGATTTTATTTGAAAATTAATTGATTAAGGTTGCCGCACCGTTCGCTTGTAAGTTGAGTCTGTGTGATAAAATACACCATAGACAGCAAAAAGCGCAGTCTTGCGAAATCATTTTCGTATGATGCAGAAAAAATCGCAATATCTTATAAAAAACAATTAAACCACAAAGCGTTAACAAGATTTTCTCTTCACAATATGCCAATAATGTTGTAAATGATTTCAACAGAAGCTTAAATATACTGCGTACTGCGTATTGCAAAAGAAAACGATAACTTTTATATTTAATTCCTGAAACTAGCATTTTGTGTCATATTCTTGTTTGTTTTATTTGATAGATTTAATCTTATAAATTTTTTGCTGTTTCGTATATTTTCATTTTTTACATACGTTTTATTTCTGGCAAAGTAACTCCTCTTGTTGAATGCATTCTCGAGCTTGCTACAATGTGCAACAAGCTACAAGCAACAAACTGGGCTGACATTTTTTATCAAAAAGTCAATAAAATCCAGGTGGTCTCTCAAAACAAAGTTTTTGACCTTATGGATACTTTAAATTATCAAAGTCTCTGCTTTAAAGAATCCAGATCAATGCCCTGTAAGAAAAAATGAATGTTTCTGAATGAGTCAAAAGATTGCGTTTTTCATCACTGTGTTATCAAAATAGTCTCTTTCTGTCACAAATCTTGCCCCATTGAGTGAGTCCCTTATTAGGCTTGTGAGTGGAAACATTGTAGGTTTTACTGTTTAAGGCTGACTGCCAACTGCAATCCCGGACAAAAATGGTTGAGACTTTTCAAGGAAAGCTCATATTTTGAAGGAGAAATGATAGAACTACAAATCCAACATTGCTTCGGGGGTATTGGGGGGATTCGAATTTACAGAGGCAAGGTAAAGTAGAAAATTACAAACATTGCATTTTGTGTCAACATTTTGTCTGGGATTGTAGCATATTATACCTTATGCTTTGCTGTCTTTTCAGCCGTCCAAGATGAAGCACTGAAAAAAGATAAAAAGGATACAACCAAGCGAAAAGCTGGCAGCGGCACAGGTAACTTGCCCAAAGGAAGCCCAGTCGAAGTGACGTCATCAAGGGTAGAAATGCCTTTGATACCGATTGACTCTGTAGTGTCGGCTGAAGGTATGGTTGACCCAGCAATACAGCTGTTTGCCAACACCTCTGTCGATCCGATTAGGCACGTTTGCCTTGCTGCTGATAAGCAAGTATGTTTTTCGTTGATGATGTTTTTGCAGCCATTTCTAGCAGTCATTCAAGTATTTCAGAAACCGTCATTGAAACTGAAATTTCAACAGGCCATTTGTTTAATAATATTTTTCACGCAACACAAGTTATCGTAAGGCTATTTCTGGCTTTATTCATACTTTGTATCATCATAAGCTCACTTTTATACCAAATTGTCAAGTACAAAATAAGTTATTTCTTACTTGCAGTTCCACAAGCCTTATCTTTGACAACAGTTTCCGTGATAAATTCAGATGTATTGTGAAAATCTAATCACTCATTTCTATTATTTCAAAGACATGCCCTGGTAAAAGTAGAACTTTAAGAGTCTGAGTTTAAGGAGGAAATGTCTTAGTCAGCTGAGTTTGCCCAAGTCTGAATTTTGATAATAATGGTAATAACACGACTATTTATACAGGATAACCTATCAGCATAGTAATGATACTGTTATCATTAAAATAAGAGAAAAAAACTTGAACAACTTAGTGTTATTCATGGCCATGTGATTTGACCTGCACAGCAGACATTTTCGACTGCAGATAAACAGTTTATTATACTACTGCTTATCAATGAAACCCGGTTTTGCTATCTTCGCCTGTTATCTGTCTAAAATTTTAAATCCAATTTACAATGAAAGTTTTTTGATAACATCGTTATTAATTTAGATCGATCAGCAAGGTGTAGTTTTCTCTCAAAACATTTCCCTCAAATTGTTGTTTTCTTGGTGCCTATGACATTTCTCAATTTTCTCTAAATATAAAAGTTTTCGGTACATGTGGTCAGATGGTGCTATTCTTGATAAATTAACTAAATTTTCTGGTGCGCAATGTGCCTACTTTGTAATTAGATCAAAGTTTTCATCTTTTTTATCGTTTATGTATCACTGCAAAGCGGGGACTTTGCTGATAGCGCCTTGTGAAAACTGTTCGTATCAACCACAGACTAAATTTTATTATCAAAATTAAAACATTGTTTTTAAATTAACTCATTTTGTAGCTTTATATATGAAATAAACCGTGTTGTGATGTTGAAGTGCGATTTTTGGAAATTAATGAAATAACGCTAGAGTTGATCCTCGAGGAAGCAAGTGTTGCGTGCACAGAGCGCCGACTAATTGCAATTGTACTTTTATCGTCACTTTATCATCGTTTTGTGTAAATGTGTTTACGAATAAGCTCATATTTGCATGAATTTTATTTCACTAGGGATCCCTAAGAAATTTTTCAATGTTATTTATCTTTTAAGCTTGAAGTAAAGGGAGCAAGAATTTAATAGTGATGAGGGCATGGCTAAAATCACAGTTAAAAAATTTTTCATTGCTGTTGTGCAAACAGCTTTTATTATGGTCCGAACTTTTTACAATTTGAATTTTTTTATTAAAAGCACGATTTGGTTTACTTTAGCTGGCCTCCCTTGCTGAATGGGCGAAGAAATTACCTCATTTCACTAGCCTCGAAATCACCGACCAGGTAGTGCTTTTGCAATGGAGCTGGCCAGAGCTTTTGATTGGAGGTTTCTGTCACCGCTCATGCGCAGTTAAGGATGGGATCCTTCTAGCTACAGGTATGGGTAATGAATTTCTAGCGTTATATGGAGAGTGCAGCCCATTAGGTTGCTTATGTTTCAGTATTGCCTATCGCCTTTGTAAGGTGTGCCTAAAACGAGAGGACGGGTTAAAAAAGTCATTAATCGTTGGGCACCCGCTCCACTATAGAGCAAGTTTCAAGAGTTAGCACCGCCAGTAGAGCATAAACATTGCGTACATTCTATGTCTGATAAACTGCAAGAAGCTTATCAAATATTCTTTGCCAGTATCAAATGCTGCAAAGTTGTGGTTCTTTGGCTGATTAATTATTAGGCAATCATTACTGCTGAAAAGCCCATAATTTGCAATCATAAAGAGAAACTTATTTTGAAATATAGTTTATTAACAATACTATCACTAGAAATTTTAGGCATTGTTGCATTTGAGTGCAAAATGTTCAGGCTAGGTTTTCTTGTCATTCAAGTCTATTGTTTGCTGGGAATAACAAAAAGAAATTTTCTTGTTAGGAAGTTCAACAGATAATTGAAGTTTTCCCGCAAAACATTAACTATACCACTCGCAGTAGGCGAGGCTAAATCAAAGGAACTTGTGAAGATCGGGTCAACAGTGAAAATTTTCTTAGCTTCAGGTCACTGAAGGCTTTGTTTTCAAAATACCCTTGCAGTTTTATTGAAAACAGATCTTTCTGTCTCGGCAAACTTTGTTTCTGACAAATAGATTATCATTCTTGTCATCCTCTTAACTGTTGAACTTTCAATTTCAAGTGAAGCTTGGGCACGTCCATCATTCTAAAATTTTCTTCAAGCATTAAAAAATCGACTGATCTGTCGCGCAGTTTTCAGGTTTTTGTAAGAAAATTCCTCAGTAACACTTTCAGCTTTCTAAGGCTTTTGATCTAATCAACAGAGTTAAGAACACTGATCTTCTCGTTAAATATTGACGATTTATTCCCGTTAGCCTTGTCAGTTCATGGTTGTTTTTTTGCAGCGTAGCCTTTAGTTTTAAATAAGTCTCAACTACAATTTAACCGATGGTTTTGAAGCAACGATTACAAAACTATTGCGGCATATGCAATTTTTTATATACACTATAGAAAGAAATATAAGTGAAATGCAACATTAAGGTTACGTCTACACTTTTTATCAGCAATTTCTTCACAAAATGGACTGTGGAGGCATATAACGTAAACAACGATCTTTGGCGTCTAGAAATCAATTCTTCGATATCTTCATAACGATGTTTTTTAGCCTTTTTTCCTATCCGTGCTCATTCGGAACCGTTTCACCCGTTTACACGAGAAAGCTAAACTAATTCCTAAGTGATCCTAATTCGGTACGGCTAGCAGTTTTATTAAGATTGTTTCCGACGGTTCCTGTGTGAATGGAAGGGCAAATCGTACTCATATTAGTCCGGTTTTGGATAGAACCTCTCTTGTAAACACAGCTCAAATCTCAACTCGCATATAGCAGGAAATTTGATCATCCTTCTGAATTTATTTGTTCTTTAAGCGGAATTTCCTTTTTTCGCTGTGAAATTGTAGGAAGGCATCTAACAAAGAAGAAAATGCTCTCCTTATTGCGTTACATCTCCTAAGAATTAAAAATTCATCTTTTCAATTAGTAATCCTTTTTTTCTGGGTTTATAACACTGTGCCCCCTCCTTACAATAGTTAAGAAGCTACATCAATGGGCGTCTTTATCTTTGACTGCTTGAACCATGATCATAACTTACGCAATTTAATGCTCTTTATATTTAAGGTCTGCACTTAACGAGAGAGAATTTAAAGAAAGCTGGCGTTGGTGCATTAATAGACAAGATTTTCGGAGAGGTTATCGAGAAACTGCAGGAAATGCAATTAGATCGAGCTGAGTGGGGGTGCCTTCGAGCCGTAATGCTCTTTTCACCAGGTAAATATTTTAGTCATCTTTTGTCATTTAATACTCTGTAAAATATGATCACAACTCAGACCGAACTTTTTGTCTATATTGTTTTATCATGGTAATGCTGCGTCATTTTGCTCTAAAATCACATTACACCGCATCTTTTTGGTTTAGACATGACCTTCTGTGTTACGACTGAATTCTCGATAGCCAGCGCGAGGTTTGATTGCGAAATCTGCCAAACAGGTGTGTCCAGGCGCGTTTTTCAGACCTAAAACTCTTTTCACCGTTAATTTTGACCAGATTAAGAGAATGTATGTTTGACTTCATTCTTCACCTGTTGGAACTGAGCGGAGACACTTTAACGACTTATGCAGCAAAAATCAATTCATTTTTCTTTTTTACTGGCTGTCCTCGAGAAAGATAAAATTTCAGTTTATGATGTCGGTCACGTTATGACTCGTTATTCATCGCTACCTTAGTGGAAGACGAATCTACAATCCGTCACAAAATATATTGAGACCAGTGATAAAATCAGGACAAATTTATTGACAGTAATCTCCTAGAATTGTATTTGACCCCTTCCCCCTTCAAGCAATGTTGTTGAGATCTTGTTATTGTATACGGTCTTTGCACACATGATTTGCAACTATTTCACCAAATCTCAACAAACAACATTGCTTGGAGGGGGTGGGGGAGGAAAGGGGGCGGTGGAAGGGTTGAGCAACAAATACGTCTGTCTGAAGCCTAAGTCAAAATTTCGAATGGTTTACAAAATAATTTCGATAGGTTTTCTTTTGAGTAAATACGCCAAACAGACTTTGGCATTAGTACGAGATGGGAAGGAAAAGCAGCCTCACAATTTTTGTGGACGATTGTAGATTCCATTTGTTTTGGAAATATTATTCTGTCAATTTTTCCCAACCAGTGAGAAAGAATGCATCGTATGCAAATTTGCATTAAGGCAAGGTTTCGCAGTAAAAATTACTTCTTAAAGCACTTCACGGTATTTAATCAAAACTATTATAATTTAGTTGCATAACATAAACCAGAGTTTCAATCACTCTCTTTTTATGACACCTTTTCTACAAATTTCCTCCGTATTTCGATTCGAGCAGACTGTTCCATAAGATGCACAAGTGCTCCTACCACAACAGAATAGATTCTGCAATGCTAAAATTTCTTTTGCTGCTGTGCATATGCATATGTTGGCTCGGTACCCCAGCATTGTGTTCTTTGATATCTGTGTTCAAGTGACAAACGAAATCTTGGCTAATTGGGGTCCAAACCCAGTTTCCCTCGTACCAAAAATAGCAGTTTTTTATCTCTATCTTTTAGATCGGTTTGGTTATCATACAGATGACAAACCATCCAGTCTGAACAGCTTGTAGACTTGAACAGAACCGCTTTTTAATGTAACTTTCTCAATTCAGGATCTTCGTTATGGAGCCAAATGCATATGCACAAGCGTTCCGGACTTGACAACGCTTCTCCCTATGGATTAAAAGAACCCCACCATGATTTGCTCATTTTTCTGTACTGCATTTCCTTAATATGCAGGCTTTTTCGTCTATGGCAAGGGGCGATTTACGCTTTCTACGGATTTCCAAAAGGATTTTTACGGAATTTCCTGATAAAACAGTATGATTTCTACCAAAGATCTACGAGATTTCCATAGAGTGATTAACCCCTTGGTCTGCATAAGGACAAAAAGAAATCTTGTTTAGAGAAAAAGGACTATTCTCGTCATGAAGTAGCCTGCGTCGAGTCTGCACGCAAGCTAGTTATGAAGGGGCTGTTCCAACGATCTATAAAAAAGACTGGATCGAGCTTCCTATTGTCTTGAAATACCAAAGTTTAAAGCCTGTTTAATTTCAAAAGGAAAAGGGCCCCAAACAATAGCGGGAAGCCATTCCTTAAAAGCAATACTTGAACGATATGTATACGTGAGAGCTGCAGTGCTGTGTTTAAGAGTCCTGAGAAAGAACAAGGCCAGAGCAGCTGAAAACATTGCTAGGACTGACACTTAAGGCCGTCTCCTAGCATGGGCTGTTCTCTGGGGCCCTCTTCTCGGATGGCGACAGTCGGGTCACATTAGAAGCTCGATCCAGTCTTTTTTATAGATCAGTGGGCTGTTCTCGTTAGATGATGTTATCGTTCAAATTGAATTTCACAAAGATAAGAGAGAAAACTGACTGACTTCATCAAAGTGTGCCAGACACGTTCCCTTTGTCTTTGTTAACCTTGATCCCTATATGGGATTTAAGTAGAAACTGAAAAGCGCTATGTCCCGACGCATTTCGCTGGCCATTTAAATTTCCCATTGGTTAAACTTCACAATAGACCTATTGTTATGTTACGTATCCAATCGGCAACGTCAGGCTAATTCCCATTGTTTTCTCGATCATAAACGGAATGGCAACCCTATTGTTAACGCTGAACTGTTGACTGATGGGACATAGTGCCTTTATTCGCATTCGCAAATCACACGACGTCGCGTACCATTCAGAGTTTTACGAAAAGGAGCGTTAGAAGGGATGAGTCTCTTTGCCCTATTTAGATAGAGTCGGTGTACTGACAGAGCATCCGCAGTAATGACAATTCATTCTATAGCAATTAGCAATGCCAGCCCCACAGCATGACCAGTCATATCCAAAACCTCAAACCAGCTGCATTTTTGGCAGCTCGACTCTGTTTTGATGTGCGTGTGGAAACTTTTTGCTTTCAAGATTGAATAAACTTTGAGTCATGTTTAATAGGTGAGCTGCTTTGTTTTTATCTAGGTCCTTTTCCTTGAATAATTGTTCTTTTATTTACATGTCAACAATCTACCCTAAAGAAAATGTATCGTGCGATGTTTTCAATCAAACTCTGATTTCTATTCTCGATAAACATGCCCCTCCGAAGAAAAAATTAATGAGAGAAAATAATGCGCTTTTCGTGAATAAAGATATAAGAAAATTGAAAATAAGAAAATGCTAAGATCTATGGCAAAAAGAAAGTTCAACAAAAACAAAACAGTCTCTAATACAACGCAATTGAATTTATGTATAGTTATCTAGATAAAAGAGTACAACGAGGAAAAATAAGCTCAGATTTTTGTGATTTGATGGAAACAAAGCAAGGAGTTCTTCGAGGATCAATTTTAGGCCCGTTGCTTTTCAATATCTACACAAAGAAATTTTTCTGCATTTGAACAAAAGCAATTTATGCAACTATGCAGATGACAATACAATTTGACTGTCAAGTACTGATTGCTTCGTTTATGGACAAATCTAAGCAAATTATTTTAATTAAAACGTTCATATCAGCATATTTTGATTATTGTCCTCTCATTTGGATGTTTTGCTGCAGAAAAATTGATAGCCGGATAACCCGAATTCATGAAGGAGCGATGATAATAGCTCATGATGATTATGAATAAATTTTTAAACAACTTTTATAAGGAATAAAACAATAACTTCTCATAATAAAAATTTACAATATCTTGCGATAAATATTTACATAGCATTTAACGGTTTGAATCCACCTTTTATGGATGAAATATTTCGAAAAGTGAATGCCCATATTATTTAAAAAAACTCCTAATTCAAAACAGCGGAGCCACATTGCAAAATATATGGATTTAATACCGTATCATACAGATGTAGCCAAATATGGAACTCAGCTCCAAACGAGATAAAGTACTCCCCTACTTTACAAATATTTAAAAGAAAAATCTCAGAATGTACATCGTTTAATTCGTACATGTAATCTTTGCAAGGAATACGTTTGCAACATCGGTTATATTTGATTTATATTATATTTAGCGTTGGTAATTTAAATTAGTTGGTTTTGATTAGCTTGAGTATGCATAGCTAGAAATTGTACCAACTTTGAATTAAGAAAGAGAAAAGTGTATCAATCCCTTTTCACTAATTCTCGTTGACTATGCCGTTTTCACTCGTTTTTTAGATGCAAAAGGCCTAAAAGATGTGCAGCAGGTCGAAACGTTTCGGGAAATGTACAGCGCAACGCTGGAAGACTACATGAAGAAAACAAGACCAGACCAGCCTGATAGGTTCACCAAGGTGATACTTCGTGTACCGGCTCTGAAATCAATAGGACTGCAGGCTTTAGAGCATTTATACTTTTTTAAACTCATAGGCGACGTGCCAATGGACACATTTTTGCTTGACATGTTGGAGGTAAATCAATAAGTATTTGTGTTATTGTATCATTAATTTTCTTAGTTGAGTTGCAAGAGAAACCAAAAAGAGCTCAATTCAATTCCAACCCCAATGATTACCAAAAGAGAACCGTTTATTAATTCTTTATGTTTTCTCGAATTCTTTATCATAAAAAAGTTAAGAGAGGAGAACGAAACAGTTAACTGTAGTTTAACAAACGAATCAATTGTCTTTTTCCGAACAAAAAACGATCCAGAGGGAATTTTCCTTTCTCGCATTATCGCATGATACAGCCTTCATCTGAAAACAATATGTTTAAATATATTAACCTATGGCTGAATCTGGTATGATGGCTGTATCTTCATCCGCAAAAAATTGGCGATCACACTGCCGATGACCTTGAGAAAGATCAGTAAATGCAAAAGAACTCAAAGAATCATACCCTCACTATAACTCAACGCCTTAGCGATGTTGGAAATTTTTCGCTGATTTTCTGGTGAAAGGATTAGCACTTTTCTCACTCTGCGAGATTCGATTTTAACCTAGTTTTTAGTTAGATTAATCACAATTGGCTTAGAACACGACTCCTACGGTCAGCTTCGTGAAGCCAAAAGCCCTAGGTACATCAAGTTTCTGGGACTGCCATTCCCCAAATTTCTACCACTCCCCAATTTCTACCACTCCCCAATTTCTACCACTCCCCAATTTCTACCATTCCCCAATGCCTATCATTCTCAGCTCCAATTTAGTGGCCCAGGCACATTCTCAAGTAATGAATGCCAAGTTATGGTAGTAATTATTTGATGAAGAACGTTTTGCATTTTTCATCCTTTGATTTTAGCAGACATGTTTACATTAGGAGTATCATTCCCAGTTATGAAAAGGCCTTATGCAGCCTTCAAAAGTAAAGAAATGATCTGAACATTCGCACCGTATATCTTGTAGGTCAGTATTTTCTTTGTGCTATTTCTACGATTAAACATGCTGAGAAATATAGTTCAATGTTTTTATGTATATTTAAGATAAAAACTTTTAAAAGCTTGTGTTTTGCTGTAGACCGTATATCCACCAAAATGTTTTTTCCTTGTTTCATTTCCTTCCCTTTTCTTGTATCACTGGGAAAGCAGTTGCATTGTAAGTACTTTGAATGATCTAGCTACTCACCAAAACCTCTAGAGATATTATTAAGAGACAATTCAGTGTCGCCAGAAATTTAATCTAAAAAATGATATTTGTGACCTCAGATAGCTCAGTTAAAATTTAATCAATTTTTTCACGTAGACGGTTATACTATAAAATACTTGGAGTGGGGCAACTTTCAGCGAATCGTTCTTTAAATTTGAGTTCTGCCACCACAGCCACCCAACTACGCGAAAACCAAGCAAGATTTTAATCCCATTTGAAAGGTGAAAACTTGGATTAAACATTGTTAAGTAAGGCAGAAAGGTAGGACTCGGATGCCGTATACTTGCTTTTCTAGGGTCATGAATTGCAATGGGACGTTCTCGCCGAGTTGCAGGAAGAAGACAGGGAAGAACACCTAAGCCCGTGCGATACATCAATTCTTAGCCTGTTCCACGCTGCTTCAGGGCAAACATTTTTCGAGTTCCTAATAAGAAGCATCTGCTGTTTGTCGTCATTTTTCAATACGTTTTTGAGCATTACAGCATATAAAGCCCTGGATATTTAAGTTCGAGGATAGTCTGAAGGCATTTTTGTGTGAAATGGCTTTCGATAACGGCTTCTTGTGCTTTATTCGCAGTCTTTTTGCATTTAATACGCATAAGAATCGCTGTTTATAGCTTATGCGCAAAGATTAGTAGATAAATTTTGAATAAGTCTGCTGATGCTTGTATGTTTAGCAGTTTTGTTATTGCAAAAGAACTGTTGATGACGGAAGCCTGTTTGTTCAAGCTCCATCACCGTTTTAAAGGTACGATTTGAGTCCGAAATACATTTTTAACTTTTATAATGCATTTTATATAATACGATTTGAGTTACACAATATCATATCAACTGTGTTTATCGTTGCAACTAGATAGATAATGTCTTTCGTGCACACGAATAATAAAGTAGACTTACGAAGCAATTAAAAGACTCCAATTCCAATTCAACACTGCTTAAAAATCATGGACCTACAATCCCAAATTTAAAGTTTTTCCTTCACTTTGTTTTTATTTACAAGTGCATAAAACATTGACAAATACTGTATAAATTTTCGTTTGATAGAGCTATGAAGACAGTTTTTATGCAGTGCTCTTTATGAACTGATAAAGGTTGAAATTGAAAATAATGCCAAACTCGCCTTTCTTGCACTTAGGAAAATGCTGAGAGCCCATCATGTAATTTTCTGTTTCGAGTAAATGGAAGCAGAAACTTATAGAGTAGCTTATTCCTTTGTTTTTGGAACTTTAGTGCCCTTTCTCCTATCAATTGCATCAAACATGCCTGATTTGCGATAATAAGCGCAACCCATTTCACTGTTCTAGATTTGCATTGTATTAATTGTTTGTGTTTACCTAAATGTATGTAATTTCACTCATGTCCTTGTTCTAGACTGCAATGGCAGCACTATATGCACCTGCTAAGGAAATGGTCTTACCCATAGCTAGCTCTATCTTTTTGAACGTTGATTAGGCAAATTTCAAAATTTGAAGTTGATCGATTTACTCAAGATACCAAATAACATTCTGTCTAATATTGATTGCTTACCCAGTTTCAGATATTCTGGTCCAGAGTACATGCGGATAAAAAATAACAGAAGACAATGACTGCAGTAAACAATGTGAGTGAAATGACAGTCTTCTCACCAGGCAATCCAACCTGGTCATCCAGCGGCCTTTGCAAGCCCAATGTTATCACCTTTTCAGAGAAATTCACTGCATATATAATGGCATACCTTTCGTTCCCCGTATCCGTCATTGCCACTTTCTGCAACACTGTCACCTTGTACACAATAATCAAGTCCCCTAGACTGCAGTCTTCTTCAAATGCTCTGCTTGGCGTCTTGTCTGCAACCGATCTGCTTGTTGGCATTGTGATATTACCCTGCTATATGGTCATTTGCATTCATGACGTCACTGGCCAGTCCGACTGTACACTGCGACTGTTCCATGGCTACTTTTCGCATTTCCTGTGTGGCTTCTCAGTATTTATGGCTGCTGTTATCAGCCTAGACAGATGCATCAAAGTTTCTTTTCCACTGAGATGCAGATCCTGGAACCTAAAAGACGCATACAAAGTCGCAATTTTCTTCGGGATGATAGTTTTGATTGCTATCGTGTTGCTGCATCCGTTCCAGTTGATAGGTATCGGCGTTTTCAACGTGATCGCCTCTTGTTTTATTGCTTGTATTCTTCTCATACCTATTATTAGCTACATCATCATTTTCATAATAGTGAAAAAAGGTAATCGCAGCATTGTCGACAGCCAGACTAGTTTCCGGCGACTTCTGCGACGCAAACGAGAGGCTCGCACCGCAAAGGTCATAGGGATTGTTATCTTGCTCTTGTTCGTCTGCTACTTGCCACGAATGTTTTCGGTTTTGTACAGAGACAGATCAACAAGTGGTGGCTACCAGGTGAACAGATGGTCTGCTTTCTTGGTCTTTTCCAACGCTGCTCTGAATCCAATAATCTACTGGTCACGCATGGACGATTTCAAGCATGTTGTCTCAGCTGTCTTGCCCAACATTATGCGGCTGGCGAGGGGGTATTTTCTGTCCAAAAAGAAATAAATGTTCAGCTCTGCTGGTAAAATCTTGGTGTTGTTTAAATAGTACCACTTTTTTCTTTCAAAAATCACTGGACACTTCTACGCTGTTAAAAAGCATATGTTGGTGCTATTGGCACTTGTCGCTTTTACATAAAGCAGCATTTAAAGACTTGATAGTCTTCACTTTGTTATTCACCGGACCATGCACGATTTAGAATTTGCGATAGAATAATTGGTTAGCGTATTTCTTAAAATCTTTGACTAGCAAGAACAACGAAGTGCTAGTCTTTCAACTTTCTAACGGAGAAGTAACTGCCAACATTACGCTATTGAATGCTGGATTGTATCTCTCTAAAGAAAATATTTCCTTTTACACATTACATTTTCGATGGTGGAAGTACAATTCATAATACCTTTTTTCCATAGCAGAAAGTAGATCATAGAATGATAAAAACATATCGAAAATCAGTTCGTAATGGTGAAAGTTTGGTGTGAATGACTTGGCCTCCATGTTTGTCAAACTTCTTTTAAAAGCTAGCTCCTTAGATACCGGATTTGGTATAAACTTCCTTAAATCTATCGATATCGGCATTGGCAAAATACCAAGCTTGCGGTAGGAAGACATTTAAGGAGGAGTATTGCGAATAGATGTGCTCATCTTAAAGAGTAAACAGGCAGTTGAAGATAATCTTGTCGATGAAAAGAAGTCAAGCGGAAAACGTATTGTCGGAGCTACAAATTGAGCAATGCTCCATTGAATACAAACATAATCATCGTATATTAAATATTCTAAATCTGATTTACTATAAAGTTTTAACTTGCACACGAACTCTGTCATTCTATTGATCGCATTTACTATCTTTAACTTACGTTACCTCTGTCTGTCCATCTCAAAAAAATGCAATACAGCCGTGGAATATATGCAGTACCGTGTGTACAATAAATTCATTTATTAATGAAGACTTTTGTATTTCATAGTAACAAGGCAAAATTATAAACTGCAAATTTTGAGTATTAAAAGAAAGTTACGAACAATGCCACTTAAGACCATCTACACCATGTTAGTTATCTCCTTCAAAGTACTTCAATTTGTCAAGGCTAAGTGTTTAGAGATTCTAAAGTTTGATGTGACGCAACCTATACGTCCACATCTCCAGTAGGAGCTAGAACGAGCCTCATTGAGGTATTTTTATGGAGTATTTGAGCATCTGAAGGCAGTTGTAATAAAGCGATATTATGCCAAAACTACCCTTGAGAAGTATATAAAGGGTCTTTCCAAATTGTGACAAAGATAAGTTTTTTCTTCCATGCAAGGTATTTTTTCATATTTTTGAAGAGAATAGGTAAATGTCAGTACCTCCCGGGTTTTTTCATTCCTGTCTGCAGTATCAATTAAGAAAATAATATTGATTTAAATAAAAGATGTAAAATCTAAATTATGATCAGACCATATGTCTATGAAACTGCAACATGCATACATTTACAGGCATGACATTCATAGCTCCATTCCTTTAAAATATCTAATAGTATGTTCTTTTGAAGCATCCTAAATGCATATTCCTGCATATTCCTACCTATAATACAGTGTACATTAACGTCATAGTTCAACAGTCTTTTGATCAACAGGACATAAATCTGATACTGTTCCTAACCAGGCATCAATACAGTTACCATGGAAACAGTGTCCGCAGCCGGGTAGCCTCTTAACCAATCGACCAAAAGGTTCTAAACATATGCAGCAAACGTCTCCTAATTCCTTCGCAGTATCAGCAAGGGTCGTTTCTTTGATGCCACGCAGCTTGGCTTCCGATACAGTCTTTGCTGGTACTGATTCATCCAGGCTCAAAAGGAATTCGTAATCATTAGGTGTTAATTCTCGGTACTGCAACGCAATAAAGAGATCAGTCAAATGTTTGTCGTTCAAAATTGAGTTGGTTTTATTTATAACGTGCTCGTGCTCAAAAGCTTTTATTATCTGATTATTTTCTTTCAAATAGTTTGCTCCTCTTTTTAATTTTTTCTTTAGTAAATTTTTCTCTTTATTGTGTTTTCTGTTCTCTGCATTTTGTTTCTTGGCTTCTTCTTTTCGCAACTCCTTAGCAACAGAAATCTTCGAACAACGAGTGTTGCACCGTAGCATTAGTTTAATACCATTAACCACAACTGGCTTCTTTCTATTTCGTTGTCTCTCTTCGAAACCTTTACGTCTGATTTTATGAGTTGAACCATCTAAAACTGGACTGACAATGTCATCATATTTCGTTCCATTATCGAGCAATTCAATATCCCATTCTTCGCATTCTGTCTCCAGGTTTTCATCTCCTTTGGAATGGTAGACATCACACATCTCCCTTTCACTTCTACAAGGGTAAAGTGAAGTCAGAATTGTGTCAACCAAACGTTTATGCTTCGAAGAGGTTTTCAACTTCCTTTTAGAAACTTTTTCCATTTTAACTGATGCAGTTGCAGTATATGTTTCGTTCCTATCGATGCAGTGTATGGTTCTTTCAAACTTATCAGCAGAAACGCTTTGACAACTCTTGTCTATTTATCGGGAAAAATTTCCTCTCTGTGGTGCAATTTTATTTATTTGTCAATGACGTAATGCTTTGTTGGCAAGTTGCATCATTCCTGTTCTCAGAATGTTTTGTAAACGAGGCTGATTGTGTTAACGAGACTTTGCAGTTATGGCCGAAGATTTTGAGAGTTTGGCAAATTACAAAATTGGTAAGTTATTTATCTTATTATTGCAATTTGATTACTCGAACGTTTCTTTTTAAGAGCGTTTAAGTTTTCAAAGAAAATTTAATGGTATGGCATATACATAGTGTGACCTTTTCAAAACGCTGTTTTGTTGAATAATAGGCTCCACACCCCCTCAGGACAAACACATTATCCTGACCCTATGAACTTATTTAAATGTGTTGCAAATTCGCTTTAGTGGGTTACTATTTCGCCACCATAAGAAATTTTGAGGTAATGTTTTTAGAATATTGGTAATCAGCAATGATTTACTGGATGGCCTATCGGACAGAGGAGAGTACTCTCTTAAGACTGAACCTTGATGACAGATGATTCGCTAGTTTAATCAACAAACTCCCTGAGACTGGCATGTGCGACACAAGAGTGCTCCCTGACCCATTTAGTTTAAAGCTGAAAGTGTTGACCTATTTTGTTCAAGGTTATTCAAATGAGATCAATTGTGTTTAGTGCTTGTTTGAACAAGGGTTAATGTACTAGTGAAAATGCCTAATTGTTCTAGACAACTTAAAGTATTGACAGCATTTGTTGATTCATTTCTATTACTATATCTTTCTGGAATTTTCTTTTGTGGTTTATGCTGAAACACCCCTCATCAGTGTCCCAGAGGTTTTGGTTCAGTTATGTTCACTTTTGGTTCAGACTTCAACAAAGTATGAAAATTTGATCAAATGCAAACAAATGATCAAATGAAATATAATACACGGTATAAGTAAGATGATTTTGATATATGATATTATTTAAAGATATAATCTACAAGGTGATTATATATTATTGTAACTTGTTTCCTGATCACCTTTGTGTTATTTCTCTCCTCTTGGTTTTCTTTCTTCCCTCTTATTGCCTAACCATACATGTATGAATGGCCACCCAAACAGACAGATACTTTAATTTGAACTCAACTTCAGAAGTAATCAGCAGAACAGGTGTGAATCCTGGTGCAAACAGTCAACATCCTCTTTTTCATGAGGTGGAAACATTCCCTAATTGAAGCCCCCTAATTGAAGTTATTTATATGAGAAATGTTGTTTTAAGATTCAGTTACTTTCCAAAAGGATAACTTTTAGCAGCTAAGTCCTTGGAAGAATGACCTTAAGATAAGCTAGCTCAGAAATTGAACATGTGATTCAAAAGAATTATTCTTTTGAATCACATGTTCAATTTCTGTTTTTCTCTTGCTGCATAACTCCATATTATTCATTTGGTGAACTTGAACTTCTTTCAATATTTGTAATACTTAGTGTTAAGGTACCTACTTTTCCATTACTTTTGTTGTACTTTCGTTTCACCTATGTGTGGCCTCTACTTTTACAATTATGGCTAAGAATTCAATTGTTGAAAATAACACATACTAGACACAAAATAATAACACAAGATAACAAAACCATGTCTAGCTTTCAATTACCAGGGCTAGCAATGGGATCAGATCACTAAGTTTCCAAGGAGGTCAAACAACAAGTCACCTTTCCCCTGAAATAAAAACTGCCCAAAAATTGAAGAAAAATTATCAAGACATGATTCTTGCAAAGAAGTGTGTTTGCTCATTCAGCAGAAATCAACACTCTTATGCAATCTCTAGTGTTGTTTAGTATTAGAGTTAATTAGTGTGATCATGTTTTTCAGAATTATCAGTTAACAAATTATTGCCTTTTGTACTATTGTTTTGTACTTTTGGACAACTGTATTAAATGAGAAAATTTTATTGAGGTACAAAGCAGTGAAACAGCAAGTGTTTGTACACACTTTTTTCATTAAACTGTGAATCTGAATCCTCCAAATCAACAAGCTCCTCTTCAACATGCATTTGTCTCCCTGGTTTCTGGCTTTGGTTCAATCTTTTTCTTTGTTCTTTGGTACTGTCCAAACAGAAACACAGAAACATAGCTATTCATTAAAGCTACCTTTAATTCTTGTTTCCTCTTAGAAACATATTTTTTGGTTGTTTAATAATCATTTTATTTTGGGAGCAGATCAGTTTTTATATGAAATGCATGAAAAAATGCCACAAGCTTCTACAGCCAGTATGCTATGACAATCTGGGCTGATCAAGGGTTTCTGATGTTATATATTTTTATATAACATTTTTGATAGATTTTCCAAAAATGCTAAAAGCGTGGAAAAAACTGTTGAAACAGCCTGTCTACAAGACAGAAAGAACAAATTAATGGCTACCCTCTCCTTAAATGCACACTTTCAATTCTCCAGTGATTTCCTTGATGGGGCCCCTAGATGGTTTAAGGAAAATATAAGTGTTTTCATCAAGTTGAATCATTCATAAATTTTTATTCTTCTTTTTGTGATTCATTACAGTATTCAAATAACAGTTTAGCAGAAAATCACGCAAGAAAGTAGAGACCTCCTCATCTTCTAAACTTGAATCTGCTGTTAGATCACATAGAAAATATTAACTGATGTCTAAGTCAATCTCAATATCACCCAAGAGAAGTTTAAGGTCACTTTCATTTATAATCTACCCTTAAAAAAATTTTGCCATTCAAACATTCATTTTTTATACCCAGCTTCAAGCCTTTCAAGGCCAGTCTCCGAAAGGTGACACATTTTCTTTGCACTTTTTCTTGTTGTCTTAGAACAAATGTGCATATTTCTTTTTAGCAAATTATGATGTGTTACCAGAGGAACTTGACTTTGATATTCTTGAGTTTGGAGTTGATGGGGATCTAGAGGTGGTTGCAAAGAGAAGAGATGGACTAAACCCACCGTGCACTGTGAGGAAACCTTTTTTTGAATTTGTTGATATTATTTCATGTCAGGTGTGATCATCCTCCTTGTTTTGACAGGATTTGGTTAGAGCAAAGAAGTCCTCTAACAATATTAAGTCATCATGTATTGAACCATACTCTGCCAGCATGTTTGCAGTAGTGAAATGTTATAGGTAGCATAAAACCATATCTTGTTCATGTTTACTGGTTTCTTGCAAAGTCTTCATGAATTACATTTGTTTGTGCTGCTTTTCAATTCTCCCTCTTGTCAATTATCTAAGAAGGCTGGATAGCTTAGCTGACAACTGGTTATCACTTTTCAATTCTTTTTTGTTATTCGTGTAAAAGTTTAAGACAGTGAAAATATCCACAACAATAACACAGGGAGCATAGAAGTTTACAACAAACCTTTATCAACTTGTCCTGAAAAAATATAACACCATGAAATCTGAGGATGGGAGAATTTTGAGAATTCTTTGCTGTTGTGATTGTTAATGATACAGTTTATTTCTTAAGATAAAACTAAACTCAAAAAGTCAATTTTACAGCTGCCTGCTAGTTTGCCTGAGCTTTTCCCAGATACAAAAGATGAACTGGAAGATTTTCTGCTTCATCCAGAAAAACTGCAAATACATGATTACCAAAAATCTCAGAGGTAGGTTGTTTTTTAACTTGTTTCTAATATTTGAACAAATGTGTCTAGATAATTTCCAAAATGTGTCTAAATAATTAATTGTAAGACACATCTTCTGAAATTTTTTTATGATGTGATTTCAAGAATTGGTTGGGTATAATTGAAAAATAAAAAAAATAACCCACTTTTACTGCAGGTTCTGGGAGAGAGAAAGAGACCCAGAGACATTATTCAGACATGAAGCAACACAAAATAGTTACTCTCTGGAGATGGAGAGAGACGTAAAAACAGGAGCTTGCAAAGGATACAAAGAGGTTTTAATTTTCATATGTTCCCAGGGGTGTCAGGGCAGATAGGAAGAGCAGAGGTCAATATATGTTATCTTCAAGACAAAGGGTGATAAAAGATAATTGTCTAGACCCAAATATTGAGTATTGGAAGAACATCAATTGAAATAGGGGACTTTTTCTTTTTGTTCTGTAGAGGTCAAATTGACATCAAATTTAAACTCCATTAAAATTGAAGTCTTTGCATCCTATTTACTTTATTTGAATCAGTAGACAACAAAGTTTTTTATTGCAATACTTAAATGGATTTCTTGTCTTCTTGTGGTACAAAATTTAAGAATGGCTCTGAAAAAGCAAACGTTTTGAAACATTTCCTTTAATATAGCAAACCAGAGACCCTGTTGTTGTTTGTTATTTTGACAACTTGGTCAAGACTCATTTATCTGTGAAAGTATTTTTTGATGTTAGATTCATTCCTATGTTGTTTTTATTTTGATTGCCTAGATAATGTAAGTAGCTCTTGTTTCTTTATTGATAGTTGCCTTTATAGGGCTTTTCAATTATCAATTGTTTTCCTAGATTTCTCTATTAGATGTTGGACTTACAGCCAGAAATTCAATGTCATTCCATCGACAGCCAGGGGCTCTATCAGGGTCAGTCAAAGGCGAGCCATCAAATTACCCATTTATGCCAGGTAAAGTTTGTAGCTGTATAGTTTGCAGCTGTAGCTCTTGTGGTGGGTCAAAAAGCATAGCGGGTAAACCTTGATTGGTTGTCAGTTCTTGATTCTAGCAACGTGATTGGTAGATTTCCTGGAGGATTCCCAAGAAGGGGATCTTGCCAACAACCAATCAAGAATTGTTCGCTTTACGGGATGAAAATGAAATATGATATAATACAATACAACCCTGTTTATAAGAACCAGTCAATTTAAGTTGCAGGCTGACTGTTCTTAATTTTTTCGAAAATCTGAGGCAGGATTGTTCTTAATTTGTTCTTAAATTGATAGAGTGTAAGCAGTACGACTGTTAGCTTTTCATTTGCCAACTAAGTAAATGAGACAGCCTTCATTTGCCGACAAGTTTGACAATTCACCTACAAAGCACCCAGACATGGCTAAAAATCCTCGTTTTGAAATAAAAGGTTGTTCAAAATTGCATTTTACAGTAGCTCAGCCTCGCCTTGTTCTTAGTTTGTTCTTAACTTTAGACCAATTTGAGCCTCGTGTTCTTACAAAATCGTTCTTACAAAAAAGAGTGTACATTGTTTCAAAAATTAAAATTGAGTCCTAATTCTTGTCATGTAATGATTGAGTTGTTCCAATTGTTCAGACACACCCAAGATCCATTACACGTTCTCTGGCGTCTACTTTCGTTCTTTTTAGACTCCTTTTTGTTAAGATATGATTTTTTCTTTCTTTGTTGCGATTCACAGGTGGCTTTACTTTTGAAACAATGGCCAGAAATATGCCTGACATTAAAGAAGATGAGATTGGCCTAGAAGGAGGTAAACACCTGTGGTGAAACTAACCTATTTTCTCTACCTCATGACAACACCAGACCCTTCAGAAAAGTTAAATTTCTTGAAATGACAATTTTACTACCACTAGGCCTTTGTTTGCAATCATAATTTGATAATGTATTTATATATGCGCTCATATTTTGAAGAAGGAAAAACCTACAGTAGATTCCCCTTCCCTTGGGCAGTTAATGAGTTGGCAATTTAGTTGTGAATTTAGGCTTTTTTGGATATCACAGCTATCTGCTAGGTGATTTCTATGATTCCGATATTCAAGATTAGATTTTTTAGATATAACATTCAAACAGGAAATAACCACCATTTTCATTTGCTATAACTTGGTTTTTTCTATCTTTAACTATCTTCATCTTTCTGTTGTAGATCTCCTTGATTTACCCCCAGGTTTCGTAGAGCCAATCAAGTTTGATTTTACGCAAAAAGCAGGTTCGTCTACTTTGTGTCTGATTATATTTTGACCAGATTTCGATTTTTTACATCCTTATCATGCATTTTTCTGAGCCTCAAGACATAAACAACATAAAGTTTTTGTTAGATTTATAGGTCATACGCAAATGAAATGTAAAACTAGGCATGTTTCCAATTTGATTCTAATTGAAATCTGTTTATTAAATATGCTGTGATCTATATTCTGTCAAATTTTTTAATTTCATATGATAGAGTTTGAGTTTGGAAACCGGATTGCAACAAACATTGCTACGTGACTGCTTTCTATTTGTCTGCAGAAGACAATTGGAAATTATCGGAAATTCGGCTATTATTTTTCTTAATCATATGACATATTTTCTCCAGTTTTTTCACTGACTTGCTTAATAAATTGCTTTTTATTGCACGACTGAACAAATCAATTTGATTTCTTTGTCCAAAGCTCTTAAATCAGACAGGATATTTTAGATAATTATGGGCCAAATGTAGCAGAAACATTTCAATCATAGTCTATTTTACCGTTACTTATAATGTGACAAACTGATTGACGTCATATTCGGGGTATGGAATTTCAATGCAGACAGGGGTCGAAATAAACTTTTAACGCATTCGATTGAGTATTGTTGAATAATTGATAATCTAGTAGGTCTGGTGTGCCTAACCAAGTCCAAGTGAAAAGGCAGCAAGTATAGAGCTGGGTCACATGTTTGTCATATGCAGATTTACAAAACTTCAACGCGAGGTTCTGCCTATGTATACGATACGAAGTGTACTACAGGTCGGCAATAGGCAAATATCTGCTACCTTTAAGCTGTATTGCAGCAAAACTGCTGGCTTATGAGCAAAACTGCTGGCAGAACGGAAGTATTGTTTATAACATGCATCGATATTCTAGCCTATTGAACCACAGATGGACAGCAAACATGCGTAGTTTAGAATGGATGGTTCAGTGTTACTTTATGAAGTCCATTTTAGCATACTCTATTGGGTATATTTTCTATAAATTTTTATTCCATACTTTTTTAGATTCACCTTCATCCGAAGATACTAGCTTGGCAACTAATGTCTTCAATATCAATGACATTTTCTCCGGTGAACTAGTCCTTGGAGACTTAGATGTAAACGAGGCTGATAGTAGTGATCAAAAGGAAGAGAGCAATCAGCAAGAATTAGGACAAACTGTAGGAGAGCAAAAACTGGATGATACTGCAAACTTGGATGAAGACGTATTGCAGGTCGTATCGACGTATCTTTTGTTGAGATTTCTACGTAGTTTGAATTACAACTTAACTATTTAATTTCTTGCTGCATAGCAGTGGTGTAATGGAGATAATCATGACAAACATGAAAGCAGATTTAAAAACGATAGTTCTTCTCATTTACTAGGGTGAAGCTAAGTTATTTCCTATAGTAAATGAATTTTTGAAATTGATTTGAACACGAATGAAGTCTTGAAAACATGGATGTAGAATGTTAGGGCGCCTTTTGGTCGGAGACCCTTAGTTATCGAATTAAAGTAGCTTAAACTGCGTTACACCACTGAACCAAAGAAATGAGTTTATTTGTTGCCAGAAAGTATTAATAGATGATAAAAGAATTGTTTTTCGAAAAAAGCCTATTTATTGAAAGTCTGAATTTTGACCATCACCCTACAGTGGGTGCTGTCTAATGCTAAGCATGATTAAACGAGGGGGTAGTTATGAATCGTGACAGCATTTAACTTTTATGGTGGATTATTTGTGATACTTCAATCATTGCTGAAGCCCATCCAGCATAAGCCAAAGATGAGTTAATGAGAAACAATAATAAAATAATAATAATGATCATATGATAATTATACATATGGCTTTGAAGAAAGCAAACATTTAACAACAAACTAAAAGCTTTTTCGTCTGACACTTCTTAGAGTATAAAACTTTAGAATTAGGGTCCGAAAGAACACGATGGAAAATATGTACTCAGTCGTAGATCGAAAAAGGCCAATCAGAAAAACGCTAGCACAAGACCGGTATAGTTGACCAATCAGTGCTGCGAGCCTAAAGAAAAATTACCAATGGATTCCAACTATTATTATTATCCAAAAAGAAAAATTACCAGTTTTTAATAATCGAACAACTCGACACTGCCAAGGTTGTGCAAAACTCTATAATGACGGTATGTTTCAGATAATTGGAATCGATATACATACAAACGAAAAAGCCGCCCTTGTGTAGACAGAAGCAGTTATTTTTCTCTTTTGGACTCGAATGGTAATTTCTCTATAGGCACGCAGCACTGATTGAACAACTATGCCGGTAATGTGCTTGTTTTTTTAATTGGCCTTTTTCGATCCACAACTGGGTCTATATTTTCTATGGTGTTTTTTCGGGGGTCTTATTCTGACGATTTTTGCTCTGAGGAATGTCAGACGAAAAAGCTATAAGTATGTTGAGAAATGTTTGCTTTTTTGAAAGCCATTTTCAAGTTCTGTACCGCAAAAAAAATTAAAAATTATATAAATTTATACAGGATAGGTTTTTCAGTACAATGAAGTACTGCTATCGATAAGGGTCCTGTATGAAAGGAACTGCTAACAAAGTAAAAAGATGTAGAGGTTAAGATGCTACATGATTATCATAAACAACTTAGGTTATATATTTTTTGCTTAAAGTTAAAAATAGGATAATATTCCTGAGCTCGCTATCTTTTATTCGAAATGTAGACTGTATAGTGGAATTTAATTGCATTTTTCTCATCTGAAAATGGTTACTGAGGATTTCAAGAGCTGCTAAAAGTAATGCATTCTGCTACTGCAGATTTATAAGCTGGTTTATTTAAAATTTTTTTATATCTTTAATATCTTTTTGAATAGGTTTCAGAGATCGTCAAAAAGCCTCCAGAATCAGAGAAAAATAAGGAAGAATGGGCTATGATTGAGAATACAGAACACAGTGTGGACGATTTTCACAGGCTTGTCCCAGATATGGCCCATAAAGTACTAAATTGTTCAATTTCCTTTTGAATTCATTTTGCATAATGAAAGTCTTTTATCATTTTTATTCTACACAAGATGTTTCCTAAATGATTAGAGACCACATTTTAGTTTACAGCTAAGGTAAACATGAGTTAGTTGGGTGAATAGGGTGATATTTATATTTTGCTTTTCAAGCTATATCTACATATGTAGATTTTCTAGAAAAACTATTGCAACTAGAGTTATTCGGCTTTTTTCTTTATTAAAATAAACAAGACTAGAAAGAAAATTAGAGGTGAATTTTTTCTCAGGTTGTCGAATGTGATTGCAGAATAGCATTTGTTTTTCTAGTTTCCCTTCGAACTGGATAATTTCCAGAAGCAGGCAGTACTTCACTTAGAACATCACGAATGTGTCTTTGTTGCTGCACATACGTCAGCAGGAAAGACAGTAGTTGCAGAGTATGCCATTGCATTGGCACAAAGACACATGACCAAGTAAGCATTGTATATGAAGGGATTTAATCCTGATGTTTTGCTTATCTGCTGATATTACATAGTTGTTTTTTCTCTGTATATTTCTGATGTAGGTCAAAGTGTGTCTTAACTTAAGGTTTTTAAATATCTCCACAATTAAGAATCGCATTGCTATAAAAATTCAGAAACGAGATCCAGAAAGTTCTCTCAAAAGCAAGGTTCGTATGTCTTCAACATGTATTTTTCATTGATAGTCAGTCTTTTTCAAATCGATTCAAATCGAGCTTCCTTTTCTTTTTCTCTCCAATTGAATAACTCTAGATTTGAATAAGACTTTTCTTCATAATAAAAGTTTACTGTGTAAAGTTGTCAATATATGGAGACTTAGATCTACATTTTGTGCCTCAAAATCGGAGTAAGCATGAAACTTGGATTTGTAGCTTAAAACTGCCTTGTTCTAACCATCAAACTATTTTAAGCAAACTTGTGTTGAGTTAGTGATAATGGGGAAAAGGATCATTAAAATCAAGTAGAACCATTCTCTCCGTCTTGCCACCTCAAATCTCGTCTTTTTCTTTCTGTATCCAAAAACCTATAAACAAAACGGTTTGAGACTTTTTCTCTATTTTTTGGAATAGAGTCCTTAATTCTAAGTTGCCTTATGTACTCAGATTTTTTTCTTTCTTTATTCAAAATTGGTATAATTTCTAGCTATGCATACTCAATCTAATTGAAGCCAACTAATTTAAATTACCAACGCTGAATATAATGTAAATCAAATGTAACCGATTTTGCTAACGTATTCCTTGCAAAGATTACAAGTACAATTAAACGATGTAAATTCTGAGATTTTTTTCTTGAATATTTGTAAAGTAGGGGAGTACTTTATCTCGTTTGAAACTGAGTTCTATATTTGGCTACATCTGTATGATACGGTATAAAATCCATATACTTTGTAATGTGACTCCGCTGTTTTGAATTGGGAGTTCCTTTAGTAATATGGGCATTTATTTATGGAAAATATTTCATCCATAAAAGGCCAATATGGATTTTACATTGCTTCCCTTACAAGATGATATTAGATGTGGGCTTCTTGCCCTTGACACAGCCTACCTTGGGGGTTTAAAACTTCTTTACAAAAACACTCTGCACCAGAGTAACCATGGCGTTTCTTAACTCATCGTTTTGGTTCCTACAGAGGTTCTTATGTTGCAATGATTCTTTATAAAATTTCTTGCAAAGGGCGCCCTTTGCCAAAAACAATGGCTACACTTGTAGGCTACACCAGTCGTGGTTTGCCCATAATTTTTTGCAGACACAATCTGACAATTAATTCAAATATATTTTTCGTAAATTTTAGACCTTTGCTTGAGCGTTTCCTTGTAAATTTTTTAGTTTCTAGGGATGCAAAATTGGAATAGTATGTAGACGTATCAAAATCTGTTAGATTATGTTTTTATCTTTTTTAGAGCAATATATACATCTCCAATTAAAGCATTATCGAATCAAAAGTTTAGAGACTTCAAGAACACTTTCTCAGATGTTGGTATTTTGACGGGCGATGTGCAAATACGACCCGATGCTTCCTGCCTCGTTATGACCACTGAAATTCTCAGGTATGAGGCTACCTGTCTAGCTAATTTTGCTGGTTAGTCAGAACAAGTAGCCTGTATTTTCTCACCAAATTATAAAGTATTTCACTAAGACAATATTTGAATATGCCTATGAGTGCTCTGCTTCTGAAATAACTGCCTTATGACGCTATGCTGGAAAGCCTTTAAAAGTTTTTTGAAAGATTCGTTTGAAAGTTTTATAACGTTTTGCTTTCTGTTTTGACAATTTTTGCTTAGAAGCTTCTCACTTCATCAAAACATACCTGTTGCGTTTTTATTCAAACTTTATGAATCCTAGAACTCTTCCCTTGAAAAGATTTTTTGTATGCTAATATTTTAGATCCATGTTATATAACGGATCTGACGTGATAAGAGATATAGAGTGGGTGATATTTGATGAAGTTCATTACATAAACGATGCATCGGTAAGTAGAGTGTGTCCACAGTATATAGAAAGTCTCGTTCAAAAGCCTGATTTCTGTCAGCTGATATTAGAAATTCTTAGATTGCTTAAATATCGACTTGTTGCAAGTCTGAGATCCGCTAAAAAATTTTTAACTGATATTATACCACGGCCGAATAAGGCTGTGATACGGAATAAATTTACAATGACACGAACTAGTTATGCTTGAATTTTTATCCAGCCCTGGTGGGTGATGGATTTTCACTTACCTTGTGGTCAGTATCTGACATTGTATGCTCTGAGGAGTGTCAGACGAAAGAGTACTCTCAAAATGCTGTGATATGTTTCTACTTGTCCATTCTATTTTTAAATTTTATTACAGCACCCTAATTTAAAATTATTTGTCAGATAAAGAATTGCTTGTGATATCATGTTGTTGCAGAATAAACTTATCCAATAGCCCCAGCTCTAAATGAATGCAATTCTGATCTTAAGCGAATGGTCGTAATATCAAGCAATTAATTTTTTATTCAAGTGTCTTATAAAACTTTTAATCTTCAAAATCTCCATGAGGTACCTCGTACAAGTTCTCTGCACACTCAATACGTCACGTCCATTTTTTTCACTAGAATAGGAAAGGCAATGTCCTACCTTTTTTGAAGTGTTTTAACACTTAGATTGCAGTCTCTTACCAATAGTTAACGTTTTTTTATGAGTAAGTATTTTTACGTATTTTCATAGCGTGGTGTTGTATGGGAAGAAGTGCTGATTATGCTTCCTGATCACGTTGGCATCGTGTTGTTGTCTGCAACTGTGCCGAATACGTATGAATTCGCTGATTGGATAGGGTATGTACATTTCGAGCTTGTTTTTCCAAGAAATATTTATACCCCTTCAGATTTCCAAGAAATTAATCAGCATGAAAGCCTCTTGTGATTTCAAAACCAATTGCTGCCATTTGCTTTGGAAGTCAATTAACCAGCCCTTTATTGATAATGATTTTCTTTCAAGTGACACTGTTTTTCTATTGCTTTTTAAGGAGGACCAAGCGAAAGAAAATCTACGTCATAAGTACTTACAAAAGGCCAGTGCCTTTGGAACATCACCTTTTCACTGGCAACAGCACGAAGACAACGAATGAGCTATTTTTGCTGGTTGATTCACATGGAAAATTTGAGAAGCGAGGCTATCAAGCCGCAGGAGATGCTCTAAAAAGCCGCGCAAAGAAAGGCAAGGAGGCCTATGGGCCTAAGGGTGGCAAAATGGGGAATCCGAAACAGGTGAAATGCTATTTTCTTCGCAAACAGCGTCGTTAGATCTTTGACAAAGGGGATTTTTCACTTTACAACTAATCCTTTAAATGATTTTTAACTGCGTGTTTTAAAAAGTACTTTTTACTTTTATTTTTTCTTATTAGTATATCCTTTAAAACTGAAATCTAAAAAAGGGCAATCGAGGGGGAGCTATTCCAGAAACGTAACGTAGTTTAGATAGTGCATTAGAAGCTCCCAAATTCTCTTTCTTGAATCCCTTGTTGAATTTATTATCACCGTTTAAGAGAAAAGAGATATTTTTGGAACTTATATGAAGCAAAGTATATCTGCCATTTATGTAACAGATTTAATTGACCTTTAATGACGTAATGGTAGTCCCAGTGTTTACCTGATGAATTTAACGTACATGATTTTAATACATTCTTCTACAATGATGTATGGTAAGTGGACAAGAATGAAACTTGCCTGGCACCTATTATGTCATTTCGTGTGATTTCAGAGTTCTAGCTGCCACGAAATTTCAGCAAAGAGTTTGCAACCTAGGAATATCTCTGTCTTTAAATATTATCTCTTAAATATTTCGAAGATTTTTGTACGTTTTGTTTTCTTCTTTACATTTATTAGGACCGCAGTGTGTGGCAAGCTGTCCTCGACATGTTAAAGAAGAAAAGCCAGCTTCCGGTTGTCGCTTTCACATTTTCCAGGAAACAATGTGACAATAACGCCAACCAGCTGACTTCGGTTGACCTCACTACGAACGTCGAAAAAGCAACATTCACGTTTTCGTCAAGAAATGTATCAGCAGATTGAAGGGCTCAGATAAGCAATTACCACAGGTACCTGAAGCAATTTAACAAACACTGATCAAGGAAGGGGTTTTCTGATCTTTGTTGAAAGTAAAGGAAAAGAAATTTAAAAGATTCTAGCTAGTTTCAATTTTGCTATAAGTAGACATTGATACGAGGATGTACGATTGACAAAGAGTGTCCTGTGGCTGCAATATCTTACCCGAGTTTCCCTGACATGTATTATCTTTGTTTTTCCAGATTGGTTTTTGCTTGTGGTGGTTCGAACTATGACGACTGCCCCCCCCCCTTGAGTGTCAAAAGCCAGGAAACAGAAATATCATTGGATATTGAATACCTAAAACAATACATTCGAATGGTCATGTTTGCTGTGTTTTTATATATAATTACCATAAGTTACTTTTTTACAAAACTTTAAAGATCGTCAGGCTTTTTTGTAGCCATTTGTGCATCACCGTTAATATAGGTGGTTCCTGATACGAGGAACTGATGAGCTTCCTTGTCTAATGAACTGAACATCTCATCATTTCAGTCTGTTCAGCGAGGGGTCTCTGTTTAACGAAACCTCTGTTTAACGATCTCACCTTCTAAAATTTTTTATTTCATTTCAAGTTTTTAATATCTAGATTCTATTGCGTTTTCATGAGTTTACTGCTTTGAGTTTCTTCTTTCTCATAATAATTGTCTTCTCTCTCTTTTAAATCGTGAACTATCGTGTTTTCCATTGCACGGAAAAACATGTTCCTGCAGGTTTAAACTTTGGGATATGAACACGTTTTACGACATGCTCGTAGTTGTTTTCATTTCTTCCATGCCTAATTTTATATAACGGTTGGATCATTGACAATAAATGATTGTGCAAACATTTGTTCCTTCAGGTACTTTGGATGGGGAGTCTTTTGAATCGAGGGATTGGTGTGCACCACAGTGGAATATTACCGATTCTAAAAGAAATGGTTGAGATGCTTTTTCAAAAAGGTCTTGTCAAGGTAGTGTTTTATTTTGTGGTTTTGATAGCAGAGCAGCTGAGCTGCAATCGGCCCTAGCAGGATGCTTTTCCTTTGATGATTTAATTCAAGTAGCGGTTTAATATGAACAATACTGCCTATCAGTGCATATGTATTTATATATGAGAAGTAAATATCATTTAATAGACTTGATAACATAGAAAACAAATAGGATTTCGACTTATTATTGCATTATTTTTTTATCACTTCAAATGTCATTGAGCCTTACTTTTGTATTTTTCTATTAAACTTTTTCTCAACAAACATTCTGTTATGATTACTTAATTTCACTGATACATTTGCAATAGACGGCAACATTTTGGGAAAACTTTTATTTTTTAGTCAATAGAGGAATATTTCATTCAATATTTTATTTTCAATACAGAATCTTCTCAATGATTTTTTATAGTTGCTTTTTGCCACGGAGACATTTGCCATGGGTGTGAACATGCCTGCAAGGACGGTTATCTTCGATTCAATTCGAAAACATGATGGACAGGGCTTTAGAGATTTGCTGCCAAGCGAATATACCCAAATGGCTGGACGCGCTGGAAGAAGGGGCCTGGACTCTACTGGCTTAGTTATAATATTGTGTAAAAACGATGTACCGGAAATGGCTGATTTACATAAGATGATGATGGTAGGTACAATCTTAGGAAGTAGACAATTTTACACCAATCAATTTTTCTTTTGAATGATTTGATTTGATGACAAAAATTTAAAACTCTTTTGCTATTGATATGTGTATAGGAACTGATACTGATTCATTGAATTTTGAGCTAGCTAAAGTGATTATAATATTTTCAGGGAAAAGCCACCCTTCTTCAGTCACGTTTCCGACTAACGTACTCTATGATACTGAACCTTCTTCAAGTCGAGCAACTCACCATGGAGGACATGATGAAACGAAGCTTTGCAGAATTTTCCCACCAGAAAGAGACACCTGAGTTCACTAAAAGGAGAGAGGCTCTAGAACAGCAGATCAATAATCACATTGAACTCGAATGCCCAATTTGTGCCACGGATTTGAAGCAGTACTACTTCGATTGGAAAGAATTTCATAAAATGAAGAGGCAGTTACAGGTACTACGACTGACTTGGGTCTTTTACTTGAAACTTTTTGTATGTAATGATAGCCTCCTACCAGCTTGTTGAAATTCTTTTACTTTGATCAATTTAACAACATTTAGATACTTGATACGGTAGAGTTCTGTTTTTCAGAGTTTTATTTTGACATCACAAGCGGGAATGCGTGCATTGACCCCAGGACGCGTTTTAGTTATCGCAAACAATCGCTTTCATAACTCACTGGCAGTTTTGTTACAACAAGGTAATTTAAAGCAGCGCCTGGAGATCTCAAAAGATCCTCTTGACAAACTGTTTACTGTTCTTGTGTTGACTTCAATGGAAAATGAAAAAACAGATACTCAGGACGATCTCAGGCCTACCGCTGCAGATGCAGTGAAGAACCCTGTGATATCGAGACAGCTTTCGATACCAGTTGGTGCTGCCTGTCAAATTGTTGAAGAAGTCCGTGGAAGTGATATAGCGTATATCACCACAAAACAAATTAAAACCGACCCAACACGAATTATGGAAGACCACAAAAAAAGACAGATACCAAGATTCAGGTAGGCCTGGCCTCTGACACAATTTTGCGGAATCCTCTCTTTAAGCGTTTTTGTATTCATTTGTTTGCTTTATGTATTTTATTGGCTGGTACATCAGCGTTGATTCTGCCTCTGTGTATCCAAACTTGATCGCGACTATTGTAAAATGAAATATATTCTTTGCAATCTTTATGATCAACTGTTAAAAGAGATGTTATGAGCACGAGCTGCATTAGCTTGTTTGTATTTCTTAGGGATGATCCTCCATCTGAAACGACAGTAACTGCTGGTCAAGAGCTTCTGCGGATGACCGATTCAAATCCTGGAGGAATTACCTTTATGGATGCCATAAAAGATTTTAACATGAAGTATTTGGACGTTGTTGAAAAAGTGAAGCGAATTAAGCAAATAGAGGAGATCATTAATTCTTGTCAATGCATTCAATGTCCTCAGTTTTTAGAACATGTAAGTATATTATCAAAATATTGCAAGATTTTGAATTAAGTGCATTTCCTTATTGTATCAATGTGGAAAGTGGAGAGGTGGAAATTGAATTATTGTGTTAGGAAACAATACTTTGCATACATTTTTGAAACGCTCCACAATTTCTGTTATTGAGGAGCATAATTGTACAAAACTGAAAGTGTTGGTAGTTCCATTAGAATTTTTTCTTAAAAAGAATTGCAATCGTTTCCTTTTTCTTTACTGAAAAATACTTATATTGCATAAACAAATATTTTTCCTCTTAGGCTTGTTACTTATTCCCTCTCTTTTTCTTTAAAAATATGAACATTTAGAACTTTATTCATGCAGTAGGCGATTTGTTACTTTCTAAGTGGAATTTGATAGCGGTTGTCGAAACCTTGTTCATGACTGCGTTAGGACTCACGACGTATGATAACAAAGGTTTCCCTTGAAGAAATTAGGTAGCAATCGGCTAATATATTCAAAACTTAATTAATTGTTTTGGTTAATCTTGCTCTTCTAAATATAACGTGTTTTAAAACTAATATGACACTTCTGTCTTATATAGTTTTCTCAAGTAAGGAATAAAATGGAATTAAAGGATGAACTCCAGCGAGTTAAGTACCTCCTCTCGAATGAAAGTCTAGAGCTATTACCAGAATATCAACAAAGAATAGAGGTAAGAGCCGCCTGGTAAATCTCTTCTCGATCAATTTTCATTTAACTGTGCTCCTGTAAACTCTTTGTATATATTTGGGCATAGTTAGATTTGGTTTTAGTGCTGAAAGTTCTATAACACACACCTGGCTGGTTTAGGAGAATACTTTTGAAGATAAAATTTACAAAATGTAGTCAAAGTACATTACGGTTAAAATGCTAGGAAGGCTTTTCTTACAGTTACGTAGCTTCCATAAACGGAGATTAGTTTGTAGGTAGTTTTCCAACCCACATTCTAAAGGGCTCGAAAGAGTGACGTGAGGTTTGACGTCCTTTTGGAAACATGATCAAAAGTTACTTTGAATTAACTTAAATTTACCTAAAGCAATGCAGTTGGGAACTTTTGTTGTTTTTCGTATAGTTAGGGCAATGATTAAAATGCCTTTTACAAAACAGTACTCTATTTTCGTTGCTTATTTCTTCCATTGCCTTATCATTTTTTCTTCTTGACATATCCTAATTTCTGTTTCTTCACTTCCATCCTTGCTTTCACATCTTTTCTTCCCGACTTTTAGTCCTTTCCGTTTTCTGTATCATCTTCGTTTTATTTTTTTTCCTACTTTTCAACTTAATTGGCTTGTGCTTTTGGTTCTCATTTTAAGTCGCTTCTCTTTTTCGTTTTTTGTCTCCATATCTTTTCTCCACTGCTATGTGTCCAGTCACAGTTCACTCACCTTGACGTAATTGGACATCACCTTGACATTTATCAATGTATAATAGCTCTCGTGCGAGTAGAAAACTTTGTGAAACTCTGTTTTCAGGTTCTCAAGACACTGCGATACATTAATAAGGACCAGATTCTGAAGTTGAAAGGGCGCGTAGCTCGTGGAATCAGCAACAATGAATTAATGATAACAGAACTGGTGTTTGATAATCAGTTGACTCACCACAAGCCAACTGAAATCGTCGCTCTGCTATCTTGCTTTGTTTGTGAAGTGGTATGTTGTTGTTTTTCTTTGTATCAATTTTATGTCTTGTTCCACGTCATTTTATCAGTCCAGCTAGAGTGAGACAATTTTTTCTCCTGCTTTCCATGATATGTACTTAGAAGCATTCATATGGTCTCATATGTGACCGTACTATTGAGATTTCACTATGTGTTCTTTCCAAATGCCCATAATTTCCCCTTTAAGTATCTGGTAGATTTACCGCCTCTCATTGACCCTCTTGTATTCTTAGAAAAAGTCCAGTGAACCAGAACTGACAGAAACCCTAAAAGAGGTACGTATAGTAACCTTGATTATCCTCAACGTATCGTATCGTAGTCTTCAATGGTACTAACTCCTACTCTTGTCCCCATCAGAACCATCATCATAAAATACACTTAACAAGACTAAGGTTGATACAAATGCCCAATGCGATTCAAAACATTTTTCAAAACATGATTTAATTTACTTGGGGATGTGCTTTGTTTTTCTCGAGGAAAGTACCTGAGTTGACTTTTTTACCTACATGCTTTAGTAAAACGTTCCATTTTGGTATACCGTGCAAATTTTCACAAATTCAAATACCGTGCAAATTTTGATGCAGTTTTTGCATGAGTATTCCATAGACCTGCATATGCGTTTATTTCAAAGTCACATGGTAATTAAAATTTTGTGAATGAATTTCATCTGATAATATGTTCTCCGTAATTCGAAATTTTCCCATTTCAAATATTTTAGCAAATGAGTAGCACTAGATCATCGGCGGTAGTATCTTTTAGGAAAAATGACCTACGAAAACCGTTAAAAGGAGTTGGTTCCTCGGACTTGCCTCAAGTCATATGCTGTTTGAATTCGATAACTTAATAATCAAGTTTTCCAAATCACGCTGCAGCTCTGGTTTTTTTTGCCTACTGGTGTGCTCTAGTGATTTTATTTGCTACCTCCGTGTCTCAAATCCGCTTTATATCTTCTGCTATAAGAACACATTGATTTTAGGGTGTGCAAGTGATCAAGAAATGTGCAAAGGCTCTTGCTCAGATCCAAAAGGACTGTGGGATGTCCTTAACAGAGGAAGAATATGTAGAGTCGTTTCGCTTTGGATTGGTGCAAGTTGTTTATGAATGGGCAAGGGGGATACCCTTCAAAGAGATAACAGAACTCACTGATATTCCCGAAGGTCTGTAATACTCATTTTTGATTCTTTTAAAAGCCTTTCACACATGTGTAAATGCCGCCTTCTGATTTTTCTCTTAGTAAATAAGCTGTATCTTTTTAAACTATAACTTTTTAATCATAGGCGTTGGAGGGATAGGTGCTTTGAGGGCTGCAGTCCCTCCTAACAAAACAAACTTTTTCGAATATAAGGCTCCGTTCGAACATTTCTATCTCCATGTAGCAATATTATTCGGTGAGGGATCCATACTAAGCCTCCTAAACGTTTAGCATACGCCCATGTTTGACATTTTATTTCATTGCTAACTCTGATTGTCTTTTAGGTATAATTGTTCGCTGTATCCAACGACTTGATGAGATCTGTCGTGACGTTAAGGCTGCAGCACGTATAATCGGTGATCCGGTGTTGGTAGACAAGATGGAACAGGGCTCAAGTCTTATCAAAAGAGACATTGTATTTACTGGAAGTCTTTATACTAGTTGATTTTTAAATGCCTAGGATTTCTTAAACTGAATTGTAGCTAGATATGAATATATTCACGAAATCGTTATTTTGAAGATAAGCCTCGAAATCTTAAAATATTCTGGACGGGCGTTTATGTGATAATCTATTTATTTTCTCATCTTGGTTTTTTGAAAAAAACACATCCTGGTCAATGGCTTTGCTATGGGGGTATGGGGTTAAGAACGCTGTCTCATAAATGGATAATAGGATAGTTAAAGTACTCTTCTAAATCTGATGGCAGACATGCGGGAAGAAACCCCCTTTTTTCAAAACATTTTTGTGTAGTAGTAGCAAAATTATCAGTCTCTATGAATGCGACACCTTTTGGTTTTTATAGGCGTGGCACACAAACATTTTACCTCAAGGTAGCAACTGGAAGCCATTTTTGTAATTTGTTGAAACTTCAATCTATTGCATTCATGCCTTTTCTACATAGCTAAAAAAACTGATGCCATACTTCATATTTAACTCCATAGTACTTGATTAAGATAGCTCTTATTTTCACTTCCTTTGTATCGATGTGTTGATTTTATAAAGAGTCACATGTCCTTGGCAAATCAAAAAGGAAAGTGGATGAAAAAGTTTAGTTAGTATTTCGCCCGAAAGGTCAATTTTTTAATGTTTAAGTCTAAAAAAATTGTGAGTATTTTGACGGAAGGTTTCCTCCTCAGATGCAGTCAGTATTCACGTACAGACAGGTTTTTCAGCTCTTAATCTATATGTTTGGAGAGGGATCTGCATGGAAACAACATTAATAGACGTTTAAAAAAATGTGTTGCAATGGAAATTCTTCAACCTCTACTCAAGGAGCTTTTCTCATTCTCAAAACTGCATGGCCATCTTGAGTATCGTAAAATTAATCTCGGATAAGGACTTTTGAGCAGCTTGTCGGGGAAAATGCGTCCATTAGCAGCCTTGATAAAAACATACAAATGTGGACTAAAGTCTTGGCAGATAGTCCTCTAGATATTTTGTTACCAAGAGTTTCGTATTTAATTGAATTATCTTTGAAATTGTTTGTTTCTATTGGAAGCAGATTGCTTGATTTCTGAATGTTTATTGCATAGTTGTTGAGGAAGGGTCAATCCTATTCCTGTAAGAAAATAGTTTAAGTTAATCTCGTGTCGTTCCCAAAAACCGAATTTAATTCGGTGAATAGTCTTGCGACTCTAAATCCTGTTACAAAAACTGGACGTAGAGTTTTACCATCTGGATCATGTTCTCTTGATTGAGAGATTATACTACCAGTTACAGGAATAAAGATCAAGTGCCAGGACTGCCTGGTTCATTGAATTTGTATGTAGTGTGCGACACAATGAACAAGGTGAAAATGTTGCTTTTGAGCCTCGCTCTCGTCTGTTGTTGTAACGATGGAGAAGGAAGATGGCTGCGGAACACGTGGAACAACAAATCTCTAAATCGTGACACTGCACAACGTTACTGTAAGGTAGGGTCGATAAAATTTATTAGATTCTTCACATTAATACCTTAACATTAATGTTTATACATTCTGAAGTTTCTGTGAAGGAGACAGGTGGTGTTGCAGTGAAGTTGTTCCATCCATCATCAATTGATCACCACATTTTATTTTCATCATATCATTGTGTTTTATAGCAACTTCATAACATCTAACTGCTCTCTATTCACCCACCCGTTCTTGCTAACATTATTTGCTCTATTCTGACTAATAGTTTTTGTTGACAAACATTAGATTACAGAAATTTAAATATTTTACAGAAACTTTCTGTAAATTATTCTTCTTCTCTTCTTCTTCTTCTTACTTTTCTTCTTCTTTCTTTAAAATTTCTAAGCATTGGTAATGTATTTCTTCCAAATACATCCTCTCCTTTTTTTATTGACATGCATCTAGAATGAGGCCAGTGAATATCCATCCATCATTTTCTATCATTTTCTCCTTTCTTGTTTACCCTTTACTTAGAGGTTGAATTCTTGCTCCTTGTTTTATGCACTGTTTGAGGGAAGTGGGGTAATATTTTCAGCACACTTAACAATTTCTTTAAAGATTCAAGTAAAAAATTAACTTTCATAGTGAACATCTGTCACAGTGTAGCAAGTGAACGTACAGATTTAAGGATTTGAATTTGGATAACAAGATTGGATGGTTCACTGTATCAAAAGCCTTTCTTAGGTCTAGATAAAGAGCACCAGTATCATTATCCATGTCAGTGTAAATTGTATCTATCATGTGTAAGAGGGCAGACATAGTTGAGTGGAGGTAATTACTCATTAAACAATTAGACATTTTTCTTATGCTCAGTTACTTTTTTGGGCTTTCTATTCAATCTTTTTCTAAGTGTTGGTAACATTTTTCTTCACATCCTTTTCCTGATTAATTAGAATCTGCTGTCCAATTCTGCCTTCATCATTGTTTGTGGTCTCCTGTGACTTCAGCTGTCAGATCAAGTTGTCCTTGTTGTCCTCCTGGTTGTTATTCGTCCATCTAGAATTGGGTCTTCATCATACTGCATTTTCTCTTCAAGTTGACAATTTTTTGCTGGCTCTTCTGTCTCTGCCTTCTTTAAATATCCAGATTATTATAATCTGGTGTCTTTCATATTTCTCAAATGTTACAGATTTTTCAGAGTTTTCAGAGTACACCACCATTTTTTCAGCAATCTCTCAATAATACTCCCATAATACACTTGAGCATTCTCATTTTTGTCTTTTACAGCATCTTTTCGATCCCCTTTATCAATGTTTGGGTTTTTTTAACCACACCAAATACTGAGATAAAGCTTCACAGTAAGCTTCTTGGTCATTAAGTTGTTGTTTATAATGCTAGACAGTTATCTCCATTTGTTCCCAGTGGTCATCAATGTGGCGCTCACTTTTTCTGCTCCTCAGTCTAAACACAATGTTAAACCAAGGTATTTTAAATTCTGATACTGATATAGACTTTTGTTACCCACCTTGAGCTCTTCTTTCATCATTCTTTTGTGTCACTTGTTGCAGTTTATGCTGCAACTCTGCTTCACTCTCTGCCATCAAAACTAGATTGTCTCCCAACAGAAGTTCCCACAACTCTTCTTCCCTCAAATCTTCACTGACCACATCAAACACTATTATGAAAAGAAACAGACTCAATGCTGAACTTTGACACAATTGAAAATTTATATTAAATTCATCTGTACCTTCATACAATGCTCGTAAATTGGTATGTGAATAGTGATACCTTGCTTGTACATGCCAACCAGTCTCTCTTTTATTTAGCAGGTAATGTTAGAGCAAGGCTCCTAAAAGCCCAAATAAGGGAAAGGGAGAAGAAATTTTAAAGAAAGCTAGGAAAATCCA
>NW_027020025.1:10940880-10960215 GCF_013076305.1 Rhopilema esculentum
TTTTTCGTATAGTTAGGGCAATGATTAAAATGCCTTTTACAAAACAGTACTCTATTTTCGTTGCTTATTTCTTCCATTGCCTTATCATTTTTTCTTCTTGACATATCCTAATTTCTGTTTCTTCACTTCCATCCTTGCTTTCACATCTTTTCTTCCCGACTTTTAGTCCTTTCCGTTTTCTGTATCATCTTCGTTTTATTTTTTTTCCTACTTTTCAACTTAATTGGCTTGTGCTTTTGGTTCTCATTTTAAGTCGCTTCTCTTTTTCGTTTTTTGTCTCCATATCTTTTCTCCACTGCTATGTGTCCAGTCACAGTTCACTCACCTTGACGTAATTGGACATCACCTTGACATTTATCAATGTATAATAGCTCTCGTGCGAGTAGAAAACTTTGTGAAACTCTGTTTTCAGGTTCTCAAGACACTGCGATACATTAATAAGGACCAGATTCTGAAGTTGAAAGGGCGCGTAGCTCGTGGAATCAGCAACAATGAATTAATGATAACAGAACTGGTGTTTGATAATCAGTTGACTCACCACAAGCCAACTGAAATCGTCGCTCTGCTATCTTGCTTTGTTTGTGAAGTGGTATGTTGTTGTTTTTCTTTGTATCAATTTTATGTCTTGTTCCACGTCATTTTATCAGTCCAGCTAGAGTGAGACAATTTTTTCTCCTGCTTTCCATGATATGTACTTAGAAGCATTCATATGGTCTCATATGTGACCGTACTATTGAGATTTCACTATGTGTTCTTTCCAAATGCCCATAATTTCCCCTTTAAGTATCTGGTAGATTTACCGCCTCTCATTGACCCTCTTGTATTCTTAGAAAAAGTCCAGTGAACCAGAACTGACAGAAACCCTAAAAGAGGTACGTATAGTAACCTTGATTATCCTCAACGTATCGTATCGTAGTCTTCAATGGTACTAACTCCTACTCTTGTCCCCATCAGAACCATCATCATAAAATACACTTAACAAGACTAAGGTTGATACAAATGCCCAATGCGATTCAAAACATTTTTCAAAACATGATTTAATTTACTTGGGGATGTGCTTTGTTTTTCTCGAGGAAAGTACCTGAGTTGACTTTTTTACCTACATGCTTTAGTAAAACGTTCCATTTTGGTATACCGTGCAAATTTTCACAAATTCAAATACCGTGCAAATTTTGATGCAGTTTTTGCATGAGTATTCCATAGACCTGCATATGCGTTTATTTCAAAGTCACATGGTAATTAAAATTTTGTGAATGAATTTCATCTGATAATATGTTCTCCGTAATTCGAAATTTTCCCATTTCAAATATTTTAGCAAATGAGTAGCACTAGATCATCGGCGGTAGTATCTTTTAGGAAAAATGACCTACGAAAACCGTTAAAAGGAGTTGGTTCCTCGGACTTGCCTCAAGTCATATGCTGTTTGAATTCGATAACTTAATAATCAAGTTTTCCAAATCACGCTGCAGCTCTGGTTTTTTTTGCCTACTGGTGTGCTCTAGTGATTTTATTTGCTACCTCCGTGTCTCAAATCCGCTTTATATCTTCTGCTATAAGAACACATTGATTTTAGGGTGTGCAAGTGATCAAGAAATGTGCAAAGGCTCTTGCTCAGATCCAAAAGGACTGTGGGATGTCCTTAACAGAGGAAGAATATGTAGAGTCGTTTCGCTTTGGATTGGTGCAAGTTGTTTATGAATGGGCAAGGGGGATACCCTTCAAAGAGATAACAGAACTCACTGATATTCCCGAAGGTCTGTAATACTCATTTTTGATTCTTTTAAAAGCCTTTCACACATGTGTAAATGCCGCCTTCTGATTTTTCTCTTAGTAAATAAGCTGTATCTTTTTAAACTATAACTTTTTAATCATAGGCGTTGGAGGGATAGGTGCTTTGAGGGCTGCAGTCCCTCCTAACAAAACAAACTTTTTCGAATATAAGGCTCCGTTCGAACATTTCTATCTCCATGTAGCAATATTATTCGGTGAGGGATCCATACTAAGCCTCCTAAACGTTTAGCATACGCCCATGTTTGACATTTTATTTCATTGCTAACTCTGATTGTCTTTTAGGTATAATTGTTCGCTGTATCCAACGACTTGATGAGATCTGTCGTGACGTTAAGGCTGCAGCACGTATAATCGGTGATCCGGTGTTGGTAGACAAGATGGAACAGGGCTCAAGTCTTATCAAAAGAGACATTGTATTTACTGGAAGTCTTTATACTAGTTGATTTTTAAATGCCTAGGATTTCTTAAACTGAATTGTAGCTAGATATGAATATATTCACGAAATCGTTATTTTGAAGATAAGCCTCGAAATCTTAAAATATTCTGGACGGGCGTTTATGTGATAATCTATTTATTTTCTCATCTTGGTTTTTTGAAAAAAACACATCCTGGTCAATGGCTTTGCTATGGGGGTATGGGGTTAAGAACGCTGTCTCATAAATGGATAATAGGATAGTTAAAGTACTCTTCTAAATCTGATGGCAGACATGCGGGAAGAAACCCCCTTTTTTCAAAACATTTTTGTGTAGTAGTAGCAAAATTATCAGTCTCTATGAATGCGACACCTTTTGGTTTTTATAGGCGTGGCACACAAACATTTTACCTCAAGGTAGCAACTGGAAGCCATTTTTGTAATTTGTTGAAACTTCAATCTATTGCATTCATGCCTTTTCTACATAGCTAAAAAAACTGATGCCATACTTCATATTTAACTCCATAGTACTTGATTAAGATAGCTCTTATTTTCACTTCCTTTGTATCGATGTGTTGATTTTATAAAGAGTCACATGTCCTTGGCAAATCAAAAAGGAAAGTGGATGAAAAAGTTTAGTTAGTATTTCGCCCGAAAGGTCAATTTTTTAATGTTTAAGTCTAAAAAAATTGTGAGTATTTTGACGGAAGGTTTCCTCCTCAGATGCAGTCAGTATTCACGTACAGACAGGTTTTTCAGCTCTTAATCTATATGTTTGGAGAGGGATCTGCATGGAAACAACATTAATAGACGTTTAAAAAAATGTGTTGCAATGGAAATTCTTCAACCTCTACTCAAGGAGCTTTTCTCATTCTCAAAACTGCATGGCCATCTTGAGTATCGTAAAATTAATCTCGGATAAGGACTTTTGAGCAGCTTGTCGGGGAAAATGCGTCCATTAGCAGCCTTGATAAAAACATACAAATGTGGACTAAAGTCTTGGCAGATAGTCCTCTAGATATTTTGTTACCAAGAGTTTCGTATTTAATTGAATTATCTTTGAAATTGTTTGTTTCTATTGGAAGCAGATTGCTTGATTTCTGAATGTTTATTGCATAGTTGTTGAGGAAGGGTCAATCCTATTCCTGTAAGAAAATAGTTTAAGTTAATCTCGTGTCGTTCCCAAAAACCGAATTTAATTCGGTGAATAGTCTTGCGACTCTAAATCCTGTTACAAAAACTGGACGTAGAGTTTTACCATCTGGATCATGTTCTCTTGATTGAGAGATTATACTACCAGTTACAGGAATAAAGATCAAGTGCCAGGACTGCCTGGTTCATTGAATTTGTATGTAGTGTGCGACACAATGAACAAGGTGAAAATGTTGCTTTTGAGCCTCGCTCTCGTCTGTTGTTGTAACGATGGAGAAGGAAGATGGCTGCGGAACACGTGGAACAACAAATCTCTAAATCGTGACACTGCACAACGTTACTGTAAGGTAGGGTCGATAAAATTTATTAGATTCTTCACATTAATACCTTAACATTAATGTTTATACATTCTGAAGTTTCTGTGAAGGAGACAGGTGGTGTTGCAGTGAAGTTGTTCCATCCATCATCAATTGATCACCACATTTTATTTTCATCATATCATTGTGTTTTATAGCAACTTCATAACATCTAACTGCTCTCTATTCACCCACCCGTTCTTGCTAACATTATTTGCTCTATTCTGACTAATAGTTTTTGTTGACAAACATTAGATTACAGAAATTTAAATATTTTACAGAAACTTTCTGTAAATTATTCTTCTTCTCTTCTTCTTCTTCTTACTTTTCTTCTTCTTTCTTTAAAATTTCTAAGCATTGGTAATGTATTTCTTCCAAATACATCCTCTCCTTTTTTTATTGACATGCATCTAGAATGAGGCCAGTGAATATCCATCCATCATTTTCTATCATTTTCTCCTTTCTTGTTTACCCTTTACTTAGAGGTTGAATTCTTGCTCCTTGTTTTATGCACTGTTTGAGGGAAGTGGGGTAATATTTTCAGCACACTTAACAATTTCTTTAAAGATTCAAGTAAAAAATTAACTTTCATAGTGAACATCTGTCACAGTGTAGCAAGTGAACGTACGGATTTAAGGATTTGAATTTGGATAACAAGATTGGATGGTTCACTGTATCAAAAGCCTTTCTTAGGTCTAGATAAAGAGCACCAGTATCATTATTCATGTCAGTGTAAATTGTATCTATCATGTGTAAGAGGGCAGACGTAGTTGAGTGGAGGTAATTACTCATTAAACAATTAAACATTTTTCTTATGCTCAGTTACTTTTTTGGGCTTTCTATTCAATCTTTTTCTAAGTGTTGGTAACATTTTTCTTCACATCCTTTTCCTGATTAATTAGAATCTGCTGTCCAATTCTGCCTTCATCATTGTTTGTGGTCTCCTGTGACTTCAGCTGTCAGACCAAGTTGTCCTTGTTGTCCTCCTGGTTGTTATTCGTCCATCTAGAATTGGGTCTTCATCATACTGCATTTTCTCTTCAAGTTGACAATTTTTTGCTGGCTCTTCTGTCTCTGCCTTCTGTAAGTATCCAGATTATTATAATCTGGTGTCTTTCATATTTCTCAAATGTTACAGATTTTTCAGAGTTTTCAGAGTACACCACCATTTCTTCAAGAAATCTCTCAATAATACTCCCATAATACACTTGAGCATTCTCATTTTCGTCTTTTCCAGCATCTTTTCAATCCCCTTTATCAATGTATGGGTTTTTTAAACCACGCAAAATACTGAGATAAAGCTTCACAGTAAGCTTCTTGGTCATTAAGTTGTTGTTTATAATGCTAGACAGTTATCTCCATTTGTTCCCAGTGGTCATCAATGTGGCGCTCACTTTTTCTGCTCCTCAGTCTAAACACAATGTTAAACCAAGGTATTTTAGATTCTGATACTGATATAGACTTTTGTTACCCACCTTCAGCTCTTCTTTCATCATTATTTTGTGTCACTTGTTGCCGTTTATGCTGCAACTCTGCTTCACTCTCTGCCATCAAAACTAGATTGTCTCCCAACAGAAGTTCCCACGACTCTTCTTCCCTCAAATCTTCACTGACCACATCAAACACTATTATGAAAAGAAACAGACTCAATGCTGAACTTTGACACAAATTGAAAATTTATATTAAATTCATCTGTACCTTCATACAATGCTCATAAATTGGTATGTGAATAGTGATACCTTACTTGTACATGCCAACCAGTCTCTCTTTTATTTAGCAGGTAATGTTAGAGCAAGGCTCCTAAAAGCCCTAATAAGAGAAAGGGAGAAGAAATTTTAAAGAAAGCTAGGAAAATCCAAGCATGTTTATTTTTGTTTTGAATAAAGCCAAGCCAGGTTATAAGATTCTGGGAATCAGGAAAAGAGCAGAATATTCCAAAGTTAACAAGATCTAGGGAGGAAGGAATAGTTGTAGGATAGTGTTTGAGAGTTTGGCAAAAGACTGGGGAAAGGGTGAGCACTGAAAGAGTGTCTGGTTTTGCGTATAGCTTTCCGTAGAAGGAGATCTGGGATCATATCTCTGATCTCCTAAGATCAGTATGTTTTCTTCTTCAATTACTCATTGTCATCAATTGTTCATTTATATATTTCTCATTTTCTGAGCCCCCTGTTAAGTATTTTTCTAAGCATTACCAACATTTTCCCTCATCGTATCCTCTCTTTCCTCTCACTTTTTAATGATTTGAATCAATTCTGAGATAAACTATATTCTCACATATGATAATATATATCAACGAATACTTCTCAGGCATTTCTTACAAACTTATTTGCCCCTAAATTTCTTTCTGCGTTTAAATCCATTTTTAGAAGAAAACTGCCTGCTCCTTGTTTTCTATTAACTTTAAAAATAACTTGATTATTCTTTGTATGCACTACAACATTGCTTTACATTTAAAAATATATTTCCCCTTTCTAAGAAGCCAATACTTTCTTGCTAAATGATTAATTGTTTTTGATGTTGGTGGAGATTTCTGGCCAGTCTTTTTTAACCATTAGAAGCATCCTCCTTTGAAATATCTTCCAGTTTTTCTCTTTTATGAAACTATTGGTAACATCTAAGTAAGTAAGGGAACTTCATTTTTCTTTTTGCACACTACTGCATTGCCTAATATTTTAAAAGATATTTTTCTTCTCAAGAAGTAGATACGTTCTTCTCGAGTGATTAATTGTTTTTCCTGTTTGTAGATCTTTTTGACTAGTTTTTTTTTAACAATTAGAAACTTTATGTTTTAAAATATCCTCCTGTTTCTCTCTTTTATTAAATAGTTGCTCACATCAGTCGGTCTAGTCTGGATTTTTTTTTCATTCATCCATTCTACTTTTATTTCTTTCTTTACTTCTGCCTTTTTACCTCTTTTTAGAGAGAGGTCGATTGTGTAATAATTGCTTTAAGTTGTCTTTTGAAGGAACTTGATTTTTCATTTTACCCACTGCTATGTTGCTTTATATTTTAAAAGCTATTTTCCTTCTCAAGAAGTAGATACGTTTTTCTTGAGTGATTAATTGTTTTTCCTATTTGTAGAGCTTTCTGACCAGTCTTTTTTAACGATTAGAAACTTTATGTTTTAAAATATCCTCCTGTTTCTTTCTCCAAATAAATAGCTGCTCACATCCGTCGGTCTAGTCTGGTTTTTTTTGTTCATTCAGCCATTCTACTTTTATTTATTTCTTTACTTCTGCCTTTTTACCTCTTTTTAGAGAGAGTTCGATTATGTAATCATTGCTTTAAGTTGTCTTTTGAAGGAACTTTATTTTTCGTTTTACCCACTGCTATGTTGCTTTATATTTTAAAAGGTATTTTCCTTCCCAAGAAGTAGCTACGTTCTTCTCAAATGATAAATTGTTTTTCCTGTTTGTAGAGCTTTCTGACCAGTCTTTTCTAACGATTAGAAACTTTATGTTTTAAAATATCCCCCTGCTTGTCTCTCCAATTAAATAGCTGCTCACATCCGTCGGTCTAGTCTGGTTTTTTTTGTTCATTCAGCCATTCTACTTTTATTTATTTCTTTACTTCTGCCTTTTTACCTCTTTTTAGAGAGAGTTCGATTATGTAATCATTGCTTTAAGTTGTCTTTTGAAGGAACTTGATTTTTCGTTTTACCCACTGCTATGTTGCTTTATATTTTAAAAGGTATTTTCCTTCTCAAGAAGTAGATACGTTTTTCTTGAGTGATTAATTGTTTTTCCTGTTTGCAGAGCTTTCTGACCAGTCTTTTTTAACGATTAGAAACTTTATGCTTTAAAATATCCCACTGTTTCTCTCTCCAATTAAATAGCTGCTCACATCCGTCGGTCTAGTCTGGTTTTTTTTGTTCATTCAGCCATTCTACTATTTATTATTTCTTTACTTCTGCCTTTTTACCTCTTTTTAGAGAGAGTTCGATTATGTAATCATTGCTTTAAGTTGTCTTTTGAAGGAACTTGATTTTTGTTTTACCCACTGCTATGTTGCTTTATATTTTAAAAGGTATTTTCCTTCCCAAGAAGTAGATACGTTCTTCTCGAATGATTAATTGTTTTTCCTGTTTGTAGAGCTTTCTGACCAGTCTTTTTTAACGATTAGAAACTTTATGTTTTAAAATATCCCCCCGTTTCTCTCTCCAATTAAATAGCTGCTCACATCCGTCGGTCTAGTCTGGTTTTTTTTGTTTATTCAGCCATTCTACTATTAATTATTTCTTTACTTCTGCCTTTTTACCTCTTTTTAGAGAGAGGTCGATTGTGTAATCATTGCTTTAAGTTGTCTTTTGAAGGAAATTGATTTTTCGTTTTACCCACTGCTATGTTGCTTTATATTTTAAAAGCTATTTTCCTTCTCAAGAAGTAGATACGTTCTTCTCGAGTAATTAACTGTTTCTCCTTTTTGTAGAGCTTTTTGACCAGTCTTTTTTAACGATTAGAAACTTTATGTTTTAAAATATCCTCCTGTTTCTTTCTCCAAATAAATAGCTGCTCACATCCGTCGGTCTAGTCTGGATTATTTTTGTTCATTCAGCCATTCTACTATTAATTATTTCTTTACTTCTGCCTTTTTACCTCTTTTTAGAGAGAGTTCGATTATGTAATCATTGCTTTCAGTTGTCTTTTGAAGGAACTTGATTTTTCGTTTTACCCACTGCTATGTTGCTTTATATTTTAAAAGCTATTTTCCTTCTCAAGAAGTAGATACGTTCTTCTCGAATGATTAATTGTTTTTCCTGTTTGTAGAGCTTTCTGACCAGTCTTTTTTAACGATTAGAAACTTTATGTTTTAAAATATCCCCCTGTTTCTCTCTCCAATTAAATAGCTGCTCACATCCGTCGGTCTAGTCTGGTTTTTTTTGTTCATTCAGCCATTCTACTATTAACTATTTCTTTACTTCTGCCTTTTTACCTCTTTATAGAGAGAGTTCGATTATGTAATCATTGCTTTAAGTTGTCTTTTGAAGGAAGTTATTTTTTCTTTTAACACACTACTATGTTGCTTTATATTTTAAAAGATATTCTCCTACCCAAGAGGTAAATAGGTTTTTCTTGAGTGATTAATTGTTTTTCTTGTTTGTAGAGCTTTCTGACCAGTCTTTTTTAACAATTAGAAACTTAATGTTTTCAAATATCCTCCTGTTTCTCTCTTTTATCAAATAGTTGCTTACAACAGTCGGTCTGAACTGCATTTTTTTTTCATTCATCCATTCTACTTTAATTTATTTCTTTACTTCTGCCTTTTTACCTCTTTATAGAGAGAGTTCGATTATGTAATCATTGCTTTAAGTTGTCTTTTGAAGGAACTTGTTTTTTCTTTTAACACACTGCTATGTTGCTTTATATTTTAAAAGATATTCTCCTTCCCAAGAAATAGATACGTTTTTCTTGAGTGATTAATTGTTTTTCCTGTTTATAGAGCTTTCTGACCAGTCTTTTTAACCAATGAGAAACTTTATGTTTTAAAATATCCTCCTGTTTCTCTCTCCAATTGAATAGTTGCTTACATCAGTCATTTTAAAGAGATTTTTTCCATTTAACCTTTCTACTTTTATTTATTTCTTTACTTCTGCCTTTTTACCTCTTTTTAGAGAGAGTTCGATTGTGTAATCATTGCTTTAAGCTGTCTGTTGAACTAACTTGATTTTTCTTTTTACCCACTACTATGTTGCTTTAGGTTTTGAAATATATTTTCCTTCCCAAGAAGTAGATACGTTCTTCTCGAATGATTAATTGTTTCTCCTGTTTGTAGAGCTTTCTAACAAGTCTTTTTTAACGATTAGAAACATTTTGTTTTAAAATATCCTCCTGTTTCTCTCTCTAATTAAATAGCTGCTCACATCAGTCGCTCCAGTCTGGATTATTTTTGTTCATTCAGGCATTCTACTTTTAATTATTTCTTTACTTCTGCCTTTTTACCTCTTTTTAGAGAGAGGTCGATTGTGTAATCATTGCTTTAAGCTGTCTGTTGAACTAACTTGATTTTTCTTTTTACCCACTACTATGTTGCTTTAGGTTTTGAAATATATTTTCCTTCCCAAGAAGTAGATACGTTCTTCTCGAATGATTAATTGTTTCTCCTGTTTGTAGAGCTTTCTAACAAGTCTTTTTTAACGATTAGAAACATTTTGTTATAAAATATCCTCCTGTTTCTCTCTCTAATTAAATAGCTGCTCACATCAGTCGCTCCAGTCTGGATTATTTTTGTTCATTCAGGCATTCTACTTTTAATTATTTCTTTACTTCTGCCTTTTTACCTCTTTTTAGAGAGAGGTCGATTGTGTAATCATTGCTTTAAGCTGTCTGTTGAACTAACTTGATTTTTCTTTTTACCCACTACTATGTTGCTTTAGGTTTTGAAATATATTTTCCTTCCCAAGAAGTAGATACGTTCTTCTCGAATGATTAATTGTTTCTCCTGTTTGTAGAGCTTTCTAACAAGTCTTTTTTAACGATTAGAAACATTTTGTTATAAAATATCCTCCTGTTTCTCTCTCTAATTAAATAGCTGCTCACATCAGTCGCTCCAGTCTGGATTATTTTTGTTCATTCAGGCATTCTACTTTTAATTATTTCTTTACTTCTGCCTTTTTACCTCTTTTTAGAGAGAGGTCGATTGTGTAATCATCGCTTTAAGTTGTCTTTCGAAGGAACTTGATTTTTCTTTTTACACACTACTATGTTGCTTTATATTTTAAAAGCTGTTTACTTCCCAAGAGATAGATACGTTTTTCTTGAGTGATTAATTGTTTTTCCTGTTTATAGAGCTTTCTGACCAGTCTTTTTAACCAATTAGAAACTTTATGTTTTAAAATATCCTCCTGTTCCTCTCTCCAATTAAATAGCTGCTCACATCCGTCGGTCTAGTCTGGTTTTTTTTTCATTCAGCCATTCTACTTTTATTTATTTCTTACTTCTGCCTTTTTACCTCTTTTTAGAGAGAGTTCGATTATGTAACTATTGCTTTAAGTTTTCTTTTGAAGGAACTTGTTTTTTCTTTTAACACACTACTATGTTGCTTTATATTTTAAAAGCTGTTTACTTCCCAAGAAAAAGATACGTTTTTCTTGAGTGATTAATTGTTTTTCTTGTTTGTAGAGCTTTCTGACCAGTCTTTTTTAACAAGTAGAAACTTTATGTTTTCAAATATCCTCCTGTTTCTCTCTTTTATCAAATAGTTGCTCACATCGGTCGGTCTAGTCTGGATTTTTTTTTCATTCATCCATTCTACTTTTATTTATTTCTTTACTTCTGCCTTTTTACCTCTTTTTAGAGAGAGTTCGATTATGTAATCATTGCTTTAAGTTGTCTGTTGAACTAACTTGATTTTTCTTTTTACCCACTACTATGTTGCTTTAGGTTTTGAAATATATTTTCCTTCCCAAGAAGTAGATACGTTCTTCTCGAGTAATTAATTGTGTTTTCTATTTGTAGAGCTTTCTAACAAGTCTTTTTTGACGATCTGAATTTTCCTCTTTTTAGATATCCTCCCTGTTTCTCTCTATCTTATTAAATAGTTGGTCTCATCACAAAGGGTACTTCATCTTTCTTTTTGCATACAAATATGTCACTTCATGTTTCAACAGATATTTTCCTTTCCAAGAAGAAGATACGTTCTTCTCGAGTTATTAATTTTTTTTCTTGTTTGTAGAGCTTTTTGACTATTTTTTTTAACGACAAGAAACATTCTGTTTTAAAATATGCTTCTGTTTTTTACCTTTTATTAAATAGTTGCTCACATCCGTCGGTCTAGTCTGGATTTTTTTTGTTCATTTAGCCATTCTACTTTTATTTATTTCTTTACTTCTGCCTTTTTACCCTTTTTTTAGAGGGAGGTTGATTGTGTAATCATTGCTTTATGTAATCTTTCAAGGGAGCTTGAACATAATTTTTAATTACTACAACATTCTTTTATATTTTAAAAAGATATTTCCGTTCCTCAGAAGTAGACGCTTTTTTCTCGAATGATTAGTTGCTTTTCCTCTTTGTAAATGTTCCTGACCGGTCCTTTTCAACGATTGGTTGGTGGTCTTTATTTGTGAAATTATTACTGTAGTTCAATCGATTCTTATTTGCTAGCATCTGCGGTCATTGACTTGGTTTCTAGCACCTTGCTACAAGGTATAGAATATAATATATTAAAATTTATCTTAAATCACTTATAAATCTTGGTAGAAAGTATGAATTATAATGTCTAAAAAATCAATTTAAATTACTAATAAATGGCTTCTTTCGTTGCAGGATCGTTCGCTGTCTGTGTCACAAAAGCTCCAATTATTTATCCAAAGGTCACTCTCACCGGCTTCAGCAAGGGAAGGTTGTCGCTCATTTTCACAATTACTATTAATAGAGCGAAGTAATACTAATTGTGATTTGTGTTGATATTTTTTTGATATTAACAATTATCTTAAAGGAAAGTGTAACTATTGCCAAGGCACCAACCTTTCCAGTGCCTCTGTAAATTTAATAACGTTGTATTTTTAGCACTTTGATTTATAATTTTGTTAACTACCTACTTCAAGCCAACTCTATGCATTCAATTACTTTACAGAAAATGTAAGCAGTTGTTTTAGAAGTACTTTGTCCGAGTTTGAATGTTGATAAGAGCGACAAATTTAAAAAATTAAAAGCTTTCAGTTGAAGATTTGAAGGTCCATTAACTAGCAAACTTGGAAGAAGTTTCTTCAAGTAATGTTTAGACATACCGAATCTATTTTCGCCGCTATCTGTTAAGCTCTTTAGTATGACCCCCGAAACAGTAGCAGTTATAGTTCTAGTAACAGACAGTCTCTTACCATAGACAGTTCTCTTTATTTTTTGTTTGTTTACGTTCTAGCACATGTATTGATAGAATTCCAATGCCCTTCTTGAAAAGCATGGAGAAGCCCTCCATTCCCTGTTGTTATTAAGCCTCTAGGGTATTTCTGCAAATGCATTTCATTTGATGTCCTGTTCAAAAACACACGAATGCAATTTAAAGACAACATTTGATCAAGTTATAGTGGTCTAAGCTTTAAAAAAGGGAAAAATCAAAAAGGCACGTTGGAATAAATATCCGATGCAGAACAACCCCAGCTTTTATGCTTGTTTAACTAATCTTCCTTTCTTCTTGCTAGTTGTAATTCCACCCCTAAATAAGTAGTGTTGTCGTCCATGGCTCTCCTACCGGCAATCGGAATTGCCAATACCAGTTTCAACAGCCTTCACTTCATTCTGCATCAGTTATATTGAAGTTCTTTAGACACCCTGCTCACGGTTTTTTTCTTAAGGAACCTTTAGTAGCTGAAATTTCTTGCTGTTTAGGGATATTGCCACTGCATCAGAAACCAACCATATTTAAAGGGCTAGGCAATAAGTTCGAAAAGGCTTTCTTGATGCAAGCTTGCTTCCATTGATAATTCCAGCAGCTGCGCTGCCACTTCATTAACGAATAGCAAGTTTATGTGACCGACTCGAAAATTCTTTTTTGAGAAGGACAGCCCCCTCAAGCTGTATAGCCCATAGAAAAAAGCTATCTCCTATATCTAAGGCTCAACTATTAGAATGACTACTCACGTGAGGCAGTGTGAATCTCCTAGGTGTGGCCTTTGAAATCACCTATTGAAATTCTTTTGATTAAAGTGCGAAGCCTTTGAATTATCAGTTTTCATATGAATATATTTTTTCTAGCTTAAAATTTTATTCGATCTGGTCATGGTTTAGTCAAATAATCACCTGAAATGTGAAGATTATGCTGTATTTTCTGTGGATTTTTCCTGCTTTTCTCAGCGATTATAATCGCTATTTTGTTGGAACCGGCTCCGGCATTCCTCTGTTTACACAAAGAGAGCCTTTTGTCTCAGATTGAATGGCCAGTGTTTCAGGTAAAAGTTACAATTTTGACGAAAGTATAAGCTTGATGGTAATATGGGTTACACCACAGGATGCAGAAGATTATTCCCTTTCATTTGGTGTTTTCAGCAGAAAAATTGGACCATGTTTGCCGAAGTTATTCGACATTTTCTCAATTTTTGTCGAGGGGGATTCAGGTTTGCACAAAGCAGTTCAGAAAAAACAATAGGCTTGTGATTCCCAGAGTTTCTAAAGATCTCGGTTTTTGGCGATTTACTCCTGAACTGTAACAATTATGAATTTCTGGTTACATTCATTCGACGCGCCGTACGATGCTCGATTTTTTGAGCCGTTTCCCGTATTTTTAGGACGAGATTTAGCAAAGTTATTAAGGATTTTGTCTCCAAAATCGCCAAAGAACGGTTTTTTGCACTTTAAAAATCGAAAAAAGCCGTTAAAAATTCGCTGATACTTTCTAAAAATCGAGCCAAAAATGGCCTAAATTCTGATATATAGCTTTCTCTATTTGAAGCTCGCGTTGCTTTTTAAAATCGATTTTTCCGAAAAGTGCACTTTTCAAATTTTCTCAAATTTGCATCGCAGCGTCCAGGCCTGGCCAAAGCCGTTGCTGCGATGGCGACTTATACTTTCTACTTAAAAACGGTATTTTCTTGAAGTTTTAAAGCGGGGGTAAGCTTTTTACATGCTAAGCAAACTGTTTTAAGTCGATTTAGATGCAATTACAGTGTAATCGCTTGATTTTAAATCATTTTGAAAAACTTCAGTACATGTCACTAGCCGCCCGTAGCCCGGTCAGCTTTAATGGAGAGAACCACACGAATATCGCTCTTTATTCGCATATCAAGAGCGTTAATCATTTAACAGCCGTTTACACACTCTCTTCTTGCATGTTGAATCTGTTTAATCTTTTACAAAGTGATTAATTGCAACAAAATCTTTGCAACTTCACTTTTCCTCGATATGAAGGTCTGGGAATCCCCTTCCTTAGGTATATTCAGGCTTGCAAACTTTCTATTGTCTTACCGGGTTACCCTCTAGTTTTTGCCCTTCTGAGGCTTTAATATCAATATGATTGAGAGAAATAGAGCATAGATGCAGTTATTTATCGACTCAAACGCCTAAAAAGCGAATATCGAGCGATTTTCGTGTGTTTTTCTCCATTAAAGCAGATCTGGCGACGGGCGGCTAGTTACATTTTGAAAAAGTTTAGTACAAGTCACTAGCCGCCCGTCGCCAGATCTGCTTTAATGGAGAAAAACACACGAAAATCGCTCGATATTCGCTTTTTAGGCGTTTGAGTCGATAGATAAGTGCATCTTTGCTCTATTTCTCTCAATCATATTGATATTAAAGCCTTAGAAGGGCAAAAACTAGAGGGTAACCCGGTAAGACAATAGAAAGTTTGCAAGCCTGAATATACCAATGGAAGGGGATTCCCAGACCTTCATATCGAGGAAAAGTGAAGTTGCAAAGATTTTGTTGCAATTAATCCCTTTGTAAAAGATTAAACAGATTCAACATGCAAGCTGTTAAATGTTAAACGGCTGTTGAATGATCAACGCTCTTGATATGCGAATATAGAGCGATATTCGTGTGGTTCTCTCTATTAAAGCTGACCAGGCTACGGGCGGCTAGTGACATGTACTGAAGTTTTTCAAAATGATTTAAAATCAAGCGATTACACTGTAATGGCATCTAATTCGACTCAAAACAGTTGGCTTAGCATGTAAAAAGCTTACCCCCGCTTTAAAACTCCAAAAAAATACCGTTTTTAAGTATAAAGTATAAGTCGCCATCGCAGCAACGGCTTTGGCCAGGCCTGGACGCTGCGATGCAAATTTGAGAAAATTTGAAAAGTGCACTTTTCGGAAAAATCGATTTTAAAAAGAAACGCAAGCTTCAAACAGAGCAAGCTATATATCAGAATTTAGGTGATTTTTGGCTCGATTTTTAGAAAGTGTCAGCGAATTTTTAGCGGCTGTTTTCGATTTTTAAAGTCCAAAAAACCATTTTTTGGCGATTTTCGAGACAAAATCCTTGATAACTCGGCTAAAACTAGTCCTAAAAATACGGGAAACGGCTCAAAAAATCGAGCATCGAACGGCCCGTCTCATGAATTAAACTAGAAATTCATAGCTATTATAGTTTAGGAGTAAATCGCCAAAAACTAAGATCTTTAGAAACTCTGGGAATCACAAGCCTATTGTTTTTTCTGAACTGCTTTGTGCAATCCTGAATCCCCCTCGGTCAAAACTGAGTAAAAGTCGAATAACTTTGCCATACATGGTCCGATCGTCTCAGCGAAAAAACCATAAGGAAGAGCACAGCCTTCTGCATCCTGGGGTATAACGTATAAATTGATACAATGTATACTTTCGCCAGAATTGCAACTGTTAGTTGAAACACTGCCTATTCAATTTGAGACAAAAGGCTCTCTTTGTGTAAACAGAGGAATGTCGGAGCCGGCTCACAGAAAATCTCGATTATTTACGCAACGAAAAGCAGGAAAAATAAGTGAAAAATTCAAGGCATAATTTCATAATTCAAATGACCATTTTACAAATGCACAATTAAATCGGTTTAATAACTAAGCAATAAAAAATTTGTTTCGCCCGAAACTAGCTGCACAAAGACTTCTCGCCTTTGACAAAAGAAATTCAATGGCAGATTTCTAAGGCTTCTCTTTGCCAATGATTCCCCTTGCCAGAGTATACGCTTTATAACTGAGTACGGGAACGTCTCCGTGCAAAGAAAAGAAGACCTTGAATCTAACCAGTTTGAGCGAAACGTTTAAAGTTTAAAACAACTGCAACGAATAATGTGTGAGTTTGACTAACATTTTATACAAGTGTTTAACAACTTCCTAAATCCTAAAATACATTCACAAGCGGTTAAAACGATTTTGGGGGATGTTAATCACAGCAATAATACCCCCACTCTAAAAAAGGATATTTTCTAAACTTTCGTATTGGGTAACATTTGATGAATAGAAAACAGTCAAACGTTTCAGTAATCAGTATTTTTCAAGGTGAGAGTGAGATGCCTTCAAAACAAGCGAAACTTTATCGTGGTGTACTAAGGCATTTTGCAAGCATTGTAGTGCCTGAAGAGTGGCCAGTTTACCACTTGCTATTAAAAAGATTTCTGCTAGCGATAAGTGTCAAGGAAAAAATAAAATAGTAAAGTAATGTATTACTAGTATCATCGGATGGTACCTGTTAATTGCTCACTTATCTGCATATGAGACTAAAAAATTAAATACCAAACATAAACAATTCGGGGGGAGTATTTCCTCTGGCATACAACACTGTTCCAACAACTGGTAGAGTTTTTACAAATGACTCAGTGCTGTGATGTTGTTATAGGCTTATATTAATTAAGATTTGATGTCCGTGCTAATGGCAGAGATAGAAATGAGAAATCTGGTGTGTTGTAACGTTGCTATTTGACATAGAGCCTGTTAGGATATGGTGTAAATAGACTGTTATCAGGCCTTTGCAAGGACCATTGTTTTAAACACCTTGTTTATTCAAAGAGAGTTCTCTCTTGAGGAGAACTACCTATTTTAGAAATTGACAGAACGCAAGAAAATCTTAAAGTGTATTGTTGATGCTGAAGTCTGCTTTCTTTGACTGAAAATAATTCAATAAGGAGTGTCCTTTTTTTGAAGTACAAATTATTCAGTGTTGCTAGGCGAAAGAGATCCCCCTGTAGCAAAGACCTTTTCGTAGCAGTCCTTTTGATAGAAGGGAATGGTAGTAGCCTATCTCTATGGCTACAAGAATACGCTAGAGCACATTTACGTGAAAACTTAAGGGCTGGTCATTTTAAAATTATCCGTCATAAGGTTGCATCTAACTTTCTTATATCTTTTTATATTTACATCTTCCTTCTATATATTGTAAGATATGAGAGCAGTCTACGAACTGTTGAAGCAAAATTATCAATTCATTTCTTTTATAGATTTTCTCTCCTATTCCAACGCAGAAAGGAGGATTGGGTTTGGTGGTTGTAGGGTGAAGTTAGATGAGGTTGCAATGAAGCGGGCTAGGGGCCCCTTCCTGAAAACAAAATCCATTTCAACCCCTACAGGGGGGAGTCGAATTCAAAAGCAGAAATGAACCGGAACTCTTCACTCCAGCAGGATATTCTTAGGATGAGTAAATGGGTAATAATATCTACTAAAATGATCAAAATATTGTAGGCAACAAGGATCGTTAGCAAGAATTTATATTATCCTGAAGTATTTGAATGTCATATTTGGTCTAATAAAAGTACCTAGCAATACCTAAATTAAATAAAATTAAATTAAATAGCAGTAAAAAATTAATAAAATGGCTAGAATTTTCTGCAGGTTAAGTGGGACAAATCCGGTATCTACCACGAAATTAGATAAAAAGATGGCATCTGAGTGCTCCTGACAAATGACTGATAGTTGGCTTTCATCTTCTTCCGGCCACTCCCTTCATATCACTTTCTTCAACATAGGAAACCAGATTTTCATTCCAATTTGACACCTGAAAATGAAAGACATGATATAATTATCAACTAAAATCTATAAGCAAGAGCAAGGTAACGTGTTTAGTCCATTAAAAAAAAATAAAGATCTAAATGAAGATATAAAAAGAGACTGTATAATTTGTCAATTGAGAAAACAAATAGATGTAATAACTGAATAAATATCATAATTTATTGAAGTGGGATTGAAGAGAAGACGGAAAAAAGTCCTGGATAGAAGGGCAAAAAGTTATTCTATTCAAGTTCAAAAGTGCTATGCTATTCAAAAGTGAAAAGCTAAATTCAAGTCAAGAAAAAAGGGACTGTCTCTTTATTTAAAAATGGAAAAGCGAGTAGTATAGTAAGTGAAAAAATGTAACAAATATTGATTCAGACTCGAATAAAAGAAAAACTAAAATCATAGAAAAAAGGGCAAGGAGTTAGATATTTTTTAAAAATAAAGACAGCTAAATGCAACGCACTAAAAACGGGGCTGGATAATTTTAAAAAAAGGAAAAAGCAAGAGGTTTAATAAGTAAAAAAATGCTACAATTTATTTAATTAGACTCGAATAAAAGAAGGACTAAAATCATAGAAAAGAGGGCAAGGAGTAAAATATTATTTAAAAATAAAGACAGCTAAATGCAACGCACTAAAAACGGGGCTGGATAATTTTAAAAAATGGAAAAAGCGAGAGGTATAATGAGTAAAAAATGCTACAATTTATTTATTTAGACTCGAATAAAAGATGGACTAGAATCATAAAAAAGAGGGCAAGGAGTAAGATATTATTTAAAAATAAAGACAGGTAAATGCAAGGAACTAAAAACGGGGCTGGATAATTTTTAAAAAAAGGAAAAAGCGAGAGGTTTAATAAGTAAAAAAAAAGGCTACAATTTATTTATTTAGACTCTAATAAAAGAAGGACTAAAATCATAGAAAAGAGGGCAAGGAGTAAGATATTATTTAAAATAAAGACAGCTAAATGCAAGGCACTAAAAACGGGGCTGGATAATTTTTAAAAAAAGGAAAAAGCGAGAGGTTTAATAAGTAAAGAAATGTAAGAATTTATTTATTTAGACTCGAATAAAAGAAGGACTAAAATCATAGAAAAGAGGGCAAGGAGTTACATATTATTTAAAAATAAAGACACCTAAATGCAAGGCACTTAAAACGGGGCTGGATAATTTTTAAAAAAAGGAAAAAGCGAGAGGTCTAATGAGTAAAGAAATGTAACAATTTATTTATTTAGACT
>NW_027020025.1:10960315-11032694 GCF_013076305.1 Rhopilema esculentum
TTCCTCTGTTTACACAAAGAGAGCCTTTTGTCTCAGATTGAATGGCCAGTGTTTCAGGTAAAAGTTACAATTTTGGCGAAAGTATAAGCTTGATGGTAAAATGGGTTACACCACAGGATGCAGAAGATTATTCCCTTTCTTTTGGTGTTTTCAAAAAATAAATTGGACCATGTTTGCCGAAGTTATTCAACTTTTTATCAATTTTTGGCGAGGGGGATTCAGGTTTGCACAAAGCAGTTCAGAAAAAACAATAGGCTTGTGATTCCCAGAGTTTCTAAAGATCTCGGTTTTTGGCGATTTACTCCTAAACCATAATTCATATGAACCTATGGATAAATTCAGTCGACGCGCCGTACGATGCTCGATTTTTTGAGCCGTTTCCCGTATTTTTAGGACGAGATTTAGCAAAGTTATTAAGGATTTTTTCTCCAAAATCGCCAAAAAACGGTTTTTTGCACTTTAAAAATCGAAAAAAGCCGTTAAAAATTCGCTGATACTTTCTAAAAATCGAGCCAAAAATGGCCTAAATTCTGATATATAGCTTTCTCTATTTGAAGCTCGCGTTGCTTTTTAAAATCGATTTTTCCGAAAAGTGCACTTTTCAAATTTTCTCAAATTTGCATCGCAGCGTCCAGGCCTGGCCAAAGCCGCTGCTGCGATGGCGACTTATACTTTCTACTTAAAAACGGTATTTTCTTGAAGTTTTAAAGCGGGGGTAAGCTTTTTACATGCTAAGCAAACTGTTTTAAGTCGAATTAGATGCAATTACAGTGTAATCGCTTGATTTTAAATCATTTTGAAAAACTTCAGTACATGTCACTAGCCGCCCGTAGCCCGGTCAGCTTTAATGGAGAGAACCACACGAATATCGCTCTTTATTCGCATATCAAGAGCGTTGATCATTTAACAGCCGTTTACACACTCTCTTCTTGCATGTTGAATCTGTTTAATCTTTTACAAAGTGATTAATTGCAACAGAATCTTTGCAACTTCACTTTTCTTAAATGAAGGTCTGGGAATCCCCTTCCTTAGGTATATTCAGGCTTGCAAACTTTCTATTGTCTTACCGAGTTACCCTCTAGTTTTTGCCCTTCTAAGGCTTTAATATAAATATGATTGATATAAAAAGAGCATAGATGCAGTTATTTATCGACTCAAACGCCTAAAAAGCGAATATCGAGCGATTTTCGTGTGTTTTTCTCCATTAAAGCAGATCGGGCGACGGGCGGCTAGTGACATTGTGAAAAAGTTTAGTACATGTCACTAGCCGCCCGTCGCCCGATCTGCTTTAATGGAGAAAAACACACGAAAATCGCTCGATATTGGCTTTTTAAGCGTTTGAGTCGATAGATAACTGCATCTATGCTCTATTTCTCTCAATCATATTGATATCAAAGCCTCAGAAAGGCAAAAACCAAAGGGTAACTCGGTAAGACAATAGAAAGTTTGCAAGCCTGAATATACCTTAGGAAGGGGATTCCCAGACCTTCATATCGAGAAAAAGTGAAGTTGCAAAAATTTTGTTGCAATTAATCACTTTGTAAAAGATTAAACAGATTCAACATGCAAGAAGAGAGTGTGTAAACGGCTGTTAAATGATTAACGCTCTTGATATGCGAATAAAGAGCGATATTCGTGTGGTTCTCTCCATTGAAGCTGACCGGGCTACGGGCGGCTAGTGACATGTACTGAAGTTTTTCAAAATGATTTAAAATCATGCGATTACACTGTAATTGCATCTAAATCGACTTAAAACAGTTTGCTTAGCATGTAAAAAGCTTACCCCCGCTTTAAAACTTCAAGAAAATACCGTTTTTAAGTAGAAAGTATAAGTCGCCATCGCAGCAACGGCTTTGGCCAGGCCTGGACGCTGCGATGCAAATTTGAGAAAATTTGAAAAGTGCACTTTTCGGAAAAATCGATTTTAAAAAGCAACGCGAGCTTCAAATAGAGAAAGCTATATATCAGAATTTAGGCCATTTTTGGCTCGATTTTTAGAAAGTATCAGCGAATTTTTAACGGCTTTTTTCGATTTTTAAAGTGCAAAAAACCGTTCTTTGGCGATTTTGGAGACAAAATCCTTAATAACTTTGCTAAATCTCGTCCTAAAAATACGGGAAACGGCTCAAAAAATCGAGCATCGTACGGCGCGTCGAATGAATGTAACCAGAAATTCATAATTGTTACAGTTCAGGAGTAAATCGCCAAAAACCGAGATCTTTAGAAACTCTGGGAATCACAAGCCTATTGTTTTTTCTGAACTGCTTTGTGCAAACCTGAATCCCCCTCGACAAAAATTGAGAAAATGTCGAATAACTTCGGCAAACATGGTCCAATTTTTCTGCTGAAAACACCAAATGAAAGGGAATAATCTTCTGCATCCTGTGGTGTAACCCATATTACCATCAAGCTTATACTTTCGTCAAAATTGTAACTTTTACCTGAAACACTGGCCATTCAATCTGAGACAAAAGGCTCTCTTTGTGTAAACAGAGGAATGCCGGAGCCGGTCCCAACAAAATAGCGATTATAATCGCTGAGAAAAGCAGGAAAAATCCACAGAAAATACAGCATAATCTTCACATTTCAGGTGATTATTTGACTAAACCATGACCAGATCGAATAAAATTTTAAGCTAGAAAAAATATATTCATATGAAAACTGATAATTCAAAGGCTTCGCACTTTAATCAAAAGAATTTCAATAGGTGATTTCAAAGGCCACACTGAGGAGATTCACACTGCCTCACGTGAGTAGTCATTCTAATAGTTGAGCCTTAGATATAGGAGATAGCTTTTGTCTATGGGCTATACAGCTTGAGGGGGCTGTCCTTCTCAAAAAATAATTTTCGAGTCGGTCACATAAACTTGCTATTCGTTAATGATAGTGGCAGCGCAGCTGCTGGAATTATCAATGGAAGCAAGCTTGCATCAAGAAAGCCTTTTCGAACTTATTGCCTAGCCCTTGAAATATGGTTGGTTTCTGATGCAGTGGCAATATCCCTAAACAACAAGAAATTTCAGCTACTCAAGGTTCCTTAAGAAAAAAACCGTGAGCAGGGTGTCTAAAGGACTTCATTATAACTGATGCAGAATGAAGTGAAGGCTGTTGAAACTGGTATTGGCAATTCCGATTGCCGGTAGGAGAGCCATGGACGACAACACTACTTATTTAGGGGTGGAACTACAACTAGCAAGAAGAAAGGAAGATTAGTTAAACAAGCATTAAAACTGGGGTTTATCTGCATCGGATATTTATTCCAACGTGCCTTTTTGGTTTTTCTCTTTTTTAAAGCTTAGACCACTATAACTTGATCAAATGTTGTCTTTAAATTGCATTCGTGTGTTTTTGAACAGGACATCAAATGAAATGCATTTGCAGAAATACCCTAGAGGCTTAATAACAACAGGGAATGGAGGGCTTCTCCGTGGTTTTCAAGGAGGGCATTGGAATTCTATCAATACATGTGCTAGAACGTAAACAAACAAAAAATAAAGAGAACTGTCTATGGTAAGAGACTGTCTGCCACTAGAACCATAACTGGCGTTAGGGTAATATGTTTTCTAAGTGTCAAATCTTTGATAATAAATAAACTAATTCACGAGATTATCAGCTCGACTAATCTGTTGTCGAAAGAGAGTTTGTCCTTCCTGCATTCGTAAGGGCACTTTAGTTCTCATAAGAGCAATTTATCAAAATGTTCATCTATTATTTTAGCCACAATGACAATTCAATCTAAATGGGTATATACAAAAGAGTAGGTAGGATATACCAAAGAGAAAATAAAAATTCTAAACAATTATTTTAGCTAAAAGAACATCGATTAAGTTGTAAATTGTAGTATCCACCAATTCAGCAGAAGAAGGAATACTTCAGACAACTTCAGTTGATTTATCCATAGAAACTTATACGAACTTTACGAAGAAAAGACTTTCAATTTAGTGTAGGTAAATAGAAAAATTTAAAATAAACATTGACGTAAACTGATAAGCAATTAGCTTATGATGGAGACATAATTTGCTTATCATGGAGGGTTGGTTTGTTGGTTGAAGCTGTCTGTGAAGCGGCACTCCACTACCTGCAAAAAAGAACATAATATCAAACGGATGAAATGGAAGTGAAATAGAGGACGGTGGGGCATAAAAATGGAAAAATCCGAAATTGTTATGGCGAATTCTATTTTCTCAAGATAAATAATTAGAAAAAATTTAAGGCATCAATAAGACGCAATATCAAATATTGAAATAGACAGGGCATAGTTAAGAGTAATTGCTTTTTTGCTTTTTCTGCACTAAACATTTAAAATTCTAAAAAAAGAGCTTAAAGAGATTTCAGAGCGAAAGGCCGAAGATACTGCTAAAACAGGGGGATTCTTAAAGCTGATTATCAGCTTCAGGCAACAATTAAACTACCAAAGGTACTATTCATTATTTACTAAGCATTGAGAGAAGCAAGGCTGATTTGACCATGGCATCTATCCACCCGCCATGTCATCGACTGGCAAGTAAAGCAAAATTTGATGTTGTATTCGAGACAAAATGTTCAGAGAAAATAGGGCTTTTTGACTCTGAGTGCTATCTTTGTGGGCGTTACCCTGAATAGCACTAGCAATTATTTAAATGAAACGTATTAAAAGCAACAGGTTTTGAAAAAAATTGGAGAAGTCTTTACGTGAGCAAAAATTACCCTGAAATGGAGGTCTACAAATTATCGTTTTGCCCTGATTTAGTGGAGGCTGAAAAACGGAAAATTGTGTGCCACGAAAAACCAAGAACAAAGCTGTATATACTTTTATAAAGGCTTCTAAACTCATTTTCAACAATCTTTTTTTATTCAGTTCCCAAACGTTTGCCTAAAGGGAGGTATACAATAGCAACTTTACAAAGTTTTGTAAAGGATGACATAATATATACCTCATAAGATTGAAAGACAAAACAAAATTTGATCCGGTACGTTAAAGTATGTTAATCAAAGACCAATTTATAGATTGGACGACGATACTAGGCAATTTCATACAGTTATGTTCATATTCACAATATCGAAAGAAGGATTGAATTATGTGGGGGGGGGGGGGGGCACAATTGTTTGAACAAAAGAGTTTGCGCATACGAAATGAATCATTTTTGTAATTTTTTGGAGCACGAGCCTCAAAGAGAATAGTTGTAGCTATCATAAGAAAATATTGTGGACGGTTTGCAGGATAGGGCAAGCATCCTTGGAAATTGCGCTACTGGAAACGTATCATTGATTAAACGAATTATTTACCTAAAAAACCGATGCAACATGGTAAAGATGATAGAGGCAGTAGAATAAATAGAGAAAATAGAAACCTGGGGACAAACACGTCCTTCAAATAAATTGGGTTGTTCTATACCATACAAGCAAATTCAAGTGAGAGCCAAACAGCGAAACAACGCATAACAAATCAAAATGATACAATGCAAAATGTATTTCAGAAGCATCTCCACGGCAGAACTAAGTTGTGACTAAAGAAAGCTACAACTTTGAACAAAAACTCGACTGGAAAGACTTTATGAAAGAATTCTAATTGAACTTGGGGACAAAAAAAATTAGAAAATTAAGACTAAAAAACAAAGAAGTGGCTTTCAAATAACAAATATTTTAGGACATAATTAAGCTTTCCGTCTCAGGAAATATGTATACCCAGTTGTAGATATATAAATATGTAAATATATATACATTTTTTATCGTAGTGTTTTGATCTATGTTCTGACATTTTATACTCTGAAGAGTGTCAGACGAAAAGCTTAAGTATGTTCTAAAATGTTTGCTTTCTTATAAGCCATTTATAATTATGTACAACAAAAATACTGTAAACAAAGAAGTATAGCATGGTGTGCAATTGGGCTAATCAACAATACCAAAAAATATAACAAATCTACAAAAAAGATGTCCTTCACAGATTTTGTTAATTTGTCAACCATCAATTAAGTGTAAAATTTGAACAATATAATTTATCTGAAAGTTGAATGCTTTGAGCAATCGGCCAAACTTTTAGAGAAGAGTCAACGAGAGGGTAGATCAAGTCCTTGCTGTATTAAAAAATGTAACCTTTCTTAGAAACAAAAGCTTTCTGCAGGTACAAATATTTAAGAAAGGAGTTAACGAGAAGGTAGCATTAGAGTAATTGAGCCTCCAGTGGCTTGAAGGTCTGTAGAAATTATTATTCAGTCTTCTTTTGGAGGCATGGGAGAAGAGAGGACAAAATAGATCTTCAATTATAAAAAAGAATAGAGGGGTAAAATGGTTTATAACAAGCCAACGTAGAAAAACAGTCGTAGAAATAAGAAAAAACATATTAGAAATGTATAAACGAAAAAATGTCGTTCTCCGAAAGTAAAACAATTTTACTAACTTTTTAACCATCAAGTCCTTGTTGTATTAAAAAATGTATCCTTTCTTAGAAACTAAAGCTTTCTGCAGGTAGCAAATCTTTAAGAAATGAGTTAAGGAGAAGGTAGCATTAGAGAAATTGAAACTACGGTGGCTTGAAGGTCTGTAGAAATTATTATTCAGTCTTCTTTTGGAGGCATGGGAGAAGAGAGGACAAAATAGATCTTCAATGATAAAAAAGAATAGAGGGGTAAAATGGTTCACAACTGGCCAACAGAGAACAACAGTCGTGGAAATTAGAAAAAAAATATTAGAAATGTATAAACGAAAGAATGTCGTTCTCCGAAAGTAAAACAATTTTACTAACTTTTCAACCATCAACTCCTTGTTGTATTAAAAAATGTAACCTTTCTTAGAAACTAAAGCTTTCAGCAGGTAGCAAATCGTTAAGAAATTAGTTAACGAGAAGGTAGCATTAGAGAAATTGAGGCTACGGTGGCTTGAAGGTCTGTAGAAATTATTATTCAGTCTTCTTTTGGAGGCTTGTGAGAAGAGAGGACAAAATACATCTTCAAAAATAAAAAAAGGAATAGAGGGGTAAAATGGTTTACAACTGGCCAACGGAGAACAAGAGTCGTGGAAATTAGAAAAATGTATTAGAAAAGTAGCAACGAAAAGATGTCATTCTCTGAAAGTAAAACAATTTTATTAACTTTTCAACCATCAAGTCCTTGTTGCATTCAAAAATGTAACCTTTCTTAGAAACTAAAGCTTTCTGCAGGTAGCAAATTGTTAAGAAATTAGTTAACGAGAAGGTAGCATTAGAGAAATTGAGACTAAGGTGGCTTGAAGGTCTGTAGAAATTATTATTCAGTCTTCTTTTGGAGGCTTGTGAGAAGAGAGGACAAAATACATCTTCAAATATAAAAAAGAATAGAGGGGCAAAATGGTTTATAACAGGCCATCAGAAAACAACAGTCGTGGAAATTAGAAAACAAATATTAGAAATGTATAAACGAAAAGATGTCGTTCTCCAAAAGTAAAACAATTTTACTAACTTTTCAACCATCAAGTTCTTGTTGTGTTCAAAAATGTAGCCTTTTTTAGAAACTAAAGCTTTCTGCAGGTAGCAAATCTTTAAGAGATGAGTTAACGAGAAGGTGGCATTAGAGAAATTGAGACTACGGTGGCTTGAAGGTCTGTAGAAATTATTATTCAGTCTTCTTTTGGAGGCTTGTGAGAAGAGAGGACAAAATACATCTTCAAATATAAAAAAGAATAGAGGGGCAAAATGGTTTATAACAGGCCAACAGAGAACAACAGTCGTGGAAATTAGAAAAAAATATTAGAAATGTATAAACGAAAAGATGTCATTCTGTGAAAGTAAAACAATTTGATTAACTTTTCAACCATCAAGTCCTTGTTGTGTTCAAAAATGTAGCTTTTTTAGAAACTAAAGCTTTCTGCAGGTAGCAAATCTTTAAGAAATGAGTTAACGAGAAGGTAGCATTAGAGAAATTGAGATTACGGTGGCTTGAAGGTCTGTAGAAATTATTATTCAGTCTTCTTTTGGAGGCTTGTGAGAAGAGAGGACAAAATACATCTTCAAATATAAAAAAGAATAGAGGGGCAAAATGGTTTATAACAGGCCATCAGAGAACAACAGTCGTGGAAATTAGAAAACAAATATTAGAAATGTATAAACGAAAAGATGTCGTTCTCCAAAAGTAAAACAATTTTATTAACTTTTCAACCATCAAGTCCTTGTTGTGTTCAAAAATGTAGCTTTTTTAGAAACTAAAGCTTTCTGCAGGTAGCAAATCTTTAAGAAATGAGTTAACGAGAAGGTAGCATTAGAGAAATTGAGACTACGGTGGCTTGAAGGTCTGTAGAAATTATTATTCAGTCTTCTTTTGGAGGCTTGTGAGAAGAGAGGACAATATACATCTTCAAATATAAAAAAGAATAGAGGGGCAAAATGGTTTACAACTGGCCAACAGAGAACAACAGTCGTGGAAATTAGAAAAAAATATTAGAAATGTATAAACGAAAAGATGTCGTTCTCCAAAAGTAAAACAATTTTACTAACTTTTCAACCATCAAGTCCTTGTTGTGTTCAAAAATGTAGCCTTTTTTAGAAACTAAAGCTTTCTGCAGGTAGCAAATCTTTAAGAAATGAGCTAACGAGAAGATAGCATTAGAGAAATTGAGACTACGGTGGCTTGAAGGTCAGTAGAAATTATTATTCAGTCTTCTATTGCAGGATTGTGAGAAGAGAGGACAAAATACATCTTCAAAGATAAAAAAGAATAGAGGGGCAAAATGGTTTAAAACAGGCCAACAGAGAACAACAGTCGTGGAAATTAGAAAAAAATATTAGAAATATATCAACGAAAAGATGTCGTTCTCCAAAAGTAAAACAATTTTACTAACTTTTCAACCATCAAGTCCTTGTTGTGTTAAAAAATGTAGCCTTTTTTAGAAACAAAAGCTTTCTGCAGGTAGCGAATCTTTAAGAAATGAGTTAACGAGAAGGTAGCATTAGAGAAATTGAGACTACGGTGGCTTGAAGGTCTGTAGAAATTATTATTCAGTCTTCTTTTGGAGGCTTGTGAGAAGAGAGGACAAAATACATCTTCAAATATAAAAAAGAATAGAGGGGCAAAATGGTTTATAACAGGCCAACAGAGAACAACAGTCGTGGAAATTAGAAAAAATATTAGAAATGTATAAACGAAAAGATGTCGTTCTCCAAAAGTAAAACAATTTTACTAACTTTTCAACCATCAAGTTCTTGTTATGTTCAAAAATGTAGCCTTTTTTAGAAACTAAAGCTTTCTGCAGGTAGCAAATCTTTAAGAAATGAGTTAACGAGAAGGTGGCATTAGAGAAATTGAGACTACGGTGGCTTGAAGGTCTGTAGAAATTATTATTCAGTCTTCTTTTGGAGGCTTGTGAGAAGAGTGGACAAAATACATCTTCAAATATAAAAAAGAATAGAGGGGCAAAATGGTTTATAACAGGCCAACAGAGAACAACAGTCGTGGAAATTAGAAAAAAATATTAGAAATGTATAAACGAAAAGATGTCGTTCTCCAAAAGTAAAACAATTTTACTAACTTTTCAACCATCAAGTTCTTGTTGTGTTCAAAAATGTAGCCTTTTTTAGAAACTAAAGCTTTCTGCAGGTAGCAAATCTTTAAGAGATGAGTTAACGAGAAGGTGGCATTAGAGAAATTGAGACTACGGTGGCTTGAAGGTCTGTAGAAATTATTATTCAGTCTTCTTTTGGAGGCTTGTGAGAAGAGAGGACAAAATACATCTTCAAATATAAAAAAGAATAGAGGGGCAAAATGGTTTATAACAGGCCAACAGAGAACAACAGTCGTGGAAATTAGAAAAAAATATTAGAAATGTATAAACGAAAAGATGTCATTCTGTGAAAGTAAAACAATTTGATTAACTTTTCAACCATCAAGTCCTTGTTGTGTTCAAAAATGTAGCTTTTTTAGAAACTAAAGCTTTCTGCAGGTAGCAAATCTTTAAGAAATGAGTTAACGAGAAGGTAGCATTAGAGAAATTGAGATTACGGTGGCTTGAAGGTCTGTAGAAATTATTGTTCAGTCTTCTTTTGGAGGCTTGTGAGAAGAGAGGACAAAATACATCTTCAAATATAAAAAAGAATAGAGGGGCAAAATGGTTTATAACAGGCCAACAGAGAACAACAGTCGTGGAAATTAGAAAAAAATATTAGAAATGTATAAACGAAAAGATGTCATTCTGTGAAAGTAAAACAATTTTACTAACTTTTCAACCATCAAGTCCTTGTTGTGTTCAAAAATGTAGCTTTTTTAGAAACTAAAGCTTTCTGCAGGTAGCAAATCTTTAAGAAATGAGTTAACGAGAAGGTAGCATTAGAGAAATTGAGACTACGGTGGCTTGAAGGTCTGTAGAAATTATTATTCAGTCTTCTTTTGGAGGCTTGTGAGAAGAGTGGACAAAATACATCTTCAAATATAAAAAAGAATAGAGGGGCAAAATGGTTTATAACAGGCCAACAGAGAACAACAGTCGTGGAAATTAGAAAAAAATATTAGAAATGTATAAACGAAAAGATGTCGTTCTGTGAAAGTAAAACAATTTTACTAACTTTTCAACCATCAAGTCCTTGTTGTATTCAAAAATGTAGCCTTTTTTAGAAACAAAAGCTTTCTGCAGGTAGCAAATCTTTAAGAAATGAGTTAACCAGAAGATAGCATTAGAGAAATTGAGACTACGGTGGCCTGAAGGTCTGTAGAAATTATTATTCAGTCTTCTTTTGGAGGCTTGTGAGAAGAGAGGACAAAATACATCTTCAAATATAAAAAAGAATAGAGGGGCAAAATGGTTTATAACAGGCCATCAGAGAACAACAGTCGTGGAAATTAGAAAACAAATATTAGAAATGTATAAACGAAAAGATGTCGTTCTCCAAAAGTAAAACAATTTTATTAACTTTTCAACCATCAAATCCTTGTTGTGTTCAAAAATGTAGCTTTTTTAGAAACTAAAGCTTTCTGCAGGTAGCAAATCTTTAAGAAATGAGTTAACGAGAAGGTAGCATTAGAGAAATTGAGACTACGGTGGCTTGAAGGTCTGTAGAAATTATTATTCAGTCTTCTTTTGGAGGCTTGTGAGAAGAGAGGACAAAATACATCTTCAAATATAAAAAAGAATAGAGGGGCAAAATGGTTTATAACAGGCCAACAGAGAACAACAGTCGTGGAAATTAGAAAAACATATTAGAAATGTATAAACGAAAAGATGTCGTTCTCCAAAAGTAAAACAATTTTACTAACTTTTCAACCATCAAGACCTTGTTGTATTCAAATATGTAGCCTTTTTTAGAAACTTAAGCTTTCTGCAGAAAGCAAATCTTTAAGAAATGAGTTAACGAGAAGGTAGCATTAGAGAAATTGAGACTTCGGTGGCCTGAAGGTCTGTAGAAATTATTATTCAGTCTTCACTTGGAGGCTTGTGAGAAGAGAGGACAAAATACATCTTCAAATATAAAAAAGAATAGAGGGGCAAAATGGTTTATAACAGGCCATCAGAGAACAACAGTCGTGGAAATTAGAAAAAAATATTAGAAATGTATAAACGAAAAGATGTCGTTCTGTGAAAGTAAAACAATTTTACTAACTTTTCAACCATCAAGTCCTTGTTGTATTCAAATATGTAGCCTTTTTTATAAACTTAAGCTTTCTGCAGGTAGCAAATCTTTAAGAAATGAGTTAACGAGAAGGTAGCATTAGAGAAATTGAGACTACGGTGGCTTGAAGGTTTGTAGAAATTATTATTCAGTCTTCTTTTGGAGGCTTGTGAGAAAAGAGGACAAAATACATCTTCAAATATAAAAAAGAATAGAGGGGCAAAATGGTTTATAACAGGCCATCAGAGAACAACAGTCGTGGAAATTAGAAAACAAATATTAGAAATGTGTAAACGAAAAGATGTCGTTCTCCAAAAGTAAAACAATTTTATTAACTTTTCAACCATCAAATCCTTGTTGTGTTCAAAAATGTAGCTTTTTTAGAAACTAAAGCTTTCTGCAGGTAGCAAATCTTTAAGAAATGAGTTAACGAGAAGGTAGCATTAGAGAAATTGAGACTACGGTGGCTTGAAGGTCTGTAGAAATTATTATTCAGTCTTCTTTTGGAGGCTTGTGAGAAGAGAGGACAAAATACATCTTCAAATATAAAAAAGAATAGAGGGGCAAAATGGTTTATAACAGGCCAACAGAGAAGAACAGTCGTGGAAATTAGAAAAACATATTAGAAATGTATAAACGAAAAGATGTCGTTCTCCAAAAGTAAAACAATTTTACTAACTTTTCAACCATCACGTCCTTGTTGTATTAAAAAATGTAGCCTTTTTTAGAAACAAAAGCTTTCTGCAGGTAGCAAATCTTTAAGAAATGATTTAACGAGAAGGTAGCATTAGAGAAATTGAGACTAAGGTGGCTTGAAGGTCAGTAGAAATTATTATTCAGTCTTCTATTGCAGAATTGTGAGAAGAGAGGACAAAATACATCTTCAAAGATAAAAAAAATAGAGAGCAAAATGGTTTATAACAAGCCAACAGAGAACAACAGTCGTGGAAATTAGAAAAAAAATATTAGAAATGTATAAACGAAAAGATGTTGTTCTGTGAAAGTAAAACAATTTTACTAACTTTTCAACCATCAAGACCTTGTTGTATTCAAATATGTAGCCTTTTTTAGAAACTTAAGCTTTCTGCAGGTAGCAAATCTTTAAGAAATGAGTTAACCAGAAGATAGCATTAGAGAAATTGAGACTACGGTGGCCTGAAGGTCTGTAGAAATTATTATTCAGTCTTTATTTGGAGGCTTGTCAGAAGAGAGGACAAAATACATCTTCAAATATAAAAAAGAATAGAGGGGCAAAATGGTTTATAACAGGCCATCAGAGAACAACAGTCGTGGAAATTAGAAAAAAATATTAGAAATGTATAAACGAAAAGATGTCGTTCTGTGAAAGTAAAACAATTTTACTAACTTTTCAACCATCAAGTCCTTGTTGTATTCAAATATGTAGCCTTTTTTATAAACTTAAGCTTTCTGCAGGTAGCAAATCTTTAAGAAATGAGTTAACGAGAAGGTAGCATTAGAGAAATTGAGACTACGGTGGCTTGAAGGTCTGTAGAAATTATTATAGAGTCTTCTTTTGGAGGCTTGTGAGAAGAGAGGACAAAATACATCTTCTAATATAAAAAAAATAGAAGGGTAGAATGGTTTACAACAGGCCAACAGAGAACAACAGTATTAAAAAAATATTAGAAAAGTAAAAAGAAAAAGATTTCATTCTATGAAAGTGTAATTTTTCAATAATCAAGTCTTCTTCTTAATCAAAAATGTCACCCTTCTTAGAGATTGAAGTTTTGTGCAGGTAGCAAATCTTTAAGAATCTTTTATTTCTAATAAGAATAACTTTGTTTCTAAGACAATGACAAAAAGCAATTAATATTTCTGAACTTCTAGTTTGCCTCGCACAAAAAGTTACCTCTCATGACAATCCACAAGGGCATGATTATAGAGGGGACAAGATCGACAAAACAAAAAGCCGAGTTCATATAAAAAATGGAAATTATAGATGAAGTCTCTGTCCACTGACTATGTCATGGTATTTATTAATTTTTATCTTGTGTCCTTGCCCAATTCCATTTATTCTTAAAGCTGCGCTACATTGGTCTAACCAATGCTGGAAACTCTGTGTTGTTGTTACAAAGACAACAGGGAAAGACCAACACAAGCAAAACTGACCAATCATCAGCTTGCAACATTTGCTACATTGACATTCCCTAATGTTGAATTTCAACCAATCAGTGAAGACCTTGTAAAACTTCAGTACTACTGCTGATAATAAATGGCAACCTGTATCGTTTTAGTCTGATTTAATCTAACAAAATGTGTTTACTTCACTTCTCAAATATTGCCAGATCATCATTGAAAATGTCATAGTAGCAGAAAGGTGGAGGAAAATGTTAAAAACAAAGGATTCAAGGATGAAAGATTAAGAAGAATCTTTGCAGAAAATTTGAAAAAAATGAATGGATGCAGAGGAGGACAGGAAATCCTAAGATATTGGAAATGGGCAGATAAATATGAAAGGGGCCATTAGGAAATTTTGGATTTAGAAAGAAATCTGAGGGTGGAATGTTATAGCTCAATGTATGGGGTAAAATGTTGTGATAAAGACAATTGAGAAACAAATAAGCAGATTCTGAGCACAAAGAATGATTATTTGAAAAATTATAATTTCAGATCAGTGTTCAAGAAGAAGTTTAAATATGCTTTGAACAGAATTTTTACAATCTTGATACAGGTCTGTAAAAAGTAATGATGCAAATCCCCTTTATGAAATTCCTGCCTGTAAATTTCCTTGGTTTTTACAATCATTTATATTTTTGCTCTCTATTTTTGTCTTGTGAATGTAAATAAAATGAAAATGAAATAAAAAATGCAATGAAAATGAAATCAAAGATATCTTTAGTATATGGTAGAGGATTATTTAGATAGCTTTCTTAATAGTATTGATGAATTTATATTTCTATCAATCAATTTATTCTGAGGCCAGTGAAAATAAGCATCTTTAAAAAAAAGGATTCTCTCAGAATGCTTTTGGGCCAAAATATCAAAAAACCTGAGAGAATTTTTAAACCAAGCTGATCTAATCACTGAGATTTTGAAAATGCATAGAGGGAAGTGGCTAGGAGCGCTAAGTGCATTGGATGGAAGCTTTGCCAAAGCTTCAAAGGTATCGAAAAACCCTCAAAATTCGTATATAATTCTTCTGTCAGTAACATTAAATTAGTAACAAATCAGTAACAAAGTAAATTAACTAAAAATAAACTTGCTTAGTTTCTAAACGGGACTTAGAAATGCAGCCCTAAGTTCACCAAGAAATACATGCCTCAGAGAAACCTTGACTAGTTGCAATGCATTCTGATTTTTAACCACAAAATTTACTCCTAGTAATTACATTTCAATTTCCCTTATACCGTTAAATACCATCTCTATTTCTAAAACTTCAAACCGAAAAATTGAATTATCCTTTTTACCAGACATACCTTAACGATTGACCAACGCCGTGGGTTTTAGAAACTTAAAATTACTTTTTACCTTTTAAGATCTTTAAAATCGAAGCAAATCAAATAAAGGTGTTCTGTCGTACCTCAGAAACTTTGTATTCGTCTTGCGTTGATCCACGTGGTTGGCGACCATGTTTATTATGATCTTAAGATTATCTCGACGGAAACGAGGCAAGAACAACAGATTTCTAAGAGAACAGAACAGACAGAGCTTCTAGGCTGTGTGCCAGTTTTACTCTAAAAATGAATTTTCAATATCTATTTGATCCAATAATTTCCGGGGCGAATGATTGACTCGTCACCGATGCTGTAAAAACCAGCGTTTATATCAGGTAGTTCGACATAAGAAGACTATTCCCCCTTATTTAAGACAATATCATCATCAAGCCTCTTTTGGGGCATAGTATTTGAACCAGCCTCATTAAAAATGTTCACAAATCAAAGATGAAAAATTTTGACACATCAGATGTTGAAAATTATTCAATGATAGTATAAAAGTTGAGAAATTCATAAATGTAGAAATTATCTTCATAAATTAAGAGTCAAGTGTGAAAAATGGTGCCTTAGCAAAGCTGACTTCAGTTTCGGAAAATGTTATCAAACTTCTATCCTATGAAGTTCTTTGTGCAAATTAAATATATCACTACAAGATACGCAAAATAACTTTGAAAAAGTACGCGCACCCAACATATTGTGAAATACTTATAGTGATTATAACTAACATTTTGCCGAAAAGATAATTGTGCGCAATGAATTGGTTTTTGAGGAGCTTTCATTGAAGCTGCTGGGTGATTTTTACAATTTAAAACAAAGGGATGAAAAATCAAACAAAAACTTAACTCAATATTCCTATAATAAGATAGCAACGATAAACTTTGAAAAATGTATTGAAATTGAAACGGGAATTGCAAAATGTTTCAAAACCTGTGGAAATATAAAAATCTCAGCAAAACCACATTTTTTCTTGTCTAACGCAAATACGTGCATGTTGGAAACTGTGTATTGTGAATTCGCATACAGAAGAACGAAATTAAAAGCAATTTTTTGACTGATTCAATAAAACCACATGTCTTAAACCTCTTTTAAATTCAAGCAATATATGATTTAGCAATGCGTAGATTTGAGTATAGATTCTAAAACATAGCTAAGAAATTAAGATTTTTTTCAAACAAAAACATTTTTCTAGCCGTTTACACATTAAGCGATTAAAGAAATTGCTAAGCAGTTGCAAATGAAACTTTGCAAAATTTGTACAAGCAATACAAATTAAAAAGTATACAAAAATATTTCTGCCTTTATTTTTTATAATTTTTTTTTAATGTTGTCTGTAGCGGTTCTAATAAAATGAGAGAATTTCTATCATATAGGTTCTTATTCTTTTCTGGTTCAGGGCAGTTTTGAAAAATGGATGTTTTAATTGCAAATTCTATCCTGTGTAAATAATTATTGGGAGAGAATAAATGAAATAAATTCAAGGAAACTGTTAAAATTAGGCTATGAATACGAACTACATTTAAACGTCTCTGTGTTTTTACGTTTTGGATATTTAATCACAAGGATTTTAACGAACGAATTTAACTAGAAAACGGTATCTTTTGAGCGACGTTTATCCAAAAATTCATTACCTGTGTTTACTGAACCAACCTTTTTGCTGGTCCAGCAATGGAAAGGAGAAGATATAATTGAATAAATACATTCTAAAATAGGATGGAGCACAAAAGGTGTTGAAACAATCAATATTGGCAAGAATTTTAATGGAAAATTCTCGTAATGACAACATATCTCTTTTAATGGGAAGGCGGATTGAAAGCTATTTATGCTTGAGAAAAAATTATTGCAAACTCTGAATGTTTGCTGACATTGGATGCTTAAAATCAATTAATCATTATAAAAGACAAACAATCACTTTAATAAAATTCAGAGATAACTTCAAACATTGTCAAATGGTAAAAACAGCTTACAGGGTTAGCTGTATTAAAAATGAGCGAATGTGCTGGGCCTTGTGACAACAACTCACATGGTAAGACTTTCGAATGATTGCGCACCAGATTGAAGGTGATATACCACGAGCATCATTTGCTTCTTCACTTCGTCCCAGTCCTTGTCGATTCGATTATGGGCCCTGTATATCGCTTGTCCAAGTGCAGTGAACTTGTTTCCGCCAACCATTAGATTTGATCTAGTTGCATAGACGACATTCCTAAAATATTGAACATAGACGATATCAACCAAGTAGAAAGAGAACTCACTATTAACCGATGCTGTTTAAATAACCCTGTTCTCACGTTCTAAAGGACTTTAACAAATAGCAATAACAAATGTCTATTCCATACCGATACTAGATGAATAAGTGGTATTTAATTATAAGTGGTAATAATGATATTTAAGCAGATAAAGTATAGGGGAAGAGAAAAATGCTTTGTAACACAGACATATAAATCAAAGAAAACAGTAAAGAAGTATCCACTTCAACGTGATTTAAAACGGCGATTACCTTAAGTCGTCCCTTCCCATTGTCCCAACCTGGTGAATGAACTGGCGCTGATAATTTTGAATTCTGTCATTCATCATCCTAACTTGGAGTGGACTAAAAAACAATATTTTTTGTAACAAATGTGGCCACTGGTTCAACGATGATAAAATAGAATCGGAAATTTGTGCAAAGGATATTATTTTATTGTCGATGACTTCGCATTGGTAAACTATCGACCATGAACAATACAGTCATTTTCACTTATCATCAAGACATCACTTTGAAGGTTTCTAATAAAAAGCGTAACTATAAGAAAAGCGTATACTTAGGGGATGTACCTTCCCACAAATACCTATCACATGCTATTATCAACTTTCGTCAAAGTGATATACCAGCGCAGCAAAAGCCACAAAAATCTCTCATTTTTGTGTATCTATACCATTCAGATACATAAATAATCTCTTAAAAATAAGTTGCAATAGCTACCTATTACCAAAGCTACCTATAATCTCATACTAAGGACTTTATCTCAGCGATTTCCTAAATTTTGTTTGGGGGAGTTATACAATAGGCTTTGTAGAAGCTTCCAATCGTCAATCTACGCTCCAGTTTCTCAATTTTAAACTTTTTGTAAAACCTAAAGTTGTCATGAACTTTACACTGACGGGATACTGTGCCTTCAACAGATCTATTGCCATCGAGCAAACAAGCGTTGAAGATACAAATACAAGTTACGTGTTTATTCGACTATTGGTAAAACTTCTCACTCTTTCAAGTCGACATTTTTCATTCTGCTCTCGAAGCTTGCAACAGACTTTGTTAGATTTTCAGCTGCTTGCACAAGAAGATCTGCAAAAATTTACATCAAATATAGATAAAAAGTATTCTGGCATTTCAAAATTGAAACCATCATTTCTATGATCGAATAAAATCAAGTGGACTTGCAAGCGATAAAAGAATGGAAAAATGAGTATGTGTTTAAGGTCTGTAAAACAGATCCAATACACAGAATGCCTCATACAAGCTGATATAATATTGCAACATCGAAATGTTCTAGAACCGCATGGAAACAAGTAATATGATCGTTTAAAAACAAACACACAAAGGTAACATTGGAAGGACAAGTCAAGCTTATATGTGACTTTTCAATAGAAATGTGCAAACATACTTTGAAATTAATCATAAAAATCGAATGATAAATGGTCACATCAAAGTATTGGTTTGCCAAAAGCACACAGGGAAAATAAAGGTTATTCTACAATGTTTAACATTTTACAACTGACTGGGTTTTTAATAGTAGAATCTCCTGCCATGGTCATTCCTAATCTCAGTATTGAGTTGAATTATACTAAATCATTTGAACGGTTATATATTTATTAAAATTTTGTTTAGAAATAAACTGATTTTTGAAACAAAAGATCATTCTATTTCAAGACACTGCTTTCTGTATACATCAGTGAATTATATAAACTGACACTAACACTTTGGGATTCTTAGCTCATCACAATGTCTGCTAAAAGATGAAAAATCAGAACTCAAGCATACGAGAGACTGAAAAATTCTAGCGACAACGAAACAAGAAAACATACCACTATAAATGCCATGAGGATTCAAGTACTTTTTGTGATCCTTCTGGAATTTCAAGGCGTAATACTTAACATTGGCGGCAGCACGTGATAGATTGAATGGTAGAACCAACGAGTCAGCAAGGAGCAGTCCGAGTTTTAGCCACATCTTGCCAACTGTTAGATGATAACGAAAATCAGGATCGACGTACTTTTCCATCCATTTGAATGTCTCGTGCATTGAGTGGTACATTGGATACATGTATGGATACTTGGTGCCTGTTTTCTGTGGGGAATGTAGAATGAATTTATCGGCGTAGAATGTAAAACAAGGTCTGAACCAGAGGTCAGTTGTCAAACAAATTGTAACCGTATGTCTAACTTGATTGCAAGAATTGCAGAAGCCGCATGATCTGGAAGAATAGGCGTGTCAGCCCTTTTCCTTTTTTTCAAATCTGCAGTTTCCAAAAAGGTAATAATACGGTGATATGCTTTGGTATAATTATAATCTGAATCCAACAAAACTAATGCGGAAACAAGATTAATCAAAATGAACTTAAATTGAAGTGTTCTCGATGCCATATAGTCAGAGCTAAACCCAACACGGCTTCTAAGGCCATGTTCAGATTTTCAACACGAGCTAAGTTTCTCAAGTGAATGGTAAAAATATTTCAGCTTGGTTGTGTTTAGTGAAAGCGGTGAAATGTAGAAAACTTGCTGTTGTATTTTGGATGATTAACTATGAATATACTGAGCCATCTGAGAAAACTGTCTCTTAAAGATATACAAACCTTTTCATACATATAACGGAGATCCACACATGAAATGCCAATAGTATGATAGAAAGGCTTATAATCACTACCAGATGTCGCTACGATTGTTCTGTGGGTAAAAAACATTATTTGAGATGGTGACGTTTGGGCTGAAGATGGTGTAATGCATTTCTGATTGAAATAGCTTTGGCCATTTCTCAAGAAAAAGAAACAAAGCCTAATCAGCATAGCACGTTCTAGTCAAAATTACCTGACTTGGCCTATTTCCTAACTCATTCCTACCATCAATAACAAACTACTGTGCAAAATTTAAGAGTTCTCAAAAACGATTAATAATCCTAAACTACTTCAAGCGATTCAGAATTATGAAAGGGTAATTTCTTTTGAATGAAAAGAAAGAGTGGAATGATAATAAAATAGAAAAATGAAATATAATAAAATATAGTGACCACTCATGTTCTTACTTTGGCTCGCTTGGTGCGCTTGGGTTTCTATTCTTTTTAACCCAGTCTTCATAGAGATTGGCATTTTTGTCATCCGGTGCAGGAACCTGGTAAAGTTTTTAAACCTATTACAGATCTCTTATACTTGTAAATTTGAAATTTCAAAGCAAGAGTATAAATACTGTGGACTTTATGGTTATACTGAATGGCAAGCAGATTATTCCATTTATGCTTATTAAAAAAAGCTGCAAAAAGACACCGTCAAAAGAAAAGCACCTAACAGGAAACAGGGAACAGGATGGTCCAGTAGTTTAGTGCTATCTAAATAATCAGGGGTGGGGGGGGGGGGGCTCTTGCAGAAAATGTTGCGAAAAACAACAGCAAAAGTAGAAATTTGCCAAATCATTCGGCACTACACCCCTGGGATGGTTCATATCTAGTTTGCCACTCTAGACACTGCCCCTCATAAAACTCGTTCATAATTTCCATGGGTCAATGATTATATAATAAGTTGTCTTTTAAATCCATATTTGGCTAAGCATTTGTATGTCCTGGATGTTTCCTCTTTGGGCACAGTGTAATGCATTTCTTTCAGTCATTTTCAATAGAATGACTATGGTACAGTTGATATGGCTCATACCAAACAAAGATGTGTTGTTGTCATCAGTACAAACGGAAGTCGTAGAAAACTGATAACAGTGAAAAATAGAAGCAGGGCCATGGAAACTATAGGGGGTAGGTGCAGAGGTATGATGCCCCCTTTCGAAAAAAGAACGCTTCAAAAGCGAGGAGTTTTGCCATCTCAAGGTGCGTCATTAACGATTTATCGATATTGTGGCAAAAATCATGGCTCACCCACTTTTTCGGGAAAGGACACCATGATTTTGTTCTGGAGCACAAAATGTAGCGATGACATTGTGTTGAAACATATCAAATTGATAACAGGCAGAATTTGATGACGGCTATTGGCAGTTGACTTGCCATCAGAGGGTTATATCAAATGAACTTGTACAAACAACCAGTCTGAGCAAAAATGAACTATCGATATTTGCATGTGAAAAGTACATATTTTCAAATATCACATCTAAAAAAAGACTGAAGTGGACAATTACTGTATGTCGAAGTGTTTACACAGTACAGCTCAAATTTTAGTTCGCATTCCTAACAGGATAATTCACTTTAACAGGGTCTCAAATTTTTAGTTCCAGAATGTATTTGGTTTGGAATATTTGGCAAACTTTCATTGAACGTTCATACAGTTGACAAAACAAACATTTGTTAATAACCAAAATTGTTTGAACAAATCTCATGTCAATACAATTTATTTACAAGGTATTTTTTATTTATAAGAAACAGGAAACAGTTAATTGAGGTTCAGGATGGCTGTTCTGAATTCATCCAGAACTGTTAGACTTGGTTGTTCTAAATATGTTTTAAGCTACTAGAGAATAAATCAAACCAAAAAACGAGATAATATTTTGCCGCAGAACAACCTAGGATGTGTATGTTTAGATTGCCTAGGCCACTGGATACTAAATATCTCATATGGCAAATTTACAGCGATTCAATTAAATACTCAGATTGCGATTTAATACTTTTCCTTTCTTTAGAACAGCTACAAGATCATATGCATACAAGACCATAAGCTAAATTAAAAAATTTTAAATCAAGTATAAAATATCGCTGTTTACCCTTTTAACCATTCGATGACTCACGACAAACAAAACACCTTTTCAATAGCACCCTTTCAAAGGAATATAAATTGTAGATTCTATTTTGGAAAATCTAAACATAAATTCACTTTATTGATGAAAACAATGCAAACCTTCTTCGTTGCTTCAAAAAAGGCATTGTCAAGCTCTGGAGTTCCTCTCAGCCGCACAGTGTAGTTTCCTGAAAAATAAGGCTTCTGTCAATTGATAAACTTTACGAATTAAGTATTATATAATAATAAGAATCAATATTTAATGATAATCATAATATTATGCAATTCAATGATAATAATATTTCATGTTCATGCAAGTTCAATTGAAGAAAATTAATAAAAGATTCCTCAGAGAACGATCGTTAAACAAAAATTATGAATTTCGGCATCTGCCTGATGCAAGAAGAGATTCACCTTCCACAGCAATATCAACATTCAGATATGCTATAGCACGCTCTTGGAGCATTGAGGCGTGGTCCTAAAAAGTGAAAGCGCGGAATAAGTACCTTGTTATTGAGCTACACACATATACTAACTGGGGCTATTTGAAGAAGAAGGAAAGCTAATGCAAAGTTAAAAATGCTAAAGGACAGGAAGATTAACGGAGTTGCTTTAACAACCTCTTCCCACTAAATATTTTAGTCCATCACTATGAAACAAGGCCGTCTTTCCGAGGAGATATCTATCTAGATAAAAAAATACGCTTCAACTTGGCTTAAAGTCCATTCGATATACGGAAGCGAAACTCTGGAATGACCTATCAGCTGGCATTCGATATACAGCAACTTCTAGGCAACTATCTTTAGCCTACCTCAACCCATTCTGTGGATCCATGGATTCCAAACTCCTCTGCATCCCAGCTACAAAGCATTATGCTTCTGCGTGGGCGCCAGCCTATAATATCAGAATAAAGAGATTGTTAATCTGTCGAAGGTACAACGGTTATTTACTAACACTTTCAGACTTTTCATTCAGAAAGATGCCTTTGACATAATAACCAGAAAAAGAGTACTAGCTCTTTGAAGAAATAAATTCATATAAAAGGTAAATTTACAAACAGGCTATCAAGCTTTGGTTTCAAAAGGCAGAGGAGAAAATTAAAAAAGAGAGTAGAATAAGCAACTGATTGCACCTCCTTTTTTCAATTTGCCAAGTGATCTAGATATCTCTAGCAAAGATGCCTGACCACTTGAAGCATCTCCAGCTCCATATCCCCAAGAATCACGATGGTTTCCAAGAAGAACTAAGCGATCTATAATAAAAGAATAGAGGTTGACTTGAAGCTTGGGTAAAATATGATTGGATTGGAGTTTGAAATTGATGAAGATATTAGAGAGTATGCTGTCTAAGGAAACTTTGAATTTCAAGATTGTATTACGATAAACTAGATCTAGACTACGCCTTGAGCTGTAAAATGCTAAATTCTTCGTAAAAATGCTTTGGTTTAGAGACATTATCTAAGGTAAACCAAACCAAATCGGCTAAAATCTTAGTTCTCTTTGCCTCCTCCGACAATAGACTAAGCACGAAGTGCGCACAAAAACATTTCAATTAATAACACACATGAAATAAAATTTCAAATGGACAAACAACTGGATGAAGAAAATGTTTTAATGTATAAGCCAACCTGGTTCAACTTTGCCATATATTACTCCAGATACAGTGTATGTTGGTCTAGATTCCAGCTTGGTAAAGACAGACAAAGTCACGTTCCTACGAAATTTACGAAGAAAAAAAAATCAGCGTGTAATACAATGAGAAAATTCAAAACTTCGCAACGATACAACTTCATAGCTTAGAATATTTTCAATCTGAGATTAATGCTATCAAAATTAGTATCAAACGAAATAATTTTCTGAAAATGTGTTTGGAAATTTGTCAGTCTGTCTGAAAATGTGAAAATTCCTGTGCCTGAAAGTGAAAATACTATAAAAATGAAGGAGTAAAAAGGTTTTCTTCGATCTGGCACACTTTAGTGAAGTCTTTGATCATGTGACACCAAAAATTGCCAAAAATAGGATTTCGCAGAATATGAAGATTTGAGCCCTCTTCAAAGAAAATCCATTAAGAAAGCCGAAATTAGGCTCTATGTCTTTGCAAGACTGATTTCAACTAGTTTACAAGATAAAGGTCAGGTTTATTCATAAATATTACTTTTTAAAAGCTATTGATAAGCGCCAACTAGCTGCAAATTGTTGTCTTGATATGGCTATGAAAAAGAACACTGCATTATATAATATGATACTGAATCAACTGACAAGAATACCTACAGCGTTGAGTTCATTCGATAATCAAAGTTTCCATCACCCTGAAAATAAGCTGATCCTTTCATGCCATCCATGTTCCTGTCAAACAAGGAAAATATTTTTAATTAAAAAATAATCACGTTGAAGCGCGCAGTTTATTACTGTACTGGCAAAAAAGTGAATTACTAAACAGCAACAGCAGCAACAACAACAACAGCAACAACAACATTGATGATCCATTTTCATGACTAACGCTAAAATGCTCAAAGCTAGTAGATCCATTAAGAAACCAAAATAATTCATCTAAACACTATTCAAGAAACCATGCGGCAAACGAAAAAGGTGAACATTTCTTTTTAAGTTGAATATATCGACCAAAGTGTTATATCGTACTTCATTTCTCTTGTTAGTGATTCTAATCTTAATGCATTTGAGATACAGAACAGAGAAAAACTTCCCCCGGCAACCTAGAGTTGTATTAGAAAAGGGAAGGCCCAAAATAGTATTAATCCAGTAGGGATGGGACGTAACACTGGTAACCTAGAGTTGTATTAGAAAGGGGAAGGCCTGAAATAGCAATAATCTTATAGAGAGGGTAAGTAACACGGGCAACCTAGACTTGTATTAGAAAAGGGAAGGCCTAGTATTAATCCATTAGAGATGGTAAGTAGCACGGGCCACCAAAAATTTCATTCACACTCAAACACTCTATACTCAGCACACGCTTATCATGATAATTCCTTTATAAAGAAAGACACGATCAAGAGTGAGTAGCTAAAGACAATCAAGTAGCTAACTGTGTAGAACAAACCTTAGTAAAACTTCAGCTTGCTTGAACTGGATTGGCTGAGAAGGAATAGTTGGCAACGGAGAGGCCTTACTTATATCTGCTCTATAGAATCCCTCTAAAAACAAGAAAGACAAGTAGTACGGGTAAGTTGAAAATGGCTAAAAATCATCGAAAATTCTGCTTGCGAGTAAAACATACTTTTTGACATTATCAAATAAAGCGCCAGCGAAGTTGAGCCAATTTTGCATGCCAAATAACGTTAATTCCCGCAAAGAATAACCTAAGAACTCAAGGACCTACGGACTGTCTTTCTTTGATTGGGCACTTTGTATTATAAGACATTGATTTGGCTGAGAAATGTACAAGGTTCTTGAAGTAACAGGTATCTTCATGAAAGTTTGCGTGTTGACCAAGGATGAAATCTGATTGCAGTCTGCGTGGTGGCAATTTTAAGTTCCAAATTGCCAAAAACCCATGCATTTCCAATCTTTAAAGATCTTCGTTTCCCAGAGAGAATTGAATTGCAGTATTTTCATATACGATATTTTGGCCCCTTTCACCCCTAAATGCAAGGAATACACTCTTTGGAATAAAAACCTTGGATCCTAAAGATGACCATATCAAACTTCTGAACAAGAAACAAGAACAAATTACACTATTGACTAATTGATCCACCCTCCCTGAAGCCTTTTCTCCGGTGCTTGCTCAAAGAGTTAAGAAGTAGGAGGGGTTTTGTGTTATATGAATAAAAAAGTTATTAACGCTACATAAACTATATCCACAGCTAACTGCTACAAACAAGGGAAAAGGCGTATGGAAACTAGAAGAAACTGCCTTGAATTGTTTGCCTCATCCCTAATTTAATGGAATGGATGTTTACGTTCCAAAAATTTTCCAGTTCTACATATGCTTATATTGTACCCTCCATACCCAATTAAAGGGGCTTTTAGTCATGTGAAATGGGTGTTGACGCTTTCCAAAAGAAGAATTCAACCCTCTCTCAACCAGGCATCAGACAAGATACATAGAATATAATCAAAAAACAGGTGCGGTGCCAAAACTGCCAAAGTAAAATATCTGGAAACTTTTCGTACCATTCTAACAAATAACTGACCTTTGGAAGGGTATTCCCGAGAAAGGGCATCTCCTTGTCTGCGTATAATAGTTCCACGCTGAATTCCCGTGTCAGGAAGTTCCCATCCATTGGGATATTGTGCACTCTTTCCCGAAGGATTCCAATTTTGAGGATCTGAGAAAATTAGGCATCCAGCAGCCCCCCTGGCTTCTGCATTGGCAACCTAATGGGTACAAAACTAAATTATAAAAAAGTTCACAATAGTTTCTGTGCAATAGAAATCTGGTTGATTCATACAGCTCTGTCAGATAAAACAGCTCTGCAAGAAAACGGAATATGTATCAAGTAGTTCATGTGAGACCAGATGAAGCAATATAAAAGAGGCTACCCAGACTTTCTTCGGTTTGACTAATCAGTGGGGAGTCGGACAAATCTATTCTCTGATCCAGGCAATTTTTATCTTCACATTTGGCAAAAATGGATCATAGAATTGGAATCTTCATGTTGAAATTAGTCTGTGCCGAAAACTTCAAGTTGTTTGGGCCGTCAAGCTGCAAATTAACCCACTTTCAAGATTTAGTTTTTCCGAAAAATTTCAATGGAAGTTGTTGCTGTAGTGTTTTTTCACTGCAGCAGCAAATTCCGGTCAAATCTAAAGAAATATCTAAATATTCAAAACAAAGTAACTCGCGACCGAACGATCCAAACAACATGATTTTTTCAGTAAAAACTAATTTAAAGATGAAGATTTCAATTCTGAAGTCTATTTTTGAGAAAGATCCGTAGATAGCGAGATACAAAATCGATGACGTCAACCCGGAACGGAGAATAGCAAAAATGACAAATTATTTACTGATTGGCGCATACGGAGTGATTGACAGCAGTATTGCTGAAAGGATTAGTTGACTAGCAGCGCCTGCTACCAGTCAGTATTTTTTATCTCATTGGTGCTTTGTTGTTCAAGGTTGTCTATCTATAAAACTTGAAGTTAAGAAATTACAATGTAATCCTCGCGAGAGGAAAAATTCTGTCACAGTTAGTAGGTGAATAACGATTTCCTACAAAATTAAAAATTCACGGTCTGTTCATGGTTGATACTCATATACAAGGAAGAGGCTGGGGTCTACAAAAAACGTTTTGCGCTTCATACAAAGAAGAAGACTCAAATTCTGTAGACAAATATTTCAGTAACTTCCAGAATATGAATGTTGGGTGAACTATCTGGGTTCCAGTAAATAAAAGTTAGAGTTATCAGGGGCTTTAGTTAAAATGACTTAAATGTACTTATGTTACTGTCACACGTATATTCAATATGATAACCGTTAACCGGTCTAAAACAGAGTCTTCAATGCTTAATATTCAAAGCTGTATACATTTTGGTTTATAGAGCAAGACGGCAGATAGCATGACAGCTTATAAACCTTTGAACTTACTTTTGCACCTCTCGATGTTGGCCCATATCTCATTAGAACAATTTTTCCTTTGACCTCAATGCCAGCATCCTCCAGTGCCTTGAAGTCTTTATTTTGACCGTAGTTTGCATACACTAGTTTGCCCTGCAAGATGAAAAAATTGCGTTTCTAAGAAATCTAGAGGAATCGTAGATCGACTGTCTCATCGTCATCCTACCAAAAATGTGCTGTATTTTAACAAAGGGGCTCTAAATTTCATCTCAACTTTGACTCCCCTCAATTCAGGAATATTACACCAATGGTACACATTTCTGTCTGTGCTGTGACTGCTCAATCTACGTGGAAGGAACGCCAACATTCAGTTAAGCGTCGTGAGAAAAGTAGGTTGATTTTTCACTGGTACAATTACGACAGGTTACAAGAAATTGTTCAAAAGAATTTTGCGTCTTTTTTAGACTTTTGACGGCGTCTTTTAATCTTAATGAAAACAAAAAAGGTAGCTTATGTCTACGATGGCCTTTAAAACCATGGTTTTATCGCAATTCCATCTTGAAGCCCTTCTCAAATGTTTACATTTCCATTACCGATTCATTGTTGTCTTGAACACGGGAGGCAAAAAAGCAAAGAAAGGACGGTAAATTCATTAGAAGGTGTAGACGGGACAAGAGAAAAGATCTCTCATTCGTGTTCAATTCCTTTCATAGATAATCTTTATCTTAAATCATTCTTTTTTTGGGATCTTAAGGATTATTTACATTGATAAAAGAGCAAACATAGGCGATTAAAAAGCCAAGAAATATTAACTGGTAATAACTGAGATATATAAAGGTATTGTAGTGAGGCTTAAATCAAATATGCAAAAAAGTAGAATCAAGAAAAACAATTTTGTCAAGAAAAACAACTGATGACGTAAGTCGAAATTAAATTGTCTTCTCTTTTGTATTTTAGGACAAAACTAAAAAACTATTAGAGTGTGTTTGGCATGCTCCCCTACAGAACAAATAAAAGAAATTATCCTTTAAAGTTTAAAAGCAAATAAAGGTAATGGGAATAATGAGGTTTTTATGTCTCTAATTTTTAATTGACATGTATTTCATATTCAAGGCAAATAATCCTTTGTTAAAAGAAGATAGTTCTGCATACAAATCTCAAAGAGGGAACTTCACTACCACGTTATGCAAATGTCTGCCACAGCTGATTAATCAAGACCAAAACATTCGGGCCCGCCTAATCCAAGAAATATGACAATGTACCTACTGAGGGCCATGATTTTTTGACAGGCAACACACTCTCTTTTTTATATGAACCAGAGTTTTCTCGAGCCTCGAACAAACTGATTTCGAACAAACCGAAAAAAAGAACAAACTGAATTTTACTAACTTATTTTGGTATATTTCTTTTAATTGTCTATTCAGTAGATACCTTTCTGTATCATTGCAATGTCTGCATTTTGGATGTGTAAACATGGCCTACTGAAAATACTTGAGACAAAGAAGATGCACATTTCTGTTCAGGAAGTAAAATTATCTTATATAGATAGATACAACAGCTTCTTGTTATTCACATCGATGTGCACTTTGAACCAAAGGTCACCCTTTCTTTCTTTCCCTAACGTCTGTCACTAGCATTTTAGCATGACTCCGCCCCTCCCAAATTTTTCCTAAAAATCAATAATCAGTGTTTTTCAGAGAATCGTTGAATTGTTTGTTCTGAGCAGTATATCAATTTGTTAAATTTTAGTCTGGGAAATGCATTTTTAGTCATTCTAAAAGGCTGAATTTCAAAAATTTTCTTTCGCGTCGGACCCAACCATGGTGGGTCCTCCTATGTCACTAAACGTGATTCTCAGCCACCCCAGGTTCATTTTCGTGGCGCCGTCTTTGTTATTGCTCGGACAACTTGAGGCTCGAGTATTCTCAACGCTGTTCTTTGACACTGAGTTTACTACAACAACATTTTATATTTTACAGGCGGGGTATTTTCAAGCACTTTGCAGGACATCAACCATTGGCAGTTCCCCCGATTTTAGATCCTTTGTAACAAAGATCTAACAAGCCATTGTCTGCCTAAAATTACTAGCAATGAAAGGGTATTGGGGGAAGTTGGGAGCCTCCATTCCTAATGACGAAAAAAGTTACCAATTTACTTTTTCCTTTATTTGTAAAAGACATTTTTGGCAAGAGGTCCCCTTGCTGCTTTAAGGCAATGCACCTCTATCAGCTATGAAATAACAAAACCTCAATACACGAACCTCGACAGCTTTGGCAGGAGAAAACGCATTGTAAGGCGGCACTATTTCACTTGCATTTTCGTCGGGCGAGACACTTGGTTCGATCACAGTGAACTTGTCGATTGACGTTCCATTTGCTGCTTTGAGCCCAACCTCTCCAGGCTTCTCGGGATACGACAGAAGGATGGTGTACATGTGAATCTTAACTTTGTCAAAACCGTAATCTCGCCACTTCTGTGCCACGTATTCAGCCTGTTTTTTCGACCCATCGGTTCCAGCAACGTGAGGCTCTTTCGTTAGATATCTTGAAGAGGACAAAAATTGCTTTTGTTTAAAACCAACATTTTGTCATCTGTATTCAATACGCTAATTAATTTCCGGGCCTAATTTAAAAAAAAAACATTTAAAGCATATTTTCAATTTCAGATTCAGATTGAGGACCTCAGAATTGTAATTTACATGCAATTTGCCATGATGCCTGTGATATAAAATTTATGCCTTGAGGGCAAGGACATTTTAGTGAAAATCATAAGGATTTGACCATGATTGATGACTGTACGTGAAAAATTTTGCAATCAATTGGGGCAATAACGTGAACAGGCTTTCTAAATGTTAATCAATATCCAGGAACTTTTTATGCTTTCTCCGGACAATCATCATAACTTCCAGAAAATTTCCAACTTTCCCAAAAACACTAGAAACAACTTTTACTATATCGTGTTGTTGAGCTGGGCCCTAATTAGATATATTTTGGTGGTGCACAATTTAAAAGTGATGTGCCTAGACAATTTTGAAAAAACGAAAAAAAGTGACCATTAAATTGTATTTCTAAAGTTAACAAATGCTAAAACTCTATAGTTATTAGACGTTGCATCTAATAATACGCGAATTTATTAGCTTTCCTGCAAATTCATCGAAACTTAATTCATAAAATTGCATTTTCGAAAAGAGCCTGATCATGATCTATCCTGTCTCGCAGACAGGGTGTTTCGAAAACCCGAGTTCCTTGTTCATCCTGTCACAGGAAAGATCTTTTCTGGGGATTATGAAACTAATAACGATGATGACAATAGTGATAATAACACTGGTTTAATGATAAAGGTTTCAGTATCATTTTTGTATAATTATCCATCTTGATGTAGCTCATAAACAGTTCTACCCGATGCACTTCATGTTTTCTGTCGTCAAAACAAACGACGACAAAGTCCAGAATTGTTGGATTCATGAACTGAAGTAAAGCAGAAAGGCCATTGACCTGCAAAAGCAAGTACTATAATAGCAAATTTGGAATATGTTCAAAAAAAATAATGATGTTGTCGATTTTCAATGCAATTGTAGCGTGTTGCGAAAAGCGTATTACAACAGCAGAAAACGGCAACTGCCCTTATAGGTATTAGAAGAGGACGCTCAAAAGGGAAACTCAGAAAATGTAAGGAGCTTTCCCCACCACTCTAAGACCCCGTTTACAGTGCACCGGAAAAATTTCGCATCAAAATTAGTTGAGATAGGCGTCGCGTTTACACTAGACCCATGCTAACAGCACAAATTTGAGAGCGGCTATCTGAACAAAATTAGTTCACCTTGGAAAGCGGAAAAAATTAGTTCTATGAATAGCTACTTCGTCGTATTTGCTTTCCATTGTCTCCCAGTCAAGACTTTTTGTCACTTTGGCTGCCGTGTAGTCCATAAATACTTGTATTAAAGTTACAATTTCTTCCTCACTCCTAGTGGCACAGAGAGAGGGGCAGGGGGCAATTTGCCCCAGGGCCTCGGCCTGAAAGGGGCCCCAAATTATTCTGAAATTTTTTTTAATGTTTTTTTTGACAAACTGAAAATGCATTCAAAGATATATTTGTTAATATCGAAAATGATGGCAGCAATTTCATTGGGTCCGTACACTGAGTCTTGTTTGAATTTAAGGCCTATCAGCTTCATTTATTGAGTCTGGGGCCCCGAGAAAAGCTGAACAAACCTTAGATCACATATTTTACGGATTCATCTTTAAAGCTGATTTTCCCTGAGTTTCGCAAAATCGTACTTATTGGTGGAAGGGAGCCCTGATAAAAAATTAGGTAACCCATATAATCTTGTTTTAATCTATGGCCCGTTCAAGTGAGTTATGTTTGCATTCAGACTCGTTGCATAAAGCTATATTATACTTTTGGGGCCCCTTTCAGCAAACTAGCATTAATAAAGAACCGCTTACGTTCAACAATGACTCAAGACAGACTATCAAGCCTCATGACTCTTTCGATCGAGCACGAACTAGCAAGACAAATTGATTACGACAATATCATTGATCAGTTTGCAACTGAAAAAGCAAGAAAAATTAACTTTTAAAAGACGAAAGAACTGAAAAGCATAGTTCCATGGGATTTTTTAAATAAAAGTGCGTAGAATAAAAGTTTGCTTTCATTTTAAATTTTAATATTGCATGGCTCACCAGAAAAAAAGAGTCAGAATTGAAGGTACACATTTTGAAGTCCTCTTTAATCAGCTAAAAGGGTGTGGTCAAAAAGCGTACTTGAATCGTTTACCCTTAGAATTAATGTTTTTTATTACATTTTATGATATTTTAACCATATTCTATAACGTGCGCAAACGTTTGGAAATAATGGGCGTTTCCCATTTAAAAAGGGCGTGGTCTCGAAAATCTTTTGTATCCGACTCTAGGGTCCCAACTGGGACTTTGCACCAGGGCCCAGGCCGCGTCTCGGCGGCCTTGCTCACTCCACGTAAAATTGGTGTCATTGTCAGCTTTCCCTACTTTCTTTGCAATTTAAGCGTCATTTTGTTTCAGTGAAATAATTACTAAAACTAACTAGGCCTAATGTGTTTTGACAATATTGTAATACTGCTTTGTGCTTTGCCTTGCAACACATATCATGCTTCGCAGCGACCGCACCGCCACGCCTTACTTGTGTTGCTCAGCATTTTAGTTTAATGGTTGCTACCAACAAAGCTACATAGGAAGTTTATTTAGAATCTCATTTTGCTTGTTTTCTACGTTCACGTTTTTTAATTAACTCAGTAACACATTTGTATTTTCTCCGCATTATATCTTTTAATCCTACTAACTTTTTTAAATAGACCTTCGCGTATCATTTATTAGTCCCTTGAGCTATACTATTATATTGCACAATTATGTATTTAGATTTTTAAACAATTAGTTCAGTTCGTTTTATGAGAGCGCTTGTGAAAGGTTCTCCGGTAAGTCTAAAATTACGATTTACTTGTAAAAGCATTTCGTCGATATACATCTTGTTGTTCCGAGAAATTTGTCGTTGTTCTTTCGTTTGAATCTGAAAATAAGTCCTTAGACCGCTGAACATATTACAATATCCTCTGACTTCGTCTGAACGAGAAGCAGATGGTTTGGAGGAGAGAATGAAACTCTTTGTACCTTTGGCGTTTCGATGGAAATTTTTTTGCTGTTTTGTTGCCCAGAGATGAGGGTCTCCCAGGGGTTTTCGGGACCAATGAAACATGACAAAAAACGGTACAGGAATACGGGACAAATTTGATTTTTCACTGGGACCCTCATCTGGACATTTTACTAGTTTAAGGGAATACGGGAACATTTTCATTAATTTTTCAACGGAAACACAGGAACATTGATTGTTTTAATCCAAGGAAAAACAGGAACAAGTCCCCCCCCCCTTTGTTTTGGGCGTTCTGTGAACGATTTAGGTCACGTGACTGTAGTTACCCGGCAAAGTGTAAACCGAAGAGCAAAGTGGACAAAATTTGTGCGGCACAGTGGAGACGCAAATAAATTTGAACACATTTTATGCGAATAAAACCTATCCGGCACAGTGTGAACGGGGTCCAAAAATTTTTTGCCACTGTGGATAGGTGCCTGATGTAGGCATCCGTATCAAGAGATTTTTCAAAACAGACCTTTGTAACCAATGAGGTGTGAATCAAATAAAGTGGAGCAAGCAAACCGTTCCTTTTGCACAAAAACAATTACTTCCGTCCGTCATGGCTTTCAGCCTTCCTGTTTCGATGTTTCCATCCCGACTTCCAAGCTCCATACAATTCAATGGTAAACAACGCAACTACAAGATACATGTAAGTTAGCTAAATAAAATACAACTAGTAACTTGGGACCAGGGCTGTCAATATTGGTGTCCGAGGGTGTGGTGTGACACCCCCTTGAAACTTTCTTCAAACGCAATGTGTTTCAAATCTAGTGATATAATTGTAGTGCGATGTTTTGAAATGTTATAAGTAACAAATTGAAAACAATGCTTTTGGAGTTAATCACGCAAACTTTGGAGTCGCCATTAATGTTGTATATTTTTTTGCTTAAACGTAACAAGGGAAATCACAACACCGCTTCTTATCAGCATCCCCTTTTTTGAAAAATAGTTCGGTTGTTCTTTACATTCTGGAAAATATGAACCAGAACATTTCTGTACCCAGACCGGTTCACACGATAAATCCCGCCATTTGTTTCGGTTCCCTATTGTTTAAGTGCTTTGGTACGTTTTTGCATAACCAAAATTGTCATGCGTTTGTGTACCCGGACCGTTTTGCATAAGGTTACCGAAACCCATATGACACCGGCATGATGGGCATGTAAATCCGGACACAGGAAAAACTCCAATATAGTACAAAAATCGATGTAATTTATGCTCTCAGCATATTGCGTTGTCTTTTATAAGAGAAGCAACTGTATCTAATTGAAAGAGGGGTTGCAGCATTCAAAGTTATCAATATCAATGCCGATAACTATCAATGCATCGATGTATGTTTCAAGTTTGAAACTGATCTGCAATTCTTGTTCTGCCTCTCCTGAACAGCAGGGCCGTCGCGAGGCAAGCCTTGTTGGGGGGGGGGGGGCAAATTTACCTGATTAAAAAATAATTACCTGAAATTCTTAAGTTGCTGTCACAAACCTCTGCAATACATCTTGTCAATCTAACTGTGTGGCATAAAATTCACAACATTCATTTTAAAATGATAATAACGGACTTTCCTAATAGTTTTGCCAAATCTGTATACCTGGACGGACAACTACCCGGACGGACAACTACCCGGACGGCACCATGGTTGCCACTGAAGGAGCAGAAAATTTTCGAACTTTGATGCTTCCAATTCCCTGGAAAATGCACTCTTTTCAGTACATTTTACTAAAGCAATCCTCACAATCCTATCGAAAATTCTTTTATTTTTGCAAACAAATGAAACAGCAGATAAAAACAACTGGTACAATTTCGCAGTGGTCTTGAACAAAATTCCATATTGTCAGTTACTTCTAAAGCTAGGCAACAAGCAGCACTGGTTGCCAATCAAGATCCCTCTTTTCAGGCCTTTTTAGGGGAAATGGACACAAGGCACAATTTTACCTAAAGAGGGCCTGGATTTTTAGGTTTTGTGCCAACAAGTAATCTTCAAATCTTCAAATCATTAGTTTGTTTATCTTCCTTCCTATCAAGAAATATTATATTTAGCCAAAAGAGCAACTACCTTTGCTTGATCTTTTATTGATGTTAAGACATGAAGGTCGCTGAAATGCCTAAAGCGTTTCTTCCACTGGGCAGATTTAACCTTAAATTGTTTTAAATAGATTAAACCTATCGAAACCCAACCCCCCCCCCCCAATCCCCCGGTCGCGATGCCCCTCCTGAACAGGTACTTTCTGCCTTTTTTGGTCGTTCAAAGTTCTTACACATTATGCTGTAAATGCTTGTCATTCACAATCAAGAACAGAAAGCCACCTGTAACAATCATCACCTGTGTGTGACAAGTTAGAACAAAGTTTGATAATAATAAAATCGCCGCTAATTTACGAAGATAACGAGTATCAAAATCTCAAACATTCAAACTCACTTCAAATAATCTCTAATGTTTCCAGCTTTCATTTCATCCAATATTGATGCATGTTTAGCAAACCGCTTCATTTCTTCATTCTTCGGATCTTGAGAGGTCTGAGGCTGGGCCTTTGCAGTTTTCTCTTCATCTTTGCATCCTGCAGCAGCATAAATTCCAACTCCGATTAGAGCGCCGATAATAAGAGCTACAACACATAAAACGATGATTATTACACGATTCCTCCCTCCAAAATTATCGCTCGTCGACATCTTGGTGTCAGGCAATATCTATTCTGTGGTAAGGTTTTAGTTAGCGGAAGTAATGTTACCACGATGTAATGCAAACGGTCAATAAAAACCAACGCTTTTGCGCGCCAGGAGATACGAAAGGTTCAGATAAACAACACGGGGGTCGCCTTTAAGGGAAGGGGTGATCAATTCAAATAAATTCAATTATAATAAATTCAAGCTTTTAATTACAGGCTATTGATGGATTCAAATTGACGTCATCATTTTTGTATCTCGCTATCTACGGATCTTTTTCGAAAATGGACTGCAGAATTGAAATCTTCATCTTTGAATTAGTTTATACTGAAAAATTCATGTTGTTTGGACCGTTCGGTTGCATGTTACTTTGTTTCGAATATTTAGATATTTCTTTAGAGTTGACCGGAATTTGCTGCTGCAGTGAAGAAAATTCACTACAGCAAGAAATTCCATTGAAATGTATAGGAAAAGCTAAATTTGGAAAATGGGGTAATTCGCAGCCTGACGGCCCAAACAATATGAAATTTTTATCACAGACTAATTTCAACATGAAGGTTCTAATTCTGTTATCCATTTTTGCCAAATGTGAAGATACAAATTGCTCGAATCCGAGAATATGATTAAACATACTTACAATTTATAAAGCTTCTCTCAAAAAGTTCCTTTCTCTCATTAAAAAAATATATGCATGTCTTTCAAGATTGCCAAAACTATCTATTTTAAAAATTACGAGCCTGCATTTGCGAAATTTTTGAGCAATGAAATCTTCAAAGTTTATAATAAAGCCTGATTGGGAAAACATTATTTACACATTTTTCTCTATTTCTGGACCAACTTTATCCTACAGCTTTCAAAATACCTATTGAAAGCCATTTAAAGTAGTCAGTACCAAAAAACCTATTATAACCTCACTGTCATGGCTCGAAAACCTTTTTGGTTCTCTCAGTGTCCTGGGCAACCAGTGGCGGTTTTAAGGGGGGTCCAGGGGGTCCAGGGGGCCATGGCCCCAGGCCCCGCCTATATGATAGCCAAAAGGGACCCCACACCTAGGAAAAAAGATGGAAATTGTAAAGAACAAGGGCCCCGCATATGTTTTCGGCCCCGGGCCCCGCAGTCCCTAAAACTGCCACTGTGGTCAACTCTTACAAAATTTATTACAGCTTATTGACCTTTTGTATATATCAATCTTTAATCTTGTATCTTTGATTAATACTTTTTGGTTGACATGTATTCGATAAACTGTAAATGTGTTGCTGAATTTAATGAATTTGAATTTGAACTTTGAATCAACATTGGCCATCACTGCGTAGGCTCGAGCCTCCTGTGAATTTTTATTCAAATTTGTCAGATTCATTCTCATTCAACAACATGATTGACAAGTATGTAGTGACCATTGTCATACCGTAAAATGTCTTCTATTGTATAATTGTCAATAACACCTTTGATTGTCTCCGTAACCACAGTAACGTAATCAACAAGACTTTTGTAGCGTCCCCCCAGTTTTGTAATTAGTTCAGTTCAGTTCAAAACAAGTCACGCAATAGTCACATCGTCTCCTCTCTGGCTCCGTGTTCTCTGCACGTAAAAAAAACTCGCTGGGTTTGGAAATGACACGTTAGTCAAGGATGGATTTATTTAGTGCTTACATTGATCGCCGTTCCGATGTACACTGAAAGTATATAACTAGTAAAATAGTTAAAAACAATTTTTAATATAAAGTACAGTATTTATTCATTGTATAGTACATGGATCAGTACACTCTTTTTTTATAAGAACAATTTTATAAGAACATGAGCCTCAAAACTGGTCAAAAGTTAAGAACAAATTAAGAACAAGCTGAGGCTGTGCTTCTGCAAAATGCAATTTTGAACAACGTTTTTTCTCAAAATCGAGGATTTTTAGCGATGTGTGGGTGCTTTTTCGATGAATTTTCAAATTTGTCAGCAAATTAAGGCTGTCTCACTCATTTTGTTTGCAAATGAGGCCTGAACACCTCCTTAGAGCGAAAAAGCTAGCAATAGCACTGCTTACACCCTCTTAATTTAAGAACAAATTAAGAACAATCAAGCCTCAGATTTTCGAAAAAATTAAGAACAGTCAGCCTGAACTTAAATTTACTGGTTCTTATAAAAAAGAGTGTATGCTGTCTACGACACTGAGAGAAATTATGAGGGTTTTCGAGTCAAGTGCCCTAATCTAGATTAAAATACATATCGATATATACAATTATTGATCAAAAATCTAATCAGAATTTGAAAAGTAATTTTAAATACAATTAATGCAGTAAAACAGTAAAAAGTAGCAAAAGTTGGGGTTTGGCATATCATAGTCCAGAATGCCTTAGGCCAGAGGTGGGTAATTTACGGTCCGCGGGCCAGAATCCAGCCGGGGAAAAAAATTTTTGTGGCCCGCAAGATGAAAAATATGTTATATTTAGATTTTTGGGTTTGCAAGGACGTTTTTCCGTGGGGTCGCAAACATTGAATGAAACACATCGATTCAACATTAGATTATCTAAGAATCTAATTAGATCATCAAACTAATCTACACTCTTTTTTTTATAAGAACAATTTTATAAGAACATGAGCCTCAAAACTGGTTAAATAAAACGTTGTTCAAAATTGCATTTTACAGTAGCTGAGCCTCAGCTTGTTCTTAATTTGTTCTCAACTTTTGACCAATTTTGAGGCTCGTGTTCTTAGAAAATTCTTCTTATAACAAAAAAGTTTAGTTGATGCTATAACATTTCATCTAATGAATGCTGCCCCCTGATAAACACCGCCTTCTTTTAAACACCTCACTTTCAGCTAAACATTTGTAATAAAAGCTGCAGACAAAAGTTTGACTGAGTAAGATAGGATCTGGACCCACGTATGACAAAAGCCCCCACTGTACTATTTAGCATTAGACACCAGGCTGCTGTTTCTTTTCTCTTGAATTTGTAATATTGATATTAAATTTGGTAGAAATCTGCAGTTTAATAAACTCGCAATGATAGGGTGCAGACCAAAGTTGCCATACTTTCATACTTTTTCTTTTAATGGTAATTTGAAATTTGGTACTAATTTGAAAATAACCTGAATTTTTTTTACTAGATTATTGTCGACAAAAATAGGTTGTCAGGATGAAATTCCTACCCTTGGCTAGAAAAGAAGTCCACAAAATTATACCCTTGCTCACGGCACAGCCCCACGTACATTTACCATGAAAAAACCTCCCCCATACCCCTGTTAAAATTTGAAATTTCGGTGGAGAAAAAAACGGTAGAGAAGAGCAGTTGTATACGCATAAAAAATAGGATACAAAGCTAAAGACAGGGGTATTAGGTAGGTTACAGGTCCCAAAGAAATTTGTTGTCATACATTCCCTTTAAGTTTAGATAAACACTAAATTTGGTAGAGAAGGGCAATTTCATACGCTAAGATAGCTTGATCCAGCGTTAAAACTGCCCCTTGTCCTGTTTACCCCTCCATTTCGTTCCGTGTGTACATGCCCGGAATTGTCAACAAAAGTCTGAGACGTCGAGGTTCGGCAGGAAGATAGCATTCATTAATAATATGGCTTCTTACTCTGGTAATAACAGTGAAGTAAAAACAGGGGAACGTTGGAGATGATGTATTTGCTGCACTGCCATCAGATACATCATCCTCTTTGGAAAAGCGGTGGTCCTCTCATACGGTTGAGGGGAATCTTGTGAAATCAGATGATTACCTTTGTTTTGCTAAACTTGATTCTTGGGATCAACTAAACAAATTCGGATCATACAGTGGTAATTTTCCTATAGGCACACGGTACTGACTGAACAACTATACCGGTCATGTGCTCATGTTTTTCAGATTCCTTACATCTTTTTCTGATATTTTCCATCTTGTTCTTTCGGAACCTTATTCTGACGTTTTATACTCTGAGGAGTGTCAGGCGAAAAAACTTTAAGCATGTTGAAAAATTTTTGCTTTTTTTTCAAAGCTATTTTTAAATTTTGTACCGCCAAAACTGTCACAATCATACATCACGAAAACTAGCAGTACAAATTTTGAATTTTAAGGGCCTCCTGGAGTCCTACTTGCCTCTTGGAGTCTTAGGTGCATTCGATGACAAGAAATGACGCTAAAAATCACCTGGAGTTGGCAATACACCATTTCACAAAACAACTGCGAGTTTGTTTCAGGCAGGGAGAAAATACACAGAAAACACCATAAAGTGTTTGTGTTTGATATGTTGTTAAAAGTTTATGGCGAATGCAGGGCCGTCGCTAGACATTGTGCTCAAGGAGGTGCTCCGAGCCCTTTTGCGAACAAACTGGGTAAGCCGGCGAAGCACCCCTTTATGGCAAAAAACTTCTCGTTAACTTTTTCCCAAGGGGCTTAACAAACCCCCCACACGACCGTCCTGGGTGTATGTTATCAATTTGAGATTCAGAGGAGAAGACTACATCTCCGTCCCAATAAGATTTGACTTCACAAATGAAGCTACTTACGTTCAGCAATTAGATTTGAAGATTTGAAGGCGTTCACATTACATAGGACAGAAGGCCGGTGAGCGCGTAGGTCGGTGGGCTTGTGGGTTCGAGTGCCAATAGGCCAGCAGGACGGTGGGCCAGCAGGACGGTGGGCCAGCAGGACGGTGGGCCAGCAGGACGGTGGGCCAGCAGGACGGTGGGCCAGCAGGACGGTGGGCCAGCAGGACGGTGGGCCAGCAGGACGGTGGGCCAGCAGGACGGTGGGCCAGCAGGACGGTGGGCAAGTGGTGAAGTATGTCGATGTGATAGTAGGCCGGTTGGTTTGTAGGCCAGTCTATCTCAGCTTCAAATATTAAGAAAAAGCAAAACATCGGTCAAAAATGTAACACATGACCTAGGAGGAGCAGAATTTAGTAGAAAGGAATATTTTTGGAAAGAATAATTCCGAGGCCAGATTCTTATCATTATGACTATGGCATTCTATCTTTTGATGATTATATATCCAAACAGGCCTTTGGTACGACAAAATTTTAAAATAGTACGAAAAAGCGCAAATATATCATCAAGATAAAATATTAGTTTTTTTGATATCATACTAAAGTACTTTTCATCAGATACTCCATAGAGTATAAACGTTGCATAATGTCTGAAGGTAAGTAAAAAGTTAATATCCAAATGCGGATCCATCGAAAGTTGGGGTGAGAAAAGAAAAGTGCGTTTGATTGGTTCTTAGTTTCTGACCAATCGCAACCGCATCTCGCCTAGTTAGAGAGTCCAAGTGAGAAAACGAACTCTTTCTGTCCACAAAAGCCGGGATCCTCTGTTTCGATGTAGACAGATTCCAAAACGCCAGGTTGAAAGACGACCTTGCTAGCCCAATGAATTTAAAATTATCGTCAAGTTTCGGCGTAAACTGGATTCTTAAGTAAATGTTGACCAATAGCCGAATCATAATCCATATTGAGGATTTTGATTTTTTTAAAAAACGCCATGGTTGTTCTGATTCTGGAACCATCTAATATGCATAGGGAATTTTGCAAGTGATAAAAGCTTTTCTCGCTAACAAACAGACGCTTAATACGAAACATTGGATGGAAAATACAAGGGCTAGGAGAATATCAGGGAAAAATTCCTTTGAACTTAAGCAAATTTCCTTATAATTACAGCGAGCCTTCTTCGATTATTATTTTAACCGTTTTTGTATTCTATAAAGAAATTCGTTAACATGACTGTTGTTGCCAAACGACGGGAAAGAGCCAGATGGTTCTGCGTCAATGTTTATCATCTGGTTAGTACGTACAATAGACTCACAATCCTCGTTAAATAGTAGTGATGTTGGTACAAGCTAGGAAGAACCGATTTCAAACAAACAGTTTCTAATAGAGTGTCATCAGTTTTTAATAATAGAGTAAATGATTATTTTTTAAATTGCACTGCAATATAAACAGACTTGTGTTTAGACACCAAGATAAGGCGGTTTATGCTCTGCACCTGCACAGATATCGGCTGTAAATGGCGAGATGCGGTCAACTATGAACCTAGACATGCCGTTTATTGTTGTAATACTGATGTTCGTGCAAAGAATCTTGGCATATGGTAAGCTATCAGAATTCAGTTTCTGTTTTCACATTAGAGAAACAGGGTCCGTTAAAAGTAGTAAGTCCTAAAAGAAAGGAAAAATGCCTTGTCGTTGACATGATATCAAGTTGTCATTTTGATGTGAGCTTTTTTCGTGTGTCCTTCAGCATTGTAAATTACCAATTAATTTTCTGATCTTACTTATTGTTCTAAATTAAATTTCTTGTAATTGTATTTTAGATCAGTTTATTGTAATTAACTTGTTTGCTTGCTGAAAAAGATTCTGATTTTAAGTTTCATGTGGAATAATGATAAAATGAAACTCAGTGCTGCAAATAGCTCTGTATATGATGTTTCTAACCTAGCTTCCACCCATGGCGACTTTAGGCTGTTGGGGAGGGGGAGGGGGCGACAAAATGTTTAGACCACGCCCTTTTATATCAACAAGGAACGCCAATTTTACCTGAAGGGAGCGCCCGTGACTAGCTCTGGGTTACGCAATGGCAATCACAGGACCATATCACAAAAAGTGTGTTGCCAAAATATTACCCCTCCACAACATTTTCTCATCGAATTTAGAAACATTTTCAAAGGTGAAACATTTGTTATGTCTGTAATGAAAAGCGTAATTTCCCAGCAACTGATCTAGGCATTAGTTTTGCTGATACTCAAAGGATTGCATAGAACTGTTTCCGTTCTAGATGAGGAGCAGAATGTGTGCAGGTCATTGCAAACGCAGGAAGAGAAGCTCATTGCACATCTCTTTGGTTGTAATCGAAACTTCAGCAGAATTTTCCCAAAGCTGAATAATTTAGAAGAAGACAGGATGAAGATTCAACTCAAAATTACAGTCAGAAACATAGAGGAAATTGTAAGGCTTCTATAAATTCATAAGTTCGTGGATGCTTTTATGGGCGTAGGGGATGCTAAACGTTTAGGGGGCCTAGCAAGGATCTTAACTGAATATTATCGTTTTATTGAGATCGAGCTGCCCGAATGAAGCCTGAAATGATATAAATTTACCTGATTATTTGCAGCCCTCCAGTCCCTATGTCCCCTACGCCTGTGGCTGCTTTAAGTAAAATTTCGTCAAATAAAAACCTTTTTTTTCTATGACGTGAGGGATTGATATATTTCGAATTTTTTTTATTTGAATTTCAGACCCTTGACTCTCGCCAATTGCCCTGACCGTTTTAATTTTACTCAAATAAGATTTATTGTAATAGAATAGCCCTGACTAAAGCAGCAGGGGCAACTTATGCACCAGCAAGTAATTATTTTGTTATCCGCATTAACGAGGCAAATTTTCGAATAATGCCATTCTAGAATGCAAGTGACAATGAAGCCACTATGATGCTGCGTTTCGACACAGTAAGTTGGCATTACCCTTTTTTTGATCTTTATTTGTCATGAGTGGTAAGTTCACAAATTTATGAGCATCGTAGCCATTTCTCCAACAAAATGAAATTGCAACAAGTTTTACATGATTTTATAAAATAAGAGTCTTCAGTGTTTTACCAATATTGAAGGAACAAAACAAGAACTACAAGAATTACTAAATGAATGAATAAAGAAACGAACGAGCACAAGACCGAATGAATGAATGAATGAATGAATGAATGAATGAATGAATGAATGAATGAATGAATGAATGAATGAATGAGTGACCGAGGGAACAAACAAGCGAGTGTAGGAACTAATGATCATCAATTTCATAATGACCTTAGAATAAGAGGGTTCTTTTGAAGAAAATCGGCTTTAAGGCAAAAATTGCTAGTGTTATGCATTGTCTCGTAAAGCATCTAGTTCAAGTGTACTAGCATGACCATAAACGTCCGTACATGTAAAATAAGAAATGGTTTTACCTAAAAATATACCTGCTTCACCGCACTTTATCCAGCAATCGTCTCGGCAATCTCCAATTTTCCAAGTGACGTCATACTTGTAAAAGTTGATTATCGTTAATATTCTCTGTCAGGAATGGCAAAGCAGCTTACTGAATTGGAATGCAAGCAAATTTGGTATTTCAAGACTGACAGTGGACGCCTCCAGTGTTTGGACACCTAAATTTGAATTAGATAAAAAGTATGTTCTTTGATGATTTTTCGTTACGATGTTACGCTCTTTAAAGTGGACTCTCCACCAGCTGTTACCTGAGGTTTTGACTTCTTGCTCTTGGCTTTTTTTAGGAAACAGGGACTTCAGTTTATTTTTGTTCTTGCTGTTTCTTTATTGTATATTTCTGGGAAAGAGTACGTATACGTGCAATGTGTGGGGTAGGATGGGGGGAAGGATAATAATTAGGAAATATTAGAGGACTGACAATTTAAAAGAGATGTTAAAAGACTCTCCAGGAACCATTTTTAAATACATCACCCATCTTTAAAAAAATGATTCAACATCTCAGAAGTGATAAGTAATTGCCTCAACTTTTTCTAACTTTATCCTTCGATATTGCATATTCGTTCTTATTTTCAGTCTCGATATGATTGGCATTGAAGCAAATGCGGCTGATACAGTTTACCTCACTAGCCTTGGGAGGCACAGTTTGACGTTCTACAGGAAAGTGAGGCTGGCGTGCGAAGATAAGGCGTGTTTGTTTCCGATGGATGAGTACAACTGCAGCTTTACAATCTTCCTGAAACGCTTAAATGCAAGTATGGTAGACTTTGTTGCAATAAATAAAAGTGCCAACAAAATCTCTGATAAAAAGCCCGAAACATATGGTACATGGGACTTAAAATCATTTGGTAAGTTTTTTAATCGATCCAAGTTAAAGATATATATAAATAGAAGAAATATAAAGACATCTTTAATTCTAATACCACAATCGTTTATTCGACCTCTCCAAATGGTGAAGATTTTCTGAATGTCGATAAAAGATCAATTGTCTCAATTTTCCCAAAACATTATTTCTAACAGTAAATATCTACCTCCTTAGAGGCAATATCTTTCCAATTAAACAAGTCAGAAAGAATATTGAAATTAGTAAGATATTTAACTTACATTAGTTACATTTTCTGATAAAAATACTGTCTTTGCAAATCTTCATAGCCTCCTTTTTTAATCTACGAGAAAAACCTTGAGTTCAATTCTTCTAGCAAACTACATTTTCTAAAGAAACAGGTCTTGAGTTTTGACTCTCTACTTCAAAGTCTAAAGAAAAGTTTCAGCTATTTTTAAGTTAGACAATGCCAGAAAAGTAACATCGCTATGATACAAACATCTTAACCACAATTATACAAATAGCCATACAGACAGTAAACTACATAACGTGTACCTTTTCTGCAGAATTCAATGGCAGCAAGCTGTTTTCTGATGAACAAGGTTGGCCTGTTCTCAGAGGTCTACGTTTTGAAGCAAATGTCAAAAGACGACATGGTTTCTTTTTAATCACGGTACTTTTCCCAATGACTCTTCTTGGCATTCTGTCAATGTGCTCGGTTTTTCTTCCTGCTACAACTGGTGATCGAATTGCTCTGTTGCTGTCCTGCTTGCTAAGCATAATGATCTCACTAGAAACGACTTTCAAGCACGTGCCAAACAATTCGGATAGGTTTCCAATCTTGGTATTCTTGATTATAATTATCCTGCTCAATACAGTATTGCAAATAATCTTAGCTGGAATATGCCTTAACTGGGCTAACAAGAATGAGAATAAAAAGAAACCAGGCAAGAGGCTGATCTTCGTTGTTTTCTATATTTTGAGAATAGTCTTTCTCGCTATTCCATGGCTTTGGAAAAAGATAAAGCATTGTATGGAATCACGACGAAAAAGGAAAATCAACGATGGCCTGGAAGAAGATCCTTCAATGACAATAAGCAAGCCGAAGGAAGAATCAAATCAGAAAGCTGAAAATTCAAAAGAGGAAAATAAAGAAGAAGATGAAGAGAAAAGCTACAAGTCTGCAATCAAGATCGTTGACCGTTTAGCCATGTCTCTGGCTATTTGTAATCTGGCAGTATTAATTCTTACTGCTATAACAATCTACTCTTCTAAACAGGCAGGCCAAGTCTGCTCAATTTTCAATGAATATGTGACCCCATTCTTAACACTTTCATCAAAATAGCACATCTTCATTTTAAGAATTTACCTGTAGCCTTCATTCAACCCACTACTAAAAAGGGTCGGTGCTCATTCCGGGGAACTCCTTCACGATAGAGGGATTAATTTGTGATATACGATATATAAGCATTGAAATTCCATCGACACTAAAGTAATTCGATGTAATAAAATATGAGCCAATGAACAATGTCAGCTTATAATGAAAAGCTACAAAAACTAACCTACAAATAAAGTATCACATTTGCATTGGGGAACTGAGACAAAGTCCCCCACCGTAGGGATATTCTAGCATAATCTATTAGAAGTTTTCTAAAAGCAAGAATGCTTCTACAATTATCCTGATGGTGAAATCGAATTCAATTGATCAGTCGTAATTTCCTCCATTAGCAACGTAATTTCCTCTACACTATAAAACATAATAAATTTGCTGTAATTACGAGTAACTACATCAGATATATATCCATTTTGGCTCCCAGTTGTCCTCGTCTTCTTCTCGCGATCTCTTTGCTGGCAACGGAAAACTTGGTGAGTTTCCAACATTGATCCTTTTCCTGCCATACTTCTCGTTAATGACACGGTTCTGCCTCTCTTGCACCTCAAAATGATCTATTTACAGTAAATATGTCTGTGTAAGTTGGTTACGTAGCCTCTTCATTGGAAGTAAATAGCAACCAAAATATTTTTATAAGTTTTTATAAAAAGGTGTAACTACTAATCTATACTCTTGAAGCTTCCAATTCCCCTTTTGCCGATGAAATAAAGAAAACCAAGCTTAAGAACTTTACATAGATTTTGGTACTTTAGGATTGCGCCGAGTCTCTCAATTGAAATGTAAAAACAAAATCTGCATACTTACTGGATTCCAAGGCATTGAGAGCAGCGGCAGACTCAGCAGCACGAATGCTGAGGAGAGAATAAGACAAAAATTAAACATCGAACCAAGGCGAAGAAAAGAAGCTGTGCAGCTACAAAACTTGCTTGAAATACTATCAAAAGGGACCAAAATACCAAATCGACACAAAAATCAGGCCTAATTTGTTAACTTGTTATCATTACTATTGTCATCAAGAGAATCTAGACTTTTGTATCAATTCTATCGATACAAATGACCAAACTCGTACAATGATTAATCATGATTAATCACAAACAGAAAATAATTAATCGTACAGGTTAACGGTACCTTGTAGTTGAATGCAGTTACATTTTTTATATAAATATGATCCATCATAATACTATAATTACACAGTTTCTGAAATGATAAAAAATGTAGGAGAGCCGTTTGATTCCATGGTTCCACGTTTTTTGACAGAAGGCATAGTAGGTACATCACAAGGTAACGTTTGAGAGCTTTTAAATAGCATAATTTTATCCTCGAATAAATTCTTACACATTTTTCTTTGAATATCAAATACACTGACAGAGAGGTTTTAAAATAAACACAATTTGACATGCACGAAATAGGTCACTGAAATGAAAACTGAAATCAGCTCCGTTCGGATAGAATGGTCTAAAAGGCAAAACCGTATAGCAAGGAAACTGATTTTTTAGAGGTAAATCGTGATGTGGATTGCACTTATTAGGAGTCCTTGTCGTTGGCTTATGCTTTTACTCTTATCAGAAACAAATCGTTACACCCCATCCAATATTATAATCATTTTTCCAAACTTATACCAAAAATATATTCCACTACTTTAAGGCAAGTTTTAATTGGCTGTTTTTGTAACAATATTCTTTTCCTTTTAACATTTGACTTCTAATGTTTCTTAAGTTAAACCTAACACTTAAAAAAATAGCGACCATAATTTATAATAATTGTCAATGTAATATAATAATTATTTTTGATTACCAATTCTATTTGTAGATTATAGTTCCGAAAATGCATGATTTCCAACAATAAAGTTTGAAAAATTTTAAAAAAGTATAAAAAGACAGTCAAAAGACAAAATCCTTGCAGCAATTCTTGAACTCTAATATTGGTGTTTCATTGTTAAGTTTGTTGAGAAGTTTATCGGATATTTAAAAAGAAACAAAATTAACTGAATTGAATATATAAAATAAAAAATCTGAAAGATAAGCTTGAATCTTGAAAAAACTATGCATCTGTTCATAGAGCTGTCCCAAACGATGCAGCCTGTAATTGAATATTTTTGAGGAACACTCATAAAGGTTGCGTCAAAATAAGGCAAGACTGCCGCCATGACAATTGTCAAACGAAAAAGCTTCTTTTATTGATCTTATTTGTCATTCGGTCAATTTCCTAAATCCATAACTCGGGCTTAATGAGCCGAAAAACACAAAAAGTCAAGAAAACATTATTGCTAAATTGTGTGTTTAAAAAACAAACCTTGTGGGCATAACTGTTAAATTTGTTTAAATATGCATGAACGAAAACTTAAGCAATTAACGTACAGCTAAAATCAACTTCTCTAGCCAAGACAGCTGTTGAAAACATTACTTAATAAATCTGCATTATTTGACATTGCCGCTTAGAACTATAATTATAATCCTAATTAGCATAGCAACTGACATTTCAAGTTTTTCTCAAGTAATTATCATGCAAATAAAGGATTGACTTTCGCCAGCCTTCACCAGAGACCGTAATCGTATTCACAAGGTTCTAAAAATTTACTTACGTCTTCCCAATACCCACTCCCAGCTGATCGTTTCTGAAATAAACTGCGGCTACAATGAAAACAGAATTTCAAATGAAATTAAACGGACTGTGAATGTACACTATTCAAGAATGAAAACTATATAGAAACAACAATTTAGTCTTTTACAAAAGTTAAAATAGCTTCATTATTCAGCATCATATTTTTAAATGAAACTTTGAAATTCACCCTTTATTATCAATTTGCATTTTAACCATGTCGGTTTGTTGTAATATCTAATTTCTAGTGTATAAGCCTTGATAAAACAAGACGTTTCTTAAAGGCCTACCCTTGAATGTCCGATGGGGAAGAGGCCCAGAAACTTCCAAGATCCTAAAATATACAAGTGGGAAATGAGGAATATCTCTTAAGACATGAAATACTTGAGAAATATCAATCTAAACTATCTAATTATAATTCTATAAGTCATATCTATTTCTTGAGAAAGTGTAGAAATTGACTCTTGGTTTAGAGATTTTGTGGACTGGACAGAGACCAGCTCTATGTACAAATGACGACAAGCGCTCTCGTCTCATGTTTTATTAGGCAAAACAATATTGCTAACTTTCAATGCCCCTTTCTTCATATTAATCTTGGCAAGTTAACATTTTTACAAAGCAAAGAATCAAGTTAAATTGGTATTGATTGCTGAGAAAGATTCGTAGATAGACAATACTTTTTGAGAATCTACTTTTGAGTTTTAACCAGCGAAACATGCAGTATACGGATAAAAATCAGTCAAAGTCGATGAAATGGCATAATAAAAACCTTTTTTGCTACTTTAGTTTTGCAGGTAGAGAGAAGGAGATCAATCTTAAGCTTTATCCACCTTTAGTAAGCTAGCCTAGGCCAGCTTACTAACTGTGACTTAGTTTGGCCCAGGCTTGTGAGGAAGCAAAGAGCCTTGGCCCAACCTTGGTTAGATTTGGGCAGGTACTGATGTGGGCTGAGCCCTAGTTTAATGCACTGCGGAAGAAAACGAGTCAGACTTTGATTTGATTCAATTCCGGTGCGTAAACCAGGAATGTGACGCCATTATTGTATTCGAAAGAAGCGGGAAAACTGAACGATCAAAGTTATCTTTTATTTGGCTTGTTCAGGATGGTACAATTTCGCAACAGTAGATGCACATCTTGCTAACACAACTAAGATCTTTCAAAACGAGGCTCTATGAGTGCTCTCTTCGATTAAATTCTGCTTGGCTGAGGGAAGCTTCAAAACAAGAAAGCACCTATTCAACCAGATTGTCAGAGTTCTTTCTTAGGAAAAGATCACCGTTAATCTTAAAGATATAGTACTACAGTTGAAACTCAATCGAGGCTGAATTCCATACATTCGTTTTTAGAGTTTAGACAAAACTGGAACTCGGCCTGGACTTTTTCATCTACTAGTTTTATAGTTGAGCAGAGTTGCAGGATCTACCCACGCGTTCCAGCGTTTACGAAAGCGGGCGCGTTTCTTTTCATTGAAATTCGTTATCTCAATCATTTATTGAAAAAAGGCATAACAGAACAAATAGCAAGACCCAAGAAGAGAAGATAGCGCATTATAATCTTAAAAACATACTTGTAATTTGGGTTTTCAAGCTTGTTATTCTCTGATCGCAAATAGGCACAGCAGTTCTGGAGTTTCGATTTTGGATCCAGCCAGTCGTGATTTATTATAAAGCTCTTGAAAAAAGTAAACACCAAAATTAACATCAAGAAATCATTTTATTAAAACTACTATATTACTTTAATGCCAAATACATCGATGAAAACAAAAGTTTACCATGTTAGATTAAAATACGGAAAAATGCATCTTACAAAGATTGTGGATGAAGAAATAAACAACATTATCAAAATGTTAAAACTTTCATCTCAAAAAAATTCATCCATGTCTAATCTTGACAAAGGGATGTATTTACCTCAAGCTTTCCAAAAAGAGTAACTTCGCATATTTTCTTACAATATTCAATCCCTTTGTCCACAAAAACTGCTCCAATAAATGCTACAAAAGATTGACTTAAAATCCCTATCAAATCTTACAACAATTGAAGGCACAATTGAAGGAAATAACCCAGTTATCAAAATACACCCCATTATACTTTAAAGGTTTACTGAAAAAAAGATACCGAAAATGTTAAAGGTTTACCGAAAATGTAGGATTTGGAGGTGGAAAGATTGCTTTCTAATGCGTAATAGCTGGTGGCATAATTTGCAATGCTGCATTGGGTTTTCTGCTTAAAAAGTTTCTTGCCAAAGAAAAAAACAAACAAAATATACATTTTTTACAATGGGAGGGAGGCGGTCCTTCTTGATATTCAATATGAGAGCATCTAAAAAGATTCAGGCGTACAGTTTTAAAGACTTCAATACAATTAAATGAATCGTAAAAGACCTGCTTTACATTTACATACATTTGTCAACTCGCAAGAAATTTGCTTTCAATTGCAAAGAGTGTAATGCCTAGAGAATCCTAACGATTGTTTAGATGCCTAAAAATCTCAAGGGTCATCGACTAAAGTTTACACCCTCCCTGCCGAGATTATAACATGACCTACTTAGTATAAAAGCAATCGGATCTCATAGACAAAGGGAACAACTTTCTTCTTGTCTGTTCTCATGTCACACTACTGCATAATAAATTCAAATTGATTTACTTGTTCAAAGAACCTACTTGCAACACACACTTCAATTTGTAACAAACATGCAGCGAAGTCCGCACACACACAACAGTTTGACAGCCGAGGTTCGCACGCAAAAATGTGAGCATACACGCACAAAAATTAATTTTTCCTGATACACACACATATTTGTTAATGTGCTTTAGCAAAATTTACAACTTGGAAGCACAAAAATTTATATTCGCATACATATATTTATATTCGTATTTAAATTTTTGAATGTGCATTCACATTTTTTAAAACTGCATGCACAAAAATTAACCATTTTTGCCGCAATGGCGCCATAGTATGTGTGCAATTATTTCAGATCGAAATTTGCAGTTCGTGACGCAACTGAGAAACCAAAATTCGACTTTTCAATAAAACTGTAAACCAAAAGACAGTATTACTAACAAGTTTTAAACCTGAAAACGTACCTTCAAACATATTTGCAAAGATTTTCCAGCTGTAGGTTTCCTTAGAGAATAACAAACAACTAATCACTGGTCAGTTTATTCGTTCTAAGTCTGATCATTGAAAAGATTGCATTCGGATTTTGGTAAGATTACGACATAATTTAGGATATAAGAAATATGGCAATAAATGCAGGGGGATCTGCATAGAGAAAAAAAAATTCGTTTCAGAGTATTCTAAATTCGACCGAGAGATGTTCGGTAGAAACCTAACAAAAATGCCAATTGAATGATGAAACAATTCAGCTGAAAAGGGCACTGCAGGCAGGACACTAAAGACGAGACAATAAAGGTGGGGCATTGAAAGCGAAACATTGATGGTGGAACTTGAAATGTGAGATTTTGAAGGTGGGAACTGAGGCAAGACACTGAAGCCAGGACATAGAATTCAGGACCCTGAAGGAGAAACGTTGAAAAAGGGGAACTCAGGGTTGAGCACTGGATGTTTGATACAATAAGAAACTGAAAGCACATGGAAGCGGGACACTAAAGGTGTGACATGAAAGGCATGGCACTCAAGGCGGGACACTGAAGATGGAATATGAAAAGCGGACGTTGAAGGCGGAACATCGAATGTTGGAACTTGAAGGAAGTCCATTGAAGGTTGAAAACAAAAGATTAGACATAAAACTAAGGACCATCAAGGTGGAGTAGAGACACTGAAGGTGGAATACGAAACGTGGGACACCAAGGGTGGGAAACTAAAGGAAGGAAACTGAAGAAAGTGTACTGAAAACGGGATTAACATTGCAGGCCATACACTGGAGATGAGAAACTGAAAGCAATCGTGAATGGGACAGTAAATCCTAAATCGTAAAGTTGGATTTTACTAATGCTATCAAACCAGCTATTCTGTGTCGTATGTTTCACAAGCAAAACGTAGTTTAACAAATGATCTGAATTTAACGGCTTACAGTTTCTTTTGCAAAATCAATGAATTCATCCATGCCAAGCTCTCGAAAGACAGTAGCTTGAGTCTTTGCGTTCACCAGAGAAGTACGAAGCAGCTATAAATATGAATTATGAACAATAATCTAACACTGTTAGCCTAAAAATAATTAAAGTAATCAAAGTCGGGTAAAGAAAAAAAGATTCTTGAAACCATAAAGGCACGACCTGACATGCAAAGTAAATACAAAATACTTACAGTCAAATGTCCTTCTTGGTGGTCGGGAAAATGTCGGTACACATAGTCAGATATGATGAATTTCAGCACAGAATCTCCAAGAAACTCTAGTCTCTGGTTGTTTCCACTTTAAAATAAAGAAGAGGGGCATAGAACATATTTTTGCAGAAGGGTCAAAGATGATTGAAAAAAAATCATAGCCTCTAAAATGAAATCTTGATGAAGTAAAGGGTATTTACCAAGTTAGAGTATCGTCATCCGCGGCAGACCAGGTAAATGCACGAGCAAGGAGGCTGATATGGTTAAACGTTAGGCCAAGTCGATCTTCGAGTTTCAAAAGTTCCTATGGGAAACAAATTCATAAATGTAGAGAGTGAGCGTCCTTTTAAATTCTAGATTTTCACATAATTTAAATACCAAATTCAATATAATACTCATAGTCGTCTCTAACTCGGCTTTCTACATTGGCGACTAACATCCGGCGAAAGGAAACTCAAAGAAAAGTAAGGAAACGGAACAAAATAAAACACAACGAAACAAAACGTAGCAAAATGGCTATTCGATTAGCACCCCTTCCAAGTCTTTCGCCACATTATTTACGTAAAATTAAAAATGGTAGATAGTTTTTCGTACGATTCGGACCAAGAAGCACACAACCGAGTACAAACGCTTACAACAGGATACGAAAAATGCATTCTGTGACTTCCTTCGTGATTGAGCAGGTATATAAGCAATATATTGATAAAGGCAACCTTCAGAAAGATTCCACATTTTAAGAAATAATTTGAGGATGATATTTGCAATAAAAAATCTCTTTAAGACTCTTTCTTTGCAACTTCTTTTGATCATTTCATCATTTCATGCTAATCGTATCGTTGATCCTTACCGTATTGGAAGTTAAGCCGAGAAAGGGATATACCAGCAAAATGATTGTAAAATCTTGTTTCTTAGAGGAAACATCTCTCTTTTTTATTTTATTGACATTTTTATGATTCTCTAAACTTATAAATTTGGAAAGCATTAAGTTTTGTTTGACTGATTTTGATAGGCTATCTATTCAAACAACAGAATTTAACAGCGTCGTTCAAATGCAAAGGATTCCATTCGAGCAGGCAAATTATGACAAATAAAATTCAAGATTGCAAGATAAGCCATCAGTATGTTTCTGCCCACTGAACGGGCCTTTTTTATTGGTATATGCGTTGTTTATTCATCAAAAATTAAACAGAAATTAGAATCAAGGATCCGTGATGACTTGAGAGGACAAATACCACGCTTGATCGGCTTTTTAGTGATAAAAAAACTGACCCGTGTATAACTATGGTGTTGACAAATGCTAATTATCGTTGAACGATCAAGTATTTTACAGACGAAAATTGGAGAATCTTCTGCAAACGAAATATGACCTATGTAAACTAAATCTGAATTTGACCTGAGCTTACTGTAGTTTCTGGTAAAAAATCAACGTTAAATTTCCAAAATATGTAATGTGAAATAAACAAAGGCCTTTAATAGGGACTAATTGACAGGCCGTTGAATTCGGAGCCTATATAAAATTCAGATTTCACTTTCTGTTCTTCAGGTATACTCAAAATCATCCAAATAAATCCCATTTAAATATAGCAGAAGTAATTAAACTTTACATGTGATAGACTAGGACGGTGCCAGATATAAATCAGGTCAGTGTAGTTGGGAAATGTCTAGAAATTCCAGCAAAAAACCTGACGACAAAGTAACTTAACACATTACGAAAACACAAGGACGTAGCCGATATCAACCTGAAGTCGCGGAGACCTTTCGATTAGATGTCTGTCACTTCCGGGTGCTCTCGCCTGTAATCAACACACGATGTATCAAAATAGTACATAAACCTGGAATATCAGATTGATTTGATTAACGTACTGATTAGAAGGTAATCAATGGGTTAATTAAACTTAGAGCTTTATCCGTGTAGGGTGACTAACACATATTGAGCACAACGCATATTGGAAACAATGGGACTTCTTTTGAATTACAGTTAAAACAAGAACAAATTTTCATTACTTTGCTCCAAAATAGGTTTTACATCAATTAATTAATATATCTATATATCACACCATGCCCGAACACAAAATATTATACAGTAACTAAACAGAAATTTTGGCTGAAGCTTTGTTGAACAATTTTACCCTGGCTCCAAAATTTTATACAAAGAAGTCTGGGAGCTTTTCAAAACACGGACAGAGAGGGGAATGCTTCTCATCAGGTGCTCTATAGGATCCTCGTTTGACATCAAATCAGGTTAAAATAAATCTTCTGATAATGTCAATCCATAAATATCATAGACTTTATTTGTTTCTACTCATTATGAAAACTAGCGTCAGGATTTGATCACTAGATGCCTAACTTTGCATTTATTCATATTACAACGTCCATTAAGATTGAGAAATGCGTTGTTAAAATTTAAGTAGATTGTGACTTGTGGTATTGAAAATATTACGATTGTACAAAGAAGTTAGCATTGGCAATTGTTTGCTTTCTGTATCAGCAAAATGTATTACAGCTTTTTTATTATCTTAATCTGAGGTTAGAATTAGTCAAACGGGACTGCCTTGGTAAACTCTGAGTGTTCAGCTATTTAAAATGAGAAATGTTGATAATTTACAGCCTTTTCATTCTCCGGAACATGATACACGAGATTTTTCAAAAAAGAATCAATATCTGAGACGTTTGAAGAAATAAGTTATAAAGACACCAAAACCATATATAAAGAAAGAATTTAATAGTTTAACATTTAGATAGTTGTGTTGTTGTCTCTTTTATAGCGTTCTTCTAACAGTTCGTGGATTAGCAAGGTACGACAAGTCAAATTTTAATTTACCTGCAATAAATGCTTCGGCGTATCCATCCAGATTCTGCCCAAATCCTAAAAAGATTTCAAACAAAGTTTATATGCATAAAAATATAAAACACAAGTAAATTAAAAAACGTTTGTATATCGAACAGAATGGAATTAAGGAACCATTCTGCTTATAAAAGCCCTCCTTAAAAATTAGTATACTGAAAATATTTTCATGTCAACTAGAAGTAAAATGTTTTTTCAAAATATTAAGACAAGCATGCTTCTCTTGCTTTGACAAAACATTATATACAGTTTAGAGTAGGATATAGTTTGATAGGATCATGAGGAATAAAAAAAAGAATCTTACTTTCTCTTCAAAATGAAGAAACTGCAGGAGTTTGTCTGCTTGATCGTAGCCTCCATCAAGGAATACAGCAGCTGAAACATTCGAAGAAGAGGCTAGAACATATACAAACACTTAAATATGGTAAATGTTTCTTAAGATGAGATGAATGTTTGCTAAAAGTTTGAATATTTTAGAGTTTGAATCATTTATTACCAACAGTTTTAAGTATAAATACGCCTTCCTTCTCTGCCAATATACTTTTTTACTAAGTCACTGATGATGCATTTTTAGAAATGAATTAACTAAGACAACTTAATTTCAATATAAACTCGCAGAGAACTTAAGAACAAGTCTGGTTTTAACTGAAAATAAATTCAAAGTACCTAGAATCGCTTCAACGCAGTTTGCCAATGAATGATCCATTCGGGCCTTGGGCCAATCACTGAAAAGAAGCAACCAAAGTTTCTTAACATTCCTGGCATTTGAGGGCGTTCTGCCCTTAAGCGATGGTAGCAAAAAGCAAGGGTAACATTGTTTAGATTGTGCACCGTTCAACACTTTAAATGCTTACTACAAAAAAGGAAGTTCACCAAAATTTAGAATTTTGTGGTGGAATGGTGGAATGTTTAACGCTAAGAAGGATTATTACACACTTGAAGGGATTTTCGAAAACAATTTAATGGAACTTAACAGCTTCAACTACATTTCAAGGATCTTTTTGTTACAATATACTTAATGAATTAAATGTTTGCAAATGAAATACTTAATTAAGTTATACTTAATGAAAAACATTTTCAGCTGCGCACTTTATATTGTTGGCACTTAGGTTCGATAACAAATCTGAAGAACAAAGTCTGAAATTTCACTTACGAATGTCCAAACAACATAAAGTCTTGCAGTTCCAATCTCTTAAAAGAAACAACAATATAAACAACAACACCACTTACTTCTTGCGAGTTAGGGATTTTATATTCAACAGCAAAGAATCGTCGCTTCTTGACAAAAATGCCACGAAAGAATTTAACAAAAAGCAGACAGACACGAAAAAGAAAACTTGCATCGCACTGATTGATTAAAATAATATCTTCTTTGCTTAAAGCAGCATGTCTATTGAAATATCATTTCCGTTAACATAGTAGCACTGAGAGACAACAAATTATGACAGATTTTAATCAAATTCCCATTTTAATTGTTTCACAGCTTCAAATTGCTACTTACGTTTCAAAAACATCAAATGGTGCAAATGGATGATCAAAGAAATGATTTATCAAAACAATAAGACGAAATGTTGTGTTATGAAAGAAGAAAACAGTGACAAATATGACAGTAATGTGCATGTACAATTACAAATTAGAAAGTCAAGCCCTCAGCTGTAAACCAAAGCTGCCAAGAAATTGTAACAAAACAATAATAATTTTTTTCACCACTCCCGTCATATGACAACATCTAGATGCACTTCTGGAGCAATAACTTCTTAAGAGGGGAATCGGATTCAGAAATGCGATGAAAGCGATACACGGGGCAAAATGATTCAGAACCCCAAAGAAGAAAATATAACAAAGCAAATCGTTATTCTTGCTAACCTTTGCTATTTCGGCCAGCTGTGCATTGCCAACGAGCAATGACCTGAATTTTGACAGTTCCCCTTCAGATTTGGTTCCAAATAGAAAAAACAGTCGTGAACTGCAATTGATATTGATAACTTGCTCGTAATTAATTTAACAACGAATTTCGACAAATTTGTAAAGAATTTCGTGAGGTTAAGCTAGTAAGTTTTTACTGAATTATGCCGAAGGAGGGGGATCATGAAAGAATTATTGATAAAGAATTTGGTCTTCTGATGTTGGTATTTCTCAGAATTTTCGCAAAACATTCAGCCGAACTGATGAGAAAAATTGGCCTTGCTCGATAGATTTACCAATTGGAGAAACTGCACTAGCACAAGCTCCGTCTAGCCAGACTGATTAAAATTAACCCTAGGCAAATTATGACACTTATGTAAGAAACATCCTTGCAATTCAATATGAAAAAAGTTGAAAAGTCCACTAACCTCACAATGATTTCGAGAACTGAATCTCCAAGAAATTCCAACGATTCATTATGACGTAATCTAGAAAGTTGGCCAAGCGATAATTTACTGAAGAATGAATAAAAGCTTTTTGAAAGCAATGGCAAGATTTCTACTGGAGAGCGGATTTGTGCTGCAAAAGAATGAAGCACCGTCATTTAAAATCAGATGAAAACAACTTACGTATAAGTACATATTTATTAAACCGAATGATAGTGATTCACAGCCATACAAAGACAAGAGGAGTACATTGCTCATTTTCTTTTCCAGATTTTATTAGTGAGAATACAAAAACTCACGAGGACAGCTGTACTTCTGTTTCGGCTAACTTTGACATAGTTCCAGACAGATTTTCAAGACCTTTAAAGAAAATTAATTTAAAATTAATGAATTTAATCAAACCAAAAAATCTATATCGTCTAAATCTAATTTAATTTTTTAAAACGTACACACAGGGTCACAGTCAAAAGCAAAACCAGAATCATGTCTTTTCAAAAGAACAAACATTTTTTCCCAGTCTGATTCCTCTTCCAGTTTATATTCTAAAATACAACATTCAAAATTCAACAATTGGTTTTGGATAAATCTACGATGTGTGTTCATTTCAAGTAGAGTATGACAACAACAGGTCGCAGTGGAACCAGTATTGTTTGGTGGGCAAATATTCCCAATATCCAAAGAAAATTTTTCAACACCCAAAAAACAGCATAAAGTGTGTCTTTTGAATTTCAAAAGAAGAGGATGGTCACGAGCTGTTACCCAGAAAATTAAAAATATGGGCTGCATAGACTCATCCAGTAAATATTTCTTGTTACCGAAGTACCTGAGTCTTTCTCAAACTCATCCAGTATAACTTTTATTGATTGTCACAACATTCAAGAGCTTCATGATTTTGAAATTTATATTGTAACTTCATAACATTTAAAAATGATAGTGAATAAAGCAGCTGACCTTTTCTCTTTGAGTATTTCCTTAGGCTCTCTCCATCTCCAAGCTCTACATTCGAGAAGCCGCAGTTGAAATATGAAACGTGGATGTGACTGAATTGGGTAAGTCTCTTTGGTAACGAGACGTGATGAAGTGCAGTCTAGGGGTGAACATGCACTAAGTTAGTCCCGATATATTGTGTATTTTGAACAAGTATCTTAATTAATAAATTACTGGTGCAAATTATTACTTCCACAGATGATACTGAATTCGGATGCCTGTGTCAAAAGTGATATTTTATCTGACAGAACTCTAAATTGAAATAGATAAAAATCAGAGTAGACTTATATATCTAAATCACCGCCCGAAATAAAAGCAAAAATTTTTTACTTTTAAAAAAGAAGAATCATTTAGTTCACAATACAGGTTGCTAGTATTAAACTTTATAGCCGATTAGGAAGGGACAAATTTGAGTATTTTAGCAAACACCTCTGTACGCTTACGCTGTCCCATTCTCTAACAGTCATATTTCAGGTTCACAAAAAGGAGCTAGCTGATGGCAAATCTACGAAGATAGCCTCTATAATCTACAGATAGATTTTCTTACGATGCCTCTAAAAGTTGCATAAATCTACTAAGAAATAAACGATGTTGCAGATTATATTAGGTCGTCTATTAAGATCTCGAAAAAGAAAGTACCTCCAAGAAAAGTCTGTTCTTGAACCTGTAGTTAATCTTCCTTTCGAGAAGATCAAGGCTTTTGTGATATCTTATGTGATCTGTGATTGCATATAGAAGAATTGTATGCTGCCAATTGAAAAGCATCTGAATACATCTCTTAAATACATCAAAGCTAAACAAAAAATTAACTCACTAAGTTACCAACTGAATTGAAAATAAACGTCTTAAGTTAGAAAAAATGGCACCTTTTGAAGCAGACAAATTACTGGAGAAGAGTAAATGTCAAGTAATCTGACAGGTTCATTTTTTTACAGAAGATTCTTAAAGTCTCATCAATGTAGAGATGATCTACCTTAACAGTAACAGTTTAACAGAAAATGATACCCAGTATATCAGTGATATTAAAAAGGGAATAAATTATAATTTATTTAACCTTTAGACAATTTATAATTTTTCCAGCTGAAGACAGCAGATCTACTATATCAACCATCGAGTATATTTCCATGAAACCGTATGCAGAAATTGTATCGTCAGAATATGCAGGGATGTCATGATACCTCAATTCTTGCAACTACATAAAGAGAAATGTTTCCAGAATGCACCCACCTGGAACACGTCAGTCATTAAACCAGTTCTGTAGCAGTTTTTTGAAGAAAGCCACACTCTACTTTGACGATTCATTTTCCTGAATATTTTAGTAAAAAAAATAAGGATTCAAGATTCAAATTGAAAATTATATTAAAAGCAATATCTTGACTGAAAAGTTAGTTCACAATAGGTCATATTAAGAGAAAATAACATCTTCTACCGAACGGACTTGTTCTTGTTCTAAATTAACAATAGGCAATGTTGTAAAAAATAAAAATGTCATCACATCATTTGAGCGCATGTTATTTGTATCAGCTACAAAGGGTGTTAGTTACCTTAGGTTTATTATCTCAATTAAGAGCTTTAATCAATTAGGCATTGAGTTTGATCATAAAAGTAATATTTTTACCTATTCCTTTTCATCTTTTCCATTTCTCTCTAAAAGCAAGAAAAACCATTGCTATAAAACGACAGGAAAGAAGTAAACAGTCGCCTATTGAAAACAAAGTGCTGAAATGCCAAGGGTCGGGCGGACTCACTGGAGCCGGCAATAATTTCATAACGCACGCCTCAAATTTAATAATTTGTTTTTTTTCTAATAATATCTCAATATCGTGCAGGCAAGAACAGAAACTGATAACAACGTTACCAAACAAAATAAGGGTACCAGCGATATCAGAATCGGATTTAGGTTCGTTTGTTTGCTATGTCTGTGAATGGATGAACAAACACTTATCTATCACACCTTTATACATGCAATCTAAGCATTAAAACTTTGTCACCAAAAATATGAAGGCCAATCAAAAAGTGCTCTTAAACCTAGTGAAACTAAAATCAAATTTTAGGATACCTCTATATTTCTGAGATCCTCAAGTTGTTTTTTCACTGGCAGAACACTGGAGTGGAAGCAATAAGTACTCAGTTAAAAAAAACACAAAATAGGTCCTCAATGTTCAAATATACAAATATAGAATTTTAGCTAATTGCAGAAGGTGCTTCAAGGTTTCCTTAACATTAAACTGATATGAGAAACCTTGATTTTTCATGTCAGTTTAATAAATGATCTGATAGTGAGTCAGAACATTGGCAACAAAAAGTTTTTGGGTAAATCGAATATAAAACGTCTATGGCGCTAATAAGATTATTTTCCCCCTAAAGAAGGGGCCTTAAAAACAGGAGATGTTAAAGACGAGCGGTTTTCAATGAGTTGCTTAGACAATGAGGATGTATTAGTATTTATCTATCTTCATCACAAGAGTTTATCAGTTATTCCTGCCTTTCCTGACAATATAAAGCAGTAACTGAGAAAACTTACAAGACTAGAGCTTATATGTTGTTTTACCCTTTCGTTAAATAATGAGTCTTGAAGTTTCAAATTAATGATCATTGAAGAGTCTAAATATGGTTAAAAAGAGATGGGATGTTTAATAAAGAATATACTGTTTTACGTAAAAAAAATTTCAAGAACGTAGATTTGGAGTAATTTTAGCAAGATTATTTTTACCCACCAATCTTCAACAACAAATCTTAGATTGTCTCTTTTCCGTCTCAGCTTCTCATAACTACAATATATGAAGATGTATCTCTAAAGAGCCTGTTAAAGTTGCTTGGGTAGAAATTTCAGCCAAAAAATGAAGAAAATAATATTTACCAGAAACAAAATGGAAAGTAACTGCAACAAAATGCAACACAACAACTTCTTCCCTTTTATTTGATCTGTTGCGAATTCTGGTGGCATCAGAAAAATTAACGTTTCAGAGAGCAAAATCCACCAAACAGAAAAAAAGGGCGAAGAAATGAAATCAGAGCCCGAAGCATTTCGTAACGCCAGAGACTGGATCTTCGTTCACACAATTCCAGAAAAAGAAAAGCTGCTTTGATTTAAGTATCGTTTCAATCTTTGAAGAGGTTATCTGAACAGGTCTAGTAAAAGTGAAGTTTGAAGGTTTAACAAAAAATAACAGGGTTTGAAAAAGTGCTCTTAGCACGTCATGTTAAAAAATATTTTCTGATTTAAAGGTTCTTACATTCGATTTTTTGCGGGGTCGCTTTTTGGTGTATCACCACTATAATGTAAGACTTCCGGATACCTCTAATTAGAAAAATCATTGGTGTCATTTAAAAACAAATTCTTGCTTTATACAATTCAAACCTATTTTATGAAAAGGCGATTAATTCTGAGGCGGCAGCGATTTCATTACTGATTTGAAATATCGATCAGCAAAAAATCTGCATTCACGTGATTGACTGTGCAAATCCATTGATTGTTTTAATTATCAGAAAATACTATATACCATCTTTCCAAAATACAAAATTCTTGTATGACATCAAAATCTCAACTCTGCTCCACATTGCATTTTTAACGATAGCTTAGATATGCGCAAATGTGTGCTCTCTTCAAGCAAACGTTTTACAAAGAGATATCAGGTGAACCTTTCTAAACAGCCATAAAACAAAAGAATGATCACAATCGTCAATATTTACATCGCCTTGAAAGCCCCCTGGTCTTAGCCCATCCAATCGTAAACATGCTGGTTTCTAAAGGAAAAAGCAATACAATAGACATGCTTATACATTAGACAAAACCAATTATACAATTAGAGAACATCACGGTTTTACTATTTCTTTGAAGCAAGATTTAGGTCTTCAGTACTGTTTAAATTTAATATGCATTAATTTTGTAGTATGAAACTGGAGTTATTTCAAACTTTCAATTTGATGGCAGTAGATTTGACAATCAGAGGAGTAAAACTCATGGTATATATAATATTTGGTACAGGCTTCCATACCGTTATTGTTCTGCCTCTTGCAAGGGTAAAAATGCAAAGTTTTTGACAGCAAACACTACAAATTGTGTTATTTTGAAAATGAATTATACCTTGCAAGTCAAATACCAAAACAATAAACATGGAATTTAAACCCACCCTTCCAGGAAAATGCACAAGGCTTTCGCGCATTGTTCTCTCTTCCTCTTCAAAAAACGATCTCCGTCTATCGAAATCCTCACGCTGAAAAGTGGAGCTCCATAAATAGCAAAAATAAAAAAAATAAGTGTACTTTGCTTCAGATGAAATTTTGTAAAATTTTAAATCATAAGACCCTTTCAGTTAGCATCCACAAACTGCGAAATTTTCTCAGGCTGTTTCTAAAGTTACATCATGTGACACAGCTTAATCGAAATATAGTAAAATGAGAGTAAGCTGATATTGTGAATTTCAAGTTCTACTTGAAAACATTAAGCAGCAAAATCAAAAAGCATCAGAACTTCAAATCATGAATTGCATGTTGTGCAATAGAAATGTAGACGTTGTTGGTCAAGCTTATCAAAATGGTGAACAATTTTCGCAAATTTCATATATATAAACTTAAACGTGCTTGCTTCGAAGACCTTTTCAGTTTCGAGCTGAAATAAATAGTTTCCAATGCTTCGGTGAAATAAATTTACAAAAATTCAGTCTGAATCAGCAAATGATGAAACATAGTCATTCTTCAATTTCCCTAATTCATTAAGACTTTTTACGGAGTATAAAATATTTGCAATGAATAGAGAATTTACTGACACGTAAGGTCATTCCCTTCCCATCTTACGACATTGAAAAGGTTCTCGACATATCCCTTTGTAGCATCCACGTTCTATTACTGAATAATTTATAGCTAGATTCAAGAACCAACTAATTGGAGACTTAATCAAGTCAGAGCTCAAACCAACAATGTTTAAAATGGATGGCGCAGTGATTAGGTAATGGGGTTCGATCCCCTGCAATGATCATTCATTCGCTCACAGCGAGGACAGACACCAACTTTCTGTAATTCTAGGCATAGAAATTAGGAGGGGTAGTTACATCGAGAGGAAGGACAGCTTGATAAGCATAGTTTCTCAGAGTCCTAACAAATACATTCGGAAGCTATGTAACAGAATTCAAGGCTAAATATACAGACAGTATCGTTGGTGGTGGGGCAGGTTCAATTATTGCCCTGGCAATGTAATTTGCTTAAAATTCCCCGCAGTAAAATTTGATATTTTTACAATGAATTATCCAACTATGAACAATCTAATTGTGTAAAACAACAACTTGCACACATGCATCGACGTAAACTCTAACTATTGTATAAAGGAAAACGTATCCTAGAAATGCTCTGACTTGCCTTGAGTAGGGGCTTGTGACTTTTCATAAGGTGTTTCAGCACATGGAGCATGGAAAGGTACCTCGGTTCTGATTCAGTTCCACTGCATGTAGCTGAGCCCCCATCTGGGAACAAATGATGAATATAAAAGTAAATAATGCGAGCATAACTCAGTGGTTGGGGTCATAGACTACAGTTCCATGGGTTTGGGCCCGAGTCCCTAAGTGACCAAAATTTCATCTAGAGTGAGGGAAATCACCAGCTCTCTGAAATTCCAGATCTAGGAATCACCCGGTGCGGTCGTATCGCGGGAAGAAGCCAGGATACTGCTCGATAAGAACAGTCTCATGAAAACTACCTTCCGATGCTAGGTAGAAACAAAAACAAAGAACAAATATGAAAATTAAATATGAAATAAATTAGTATCAGAAAGTGCAAAATTAGTATCAGAAAGTGTAAAATTATTTGGTAGCTGTTGCAAAAAAACAGGTGAATATAAAATAACAAGAAGCTTAATGCTGAAATCATTTTCAAACTCGAAGCAACCAAGACAGGCACAAAATTCAACAAAGCAACTAAGACAGGCCCAAAATTTATTGGGCAGCATCTAAGCAGATTTTAGTCTGAAAATGACCAATTCCTTTAGAAACTTGAGGCTGACGTAAAAAACAAAGTTGCTGATAAAAAACGTATAATTTTCAATATTTCATTTGAATAATGACCTCTCTGCCAGGCTAATAGAAATGGCACTGTTTTGAAGGCTTTGTAGATAATCTATTATTTAATTTGGTATCTATTTAAGTCTTGCCCCATATTATACCTGCGTGGCGCATATGACATTCTACAAGGGCTTTATTAGTGTTTAATAGCATTACTATACTATTTCTATGCCACTTAACAGCCGCAATTTCAAGCAAAGGTGCAACTACAACAAGAATACAAATGCCATACCTTTAGTGAGAATGAATCGTGGCATAAAATGAAATATTCTGCAGCTGTCTCTTTTACCTTAAAAGCAAAAATTCATTGGAAGTTAATTTATTCAGAGAAATATCTTACCTTAAGTAAGCCATACAAATAACTATGGTAAGAGTAGAGAAGAGTTTGCCACTGTGATTATGTATCTCATTGAACCTCGGAGCGTTCTGTTATCGGACAAACACCATGAGTGAGCCTGCCGGGTTCGAAATTAATCGTTTGTCTCAGTGAGATAATTTGGTAGCACAAAAATGATATTCTTGAAATCAGGTCTAAGATTAGTCTCAAAGACAACATATAATACACCCGACGAGTTTTAAATTAGTTATTGTTGCTATTTTTCCAAGTAAACTTTTCTTATTTCATAATTCAGTCTTGTGTACAAGCCCTCTGTAACACTGTCTATTTAATATTCAACATTTTCAATAGGCAAACGGCACTGATTGGCCAAACTCAACAGTCACATGCTCGCGTTTCTGATTGGCCTATTTCGATCCACAACTGGGTGTATATATTTCCTAGCGTAGAGTTTTCGATCTATGTTCTGACAATTTATACTCTGAAGAGTGTCGGATGAAAAGCTTAAGTATGACACACAATGTTTGGTTTTTCAAAGCCATAATTCAGTAACCTCTTGGTGCTTTTAATTCTTCATCCATTCTTTAGCAGCTTCAACAATAATCATCAAAAAGTCAATTTCAACAAAACGTATTTACAAATTTCACTTTTAGATGTTTGCCAATATCATCAGGCAAGCAAACTGAAAACATGACAAAAAACACTTTTTGCTTTAAAATCATGGCATATGAAAATTGAAAATGGAAAGCTGAAGTCAAGACCTGGTGTTTTCCTTTTCAGTTTATTTCAACAGTTTTGTGAAAATAAGATGCAGACCAGAAGGACCGTGTGATAAAAAGGGTTTAGCGAGTTCAATTGCAAATAATTTTAAAGGAATAAATGGTCTGATAATTGCCGCTTGAAAGTTTGTTTTGGTACAGGGAAACAAACAGGTAAATTTTCTTGCATGATTAGAGTTTGGAATCGAGGCCCAGATTAATTACTCCTAGCTCTCACTGATCTTTCTAGTAACTTCTTCATTTAAAATGGCAACAAACAAAAGGTTGGCAGCAAAACAGAAAAAAACAAATGGGTATTGACATCCTAAACCAAAACAAGTTTACTTCACGCGGACGGCAGCCACTAAATGCAAAAACAATAGGCAACCAGCAAGTAATAACATTGCGCATAAATTTCCAGCGTTTTGCTGGATTATAAGCATGGAAACGAGATCACATAACAGGCTTTTTAGCTGTATTTAACAGATCATTTATTCCTTTAGAACAATGGGATGGTTACAGGCTAGTTAACCTGTCCTTCCATAGAACACAAGAAAAAAAAATAAATGAATTCATTGTCATTTCCTCGCTGTCACTGTGGATCCTATCGCTAGAAAGAGCCAATTTTTTCATACTTACAAAAATAAAATATTAGATTTAGTAAGAAATAGATGAACATGACGGATATCAACATAGAAAAAATGACGTAACTAATACTGTTTCGCTCAACACTTAAGCTGGGTCTGAGCATGAGATTTCCGCATGCAATTAAAAATTTATGTCGGCGAAATGATTAAATAACATCAGAAAGTAAAAACTAAATTAGGTGGAAATGAAACTGAAATTCATCTGGATAATCTCGTTTTTTGCTTTTTGAACTAGTTGCTTAGAAAAGTAAATTTATTAATTGGATGGAGTATTCGCTACAAGAACTGCCCAAATGATAAGCAAGTTCTAAATATGAAATTGAAGGTTTTTGCCATATGAAGGCTCTACAGCTAACTTTAAAACGCTTGAACTAGGAAAAATTGCGAAAATAAGAGATATGGTGTCCTCATATTAAAGCCATTAAAAATGGCCGCCTAGATATAAATACAAAATCTCAACATACCGCTTATGTTCCAATCCGAGATTTCAAAATACTCTTCAAAAACCAATTTATGAAATAGTTCGAGGTCTTTGATGCAGAATTTCTGATTTAAAAATATAACATACTTATATGGTCAATAAAAACCTTTGAAGTTAAGAAATTTTGACATCATACATGCGAATATTAAACATTAAATTTTTTTTTCAAACTTAGAGAAATAGTCGTCTGTTTAATTTAAGAACATTCAAGATAAACATATTTTCACAATGACGTTTTAGTTTAAGGTTTTGGATCTGGTAATGAATAAAAACAATATGTTTTTATACCTTAGATGAAAATTTAATAGCACTTCAAGTTTGAAGCAACGCTGGGTGATTAAGAAAAAGAAATACTGGCTGAGTAGCGTTGAATAAAAATTTTCAACAGCGCTTGAGTACACTATAAATACAATAAGACATCATGACAACATCCCTCAAATAAACACAATAATTTTGGAAGTATTTCCCCTCCCTGCTTTTCTCCCGCTTTTAAGTACTTTAAGGATAAGTTTAAAAACCTCAGCTATAAGAACCTGCTGGCCAGACCGAGTATTCTGTCTGTAAACATAAAAAAATTGTGACCAAGAAATGTTTAGTGACCAGTCAAAACAATGCCTAGTCAAAACTATAGCTTAGCTTCATCTAGTGCTTCTGTGTGAATTTGTTAATTGGAAAAAGGCCGGAACTTTCTCTCACCTTAGGAATATTCTCTGAATGAAGTGTAATACTGTATAGTCTCTTAAAATAAGTGAATGAACATTTTGGTACCTAAGTGAAAGAAAGAACTTTATTCACATGTCCAGTAATACACAAATAGCTCGAAGAGGCGGGGAAAATATCAATGATTGGATGGTGTAGTGCGGTTTGGACGGAAAATGGAAAAGAATGTTTCCACCTGTCAGTTTTCACTTCCTTTGGGGCCTTTCTTGCAAAGGACTAAGTTATCTTAATGACGCTTCGCTAGTATAAACAAGCCTTCTTTCTCTTTCCTCGGTCAATATTCTTTGATAAGAAGATTAAATTCTGGGAGAAGCGAGAAACGCCAGGAGAGAATTTGAACAAAATGTTTAAAGAAAGAAAGGGAGAGTTCCATACGGGGATGTATTGCTATGAAAAGTGCAGGGGGGCCCTCGCAAAACTGAAAACAAGAGCAAAAGTAGAAGAGGATCTTAACCCTTTGAGCCACCCCAAGGTCTACAGCTCTCGCTGCCTGTGATCAGTACGAAACACTTTTGTGGCATATTCTTTAAGGGACAAAAGAATAAAAATCTATGATATCGGTCAAATCAATGACTCGCGTCTATTTGATAAATATTAAAAACTTATATAGCAACAGAAATACCTGCTAAGAATTTAAAATATTCAGTATAACAGATACCCAGACAAAAGAAAATGATTTTTCAATACCCTTTCAAGCAAGCAGTGTGTCAACAGAAGGAAGCCATCAAACTCGTAAATATCTCCACGATGACAAATTTCTGTAGGAAATCTTGCCTAAAACAATTAAATAAACGTTAATGATCATTACTGATTCATGTAATAATACTGAAATAATCGTTATTACTTCAGAAGCAAAAACTATGGTAAATGATATTTGACGGTGTTAAAAGGTTGTGAACAGTGGTAAACGGTAGTTAAATGTGATTATAAGTAAATATTATTCAAAATATGTCTTTGGTGCTACAAACTTACAAAACAACACGAAATTATACCAAAATAACATGTCTTTTCCTTCCTACCATATTCATCTACAAACCTTATTGCGCAAGTATCATAAACCCTTAATTTAAGGGATTATCAAAAAGCGGCCGATTCAACATTAAACAAAATAGCAACTAGAACCTTCCTAAAAGTTGCTGGTATTTATTAAAGGGTCAAATATGACAGAATTTGCTAGGGAGGCCTGGCACCTGAAAACTTATCGTAAGACGTCCGCATATTAAACATTTATCCAAGATTCTTCAATATTCGTAATATTTTGACAAATTAGTTTACTCTTTTAAAGGATTAATTTCTGGGTTTAATGACAAAATATTACATGGTTTTCGATCCCGACACATAAGCCCCAAAGGACATTCTTTTGAGGTCGTTAACACAGGGGGCTGAAAATGCACAATCCAGGCAAGGCTCCTTTGATGCAGACAAAGATAGCATTTGGCCCCACCCCTCTTTCTTACGCTTTTTGTAGTTCCTCCCAGCTGCACTGCCTTCCTTTTTACGAGTGCTGCTTACGTATTCATAAAATAATCCAAAAATACTTTCAAAGCTACAGCGATAGGCAAGAGCTTGTCAGCAGACTCAATACAGACTTAAAATTCTGAAAATCTATGTTTATAACAACCCGAATTATGATTCAAAATTGACTCTGAATAATCTCCAAAATGCAAACATCTTACTCTGACACCTTGCAAAACTGAAGGAGATTTGATAATTCATCTAACTCTGATCCTGATTACCCAGTTTGGGCCAGCTGCGTGGGTTGCAAAACAACGTTTTACTGCAGCAAAAATCAAGAAATCTTGCGTGAAGTTTGCATATGCAGATGTGCTGGAGATATACCAGGTTCATCAGACCTTAAGCCAATCAGCAAAAATATATATCCTGAACATAAACACTAAGACTACTATTATGCTGATTTTCATAATTGTATAGGATCGAGAAAACCACCCCCTGCTGCTTTCTGATGTAAATTTCGTTTTTCTTGTTCCGGCACAGTATTGCTTCAAACGTGCCAATGAGCACCCCCTGCTGCATGAGTGCCTTCTTCCAATAAATTGTATTTATAACGGGACTGCGTATAACATAAAGTTGATTCGACAAAAAGTGTTCTGTAGATGCGAACTGATAAAATCCTTAACTGAATCTTCTTTCGATCGGATCGGATCGGATCGGATCGGATCGGATCGGATCGGATCGGATCGGATCGGATCGGATCGGATCGGATCGGATCTTCTTTGGTCATTTAAAATATTTCCACCAGCCACGACAACAATGTTACGTCAAACGTTCATATCCATTAAAATTGACTTTGACAAGTAGCGCATTCATTGCGCAGGCCTGGTATTGTTCCATGATAGGGCCAAATGCATGCAAAGATATTACCTAAACTCATACCCAAAATTGAAGTGGACTTTCATTAGCGCTTTAAACACGGACAAATCAAGGATATTGTCAAATCAAGGATATTAAGACAGATAAGCAAATGCTACTTAGGGAAACGGTGAGCAATTATCTTTAGAACAGCCTTCTCATTCTCGAACTTTGGCAGCTACCAACCCAGAAATCTAACTATAGCATATTCAGCAGCTGTTTGTCTTCTCTCCTTATGACGGAGCTAATGTTGAATTTCTTGCTTGGTTCCTGCCCATTTGGATGTTTGGGAATGCAACTTTTGAATTTCTTCAATAATTTGAAACTTGCCTTTGTTTGGATCAGCATTACCTGATATGGCTGGTACCATAATTTTAGCATTCTGCTGACGCTTTCCCTTTTCATCAAACTAAGTAGCTTTAAAAGCATTAACTGTCAACTAGACCTGTTAGAAAAATATTTTTCTAGAAACTTTGGGGTCTCCTGTCAGCTGCAGACCAAAAACACTTGAGAAAGAGAATGGCACAATCGATTGTTTTTTTCAATAGGCGAAGCGTCGAGTCGATTTTCTTTAAAAATTTACTGGGTTCAGCAGAACTTGACAACGTTAAACATATATTGCCTTTGGTGTATAGAGTAGGACAGTTCTACGAAGCAGACGGTTCTATACACCAAAAACGAGTACAGCTCTGCCTATATGTCATCGTGTACTTTATGACAGCCGTTAAAAAGTAGGGTTTATCATCATAAAATTGTTACACACAAGATGTCACTTGAGCATCTGCGTGCACGGAAGTATTTTCTAGTATTAATGGAAGTTTGACAATTCAAATCGTGTTAATGGAATTTTACCACACAATCAATGACTACAAGAAACATTTTGTTATCATATACGTTATGGCACTGAAATTCAAGTTTCCCAGTTTTGGTTTACAAATAAACTATAACGATGTTACCTTGAAGTTGATATCTGGGTTCACAGAGATGCGATAACAGTACAGTGTGTCTTCATTGTTTGTTGATGGTTCACAGCGTGGTACTGACTGGAAAGTAGGAAGCAAAATTAGAATGTTACAGTATTTGTGCCAATGTCCCTTCTCATGGATATGGGCATGAAAAAACAATGACATGCCAACGATCATTGAAGCAAGGGAGGGAGTGCTGAGGAGACTTCGCACAATAATATAATTCAAAAAGTGTACTTAAAGCCATACAATAAATCATCTTGCTCTTAGTTTTAAGCATGTTGAGCGCCAAAAAGTTTATAGGCAATCCCCCGTCCCATAATATTCTCAACGGTCCCTGGGCTATGCACAGGGAAAGGGTCAAAACTAGAACGATAAATCTACAGAGGCCATGTAAAAAGTGTTGACAGAGCATCTATACCTGCATAACAAAGTAAGATATATTGTTAAAAATTGATAAACAACATTTTTCTTCTCTGTGCCCTTTCTCTAGCACATTTGAAGCTTCAGACGCAGCCACAGATGGAATCAGGTTTGTAAAACCTATGGAAAGCCTTTTGCGATAAATAAGTTTATTACACATTAAGGTGGAAAAGTATTTATTTTCGAGCTTGATAAACTTGGGTTTAAAATCATTTTCAAGATTATAATACTGGGTATACTTAGTTGAATATTGCATAAGAAGAATACCTCAAATAAACGGTAGAATATTCACTCAAATAAATCCACGTAGAACCTCTAAATTATTGCTGAGATGATAAAATAATTAGCATGCTTTAATAAATTCTACCATTTAATCAAAACTTCTTATGGTCAGAGCGAAAAGATTTGCGATAGATCTGTTTTTTCCATTTGCAATAAGCAAGGTGCAGCTGCACTTCAAAGCTGCAGGGGAAAGACCTAGTAGGAGACAGACCTGTTGGAAAACAATTAGGACTCGTCAATGTGAGTACTAAACAAAGACTAAAAAGAAAGTCGGAAGACCGCCAACTACGTGGATAAAATTGATAGAAAAAGACTAAACACTG
>NW_027020025.1:11032794-11059516 GCF_013076305.1 Rhopilema esculentum
TCAACATACCGCTTATGTTCCAATCCGAGATTTCAAAATACTCTTCAAAAACCAATTTATGAAATAGTTCGAGGTCTTTGATGCAGAATTTCTGATTTAAAAATAAAACATACTTATATGGTCAATTAAAACCTTTGAAGTTAAGAAATTTTGACATCATACATGCGAATATTAAACATTAAAATTTTTTTTCAAACTTAGAGAAATAGTCGTCTGTTTAATTTAAGAACATTCAGGATAAACATATTTTCACAATGACGATTTAGTTTAAGGTTTTTGATCTAGTGATGAATAAAAACAATATGTTTTTATACCTTAGATGAAAATTTAATAGCACTTCAAGTTTGAAGCAACGCTGGGTGATTAATAACAAGAAAGACTGGCTGAGTAGCGTTTAATGAAAATTTTCAACAGCGTCTGAGTACACTATAAATACAATAAGACATCATGACAACATCCCTCAAATAAACACAATCATTTTGGAAGTATTTCCCCTCCCTGCTTTTCTCCCGCTTTTAAGTACTTTAAGGATAAGTTTAAAAATCTCAGCTATAAGAACCTGCTGGCCAGACCGAGTATTCTGTCTGTAAACATAAAAAAATTGTGGCCAAGAAATGTTTAGTGACCAGTCAAAACAATGCCTAGTCAAAACTATAGCTTAGCTTCATCTAGTGCTTCTGTGTGAATTTGTTAATTGGAAAAAGGCCGGAACTTTCTCTCACCTTAGGAATATTCTCTGAATGAAGTGTAATACTGTATAGTCTCTTAAAATAAGTGAATGAACATTTTGGTACCTAAGTGAAAGAAAGAACTTTATTCACATGTCCAGTAATACACAAATAGCTCGAAGAGGCGGGGAAAATATCAATGATTGGATGGTGTAGTGCGGTTTGGACGGAAAATGGAAAAGAATGTTTCCACCTGTCAGTTTTCACTTCCTTTGGGGCCTTTCTTGCAAAGGACTAAGTTATCTTAATGACGCTTCGCTAGTATAAACAAGCCTTCTTTCTCTTTCCTCGGTCAATATTCTTTGATAAGAAGATTAAATTCTGGGAGAAGCGAGAAACGCCAGGAGAGAATTTGAACAAAATGTTTAAAGAAAGAAAGGGAGAGTTCCACACGGGGATGTATTGCTATGAAAAGTGCAGGGGGGCCCTCGCAAAACTGAAAACAAGAGCAAAAGTAGAAGAGGATCTTAACCCTTTGAGCCACCCCAAGGTCTACAGCTCTCGCTGCCTGTGATCAGTACGAAACACTTTTGTGGCATATTCTTTAAGGGACAAAAGAATAAAAATCTATGATATCGGTCAAATCAATGACTCGCGTCTATTTGATAAATATTAAAAACTTATATAGCAACAGAAATACCTGCTAAGAATTTAAAATATTCAGTATAACAGATACCCAGACAAAAGAAAATGATTTTTCAATACCCTTTCAAGCAAGCAGTGTGTCAACAGAAGGAAGCCATCAAACTCGTAAATATCTCCACGATGACAAATTTCTGTAGGAAATCTTGCCTAAAACAATTAAATAAACGTTAATGATCATTACTGATTCATGTAATAATACTGAAATAATCGTTATTACTTCAGAAGCAAAAACTATGGTAAATGATATTTGACGGTGTTAAAAGGTTGTGAACAGTGGTAAACGGTAGTTAAATGTGATTATAAGTAAATATTATTCAAAATATGTCTTTGGTGCTACAAACTTACAAAACAACACGAAATTATACCAAAATAACATGTCTTTCCCTTCCTACCATATTCATCTACAAACCTTATTGCGCAAGTATCATAAACCCTTAATTTAAGGGATTATCAAAAAGCGGCCGATTCAACATTAAACAAAATAGCAACTAGAACCTTCCTAAAAGTTGCTGGTATTTATTAAAGGGTCAAATATGACAGAATTTGCTAGGGAGGCCTGGCACCTGAAAACTTATCGTAAGACGTCCGCATATTAAACATTTATCCAAGATTCTTCAATATTCGTAATATTTTGACAAATTAGTTTACTCTTTTAAAGGATTAATTTCTGGGTTTAATGACAAAATATTACATGGTTTTCGATCCCGACACATAAGCCCCAAAGGACATTCTTTTGAGGTCGTTAACACAGGGGGCTGAAAATGCACAATCCAGGCAAGGCTCCTTTGATGCAGACAAAGATAGCATTTGGCCCCACCCCTCTTTCTTACGCTTTTTGTAGTTCCTCCCAGCTGCGCTGCCTTCCTTTTTACGAGTGCTGCTTACGTATTCATAAAATAATCCAAAAATACTTTCAAAGCTACAGCGATAGGCAAGAGCTTGTCAGCAGACTCAATACAGACTTAAAATTCTGAAAATCTATGTTTATAACAACCCGAATTATGATTCAAAATTGACTCTGAATAATCTCCAAAATGCAAACATCTTACTCTGACACCTTGCAAAACTGAAGGAGATTTGATAATTCATCTAACTCTGATCCTGATTACCCAGTTTGGGCCAGCTGCGTGGGTTGCAAAACAACGTTTTACTGCAGCAAAAATCAAGAAATCTTGCGTGAAGTTTGCATATGCAGATGTGCTGGAGATATACCAGGTTCATCAGACCTTAAGCCAATCAGCAAAAATATATATCCTGAACATAAACACTAAGACTACTATTATGCTGATTTTCATAATTGTATAGGATCGAGAAAACCACCCCCTGCTGCTTTCTGATGTAAATTTCGTTTTTCTTGTTCCGGCACAGTATTGCTTCAAACGTGCCAATGAGCACCCCCTGCTGCATGAGTGCCTTCTTCCAATAAATTGTATTTATAACGGGACTGCGTATAACATAAAGTTGATTCGACAAAAAGTGTTCTGTAGATGCGAACTGATAAAATCCTTAACTGAATCTTCTTTCGATCGGATCGGATCGGATCGGATCGGATCGGATCGGATCGGATCGGATCGGATCGGATCGGATCGGATCGGATCGGATCTTCTTTGGTCATTTAAAATATTTCCACCAGCCACGACAACAATGTTACGTCAAACGTTCATATCCATTAAAATTGACTTTGACAAGTAGCGCATTCATTGCGCAGGCCTGGTATTGTTCCATGATAGGGCCAAATGCATGCAAAGATATTACCTAAACTCATACCCAAAATTGAAGTGGACTTTCATTAGCGCTTTAAACACGGACAAATCAAGGATATTGTCAAATCAAGGATATTAAGACAGATAAGCAAATGCTACTTAGGGAAACGGTGAGCAATTATCTTTAGAACAGCCTTCTCATTCTCGAACTTTGGCAGCTACCAACCCAGAAATCTAACTATAGCATATTCAGCAGCTGTTTGTCTTCTCTCCTTATGACGGAGCTAATGTTGAATTTCTTGCTTGGTTCCTGCCCATTTGGATGTTTGGGAATGCAACTTTTGAATTTCTTCAATAATTTGAAACTTGCCTTTGTTTGGATCAGCATTACCTGATATGGCTGGTACCATAATTTTAGCATTCTGCTGACGCTTTCCCTTTTCATCAAACTAAGTAGCTTTAAAAGCATTAACTGTCAACTAGACCTGTTAGAAAAATATTTTTCTAGAAACTTTGGGGTCTCCTGTCAGCTGCAGACCAAAAACACTTGAGAAAGAGAATGGCACAATCGATTGTTTTTTTCAATAGGCGAAGCGTCGAGTCGATTTTCTTTAAAAATTTACTGGGTTCAGCAGAACTTGACAACGTTAAACATATATTGCCTTTGGTGTATAGAGTAGGACAGTTCTACGAAGCAGACGGTTCTATACACCAAAAACGAGTACAGCTCTGCCTATATGTCATCGTGTACTTTATGACAGCCGTTAAAAAGTAGGGTTTATCATCATAAAATTGTTACACACAAGATGTCACTTGAGCATCTGCGTGCACGGAAGTATTTTCTAGTATTAATGGAAGTTTGACAATTCAAATCGTGTTAATGGAATTTTACCACACAATCAATGACTACAAGAAACATTTTGTTATCATATACGTTATGGCACTGAAATTCAAGTTTCCCAGTTTTGGTTTACAAATAAACTATAACGATGTTACCTTGAAGTTGATATCTGGGTTCACAGAGATGCGATAACAGTACAGTGTGTCTTCATTGTTTGTTGATGGTTCACAGCGTGGTACTGACTGGAAAGTAGGAAGCAAAATTAGAATGTTACAGTATTTGTGCCAATGTCCCTTCTCATGGATATGGGCATGAAAAAACAATGACATGCCAACGATCATTGAAGCAAGGGAGGGAGTGCTGAGGAGACTTCGCACAATAATATAATTCAAAAAGTGTACTTAAAGCCATACAATAAATCATCTTGCTCTTAGTTTTAAGCATGTTGAGCGCCAAAAAGTTTATAGGCAATCCCCCGTCCCATAATATTCTCAACGGTCCCTGGGCTATGCACAGGGAAAGGGTCAAAACTAGAACGATAAATCTACAGAGGCCATGTAAAAAGTGTTGACAGAGCATCTATACCTGCATAACAAAGTAAGATATATTGTTAAAAATTGATAAACAACATTTTTCTTCTCTGTGCCCTTTCTCTAGCACATTTGAAGCTTCAGACGCAGCCACAGATGGAATCAGGTTTGTAAAACCTATGGAAAGCCTTTTGCGATAAATAAGTTTATTACACATTAAGGTGGAAAAGTATTTATTTTCGAGCTTGATAAACTTGGGTTTAAAATCATTTTCAAGATTATAATACTGGGTATACTTAGTTGAATATTGCATAAGAAGAATACCTCAAATAAACGGTAGAATATTCACTCAAATAAATCCACGTAGAACCTCTAAATTATTGCTGAGATGATAAAATAATTAGCATGCTTTAATAAATTCTACCATTTAATCAAAACTTCTTATGGTCAGAGCGAAAAGATTTGCGATAGATCTGTTTTTTCCATTTGCAATAAGCAAGGTGCAGCTGCACTTCAAAGCTGCAGGGGAAAGACCTAGTAGGAGACAGACCTGTTGGAAAACAATTAGGACTCGTCAATGTGAGTACTAAACAAAGACTAAAAAGAAAGTCGGAAGACCGCCAACTACGTGGATAAAATTGATAGAAAAAGACTAAACACTGATCAACATACAACTAAACATTGAGTCAAATCCTCCTGAAAAAACATTAAAAGTCCTACAAGAGATAACAGCAAACAGAGCTAAATTAAGACGAATTGTAAAAGACATAATGGCGGAAAACCGCTGACCATGTATTTTAGTTAGTAGTAATGTGAGCACTGTATGTTTTCATAATATTTGGCAAATTATCTGATTTTGAAAAATGATTACAAAGCCCTTTGTTTGTAGGTTCAAGTAACAACTATGACGTTAGTATGTTTTAAATTGTTTGTTTCATTAAAAGCAAATTTAAATTTTTTAACGCGAAAATTTTTATTCTGTTAGTGGTTAATTGCAACAGCTCTCTAAATTTTATTACATCAAAAAGTATTTAATAGCATCCAATCTGAGATACCAGTCTCCTTACCCGTACTCCTTAGTTAGATTCATTTGAGCAAATTATTAGTAAATTAAGGTACCGTTCTAGTCATATGGATACTGGAATATTGGTGAATTAATGAATTACGGAAAGAGCTCCACTTCATAAATCAACCCCGCGCCACCCCCTCTACCTGAATGAACAAAATTTTCGGTACGCTGAATTAAGCTGTGCTGATGTCTTTCATTAAAATGTGTTCAATTCACAGCTATAAAACCTACACTTTATCACCATAGCTGGTTCAAAACATGCTACATGATTTTAAAGAATACACCAGTAAAGTGAACTATTCTCTGGATTCCGATAAAGTTAATTGCATCTGGACTCAACAGTACTTTAAGGTATTTGTCTCCTGGCCAATGAACACCACTTGTAAAGACAGTTACCAACTAAAGACAGACAGTTACCAACTTATCCAACTCTGGACATCTGAATGTGACTTACTCCTGTTGGGCCCAAGCAAATGAAAGAGAGTTGTTAATTAAAACTGAGCCTTTTCTACAGCCCAAAAAATGAAAGGCTATCAGCAGTGTGCTTATTTTTAAAGGGAGTGGATAGTTTCTGATGGTTGCTTGCTTACTTGTTGTCAATTGAGACTGCTTATCGAATAAAAAAGGATACATTGTTGTCTTTCAAGTATGTTTAGACTTTTTTAAAGCCTAATATATATTTTGACTTAGCGCTAAAACTTACAGGCACTTCGTGTATTTTCAGTTATTGAATTCAGTAGTATCCAAGATTAAAACATATTCTTTCCATTTTACTTATAATATCAGTTTGTTGCATAAAGAAAATTCCTTGTCTTGTGCCCATGCCTAATTACTGCTCGCTCAATAATCACTGTGGCGATTCAGTCTTTAACTGGAGAATGGCTTTTGAAATCACTGGAAAGACTGCTAAATGATCTCAACACCGAAGGAAAGAAAGATGGAATGAGAATGAAGAAAAAGAAAACAAAAATCATGTGCAATGGAGTCGCAAAAAGACAACAGAAAAGAGGAATATCAGTGGATGGAGAACAGCAAGAAGAGGTTGATGAATACAAGTACCTCTGAAGACTATTGACACCAGAAAATAAGATGGCGAAAGAAATTTATCAGATGATAACATCAGGGTGGAGACGGTTTGGGCAGTACAGCACCTTCCTGAAAGACCAGAAGATGCCTATATGCTTAAAAAGAAAGATCATGGACACTGTAGTATAACCATCGATGACATATGGAGCAGAGGCATGGTCACTCACGAAACATCAGAGAGAGAGAAACTCGCAGTGACTCAGAAAAGCATGGAAAGATCAATGCTGATTATAACGTTAAAAGACAAGATCAAAGACAAAAGTGAAAGCCATTACAGAGAAAGTATTTAGGATGAAAGGTCAGTGGGCGGGACACCTTGCCAGAATGAACAACAACAGATGGGCAAAGATAACAACAGAATGGATGCCGAGAAATGGAAGACGAAGAAGAGGAAGGCCAAAAAGACGATGGAGAAATGAGTTAGAGGAGAAAGCTGGCAGCCTGTGGACAGGGGCAGACACTTGATCATATATTTGGGGGCAAGCCTATTGTTTTAATAAGATGACGTCACATTTCCCATTGTTTTAGAACAATAGACCATTGTCCTCTAAAGTATTGGAGGGGGGCGGGCGCCCCCCCTCGCCCCCTAAGTGTCCACCACTGCCTGTGGACTCATATGGCACAAGATCGAAGAGCGTGGAGACAGCTGTGGAGGCCACCTGCCAGCAGTGACGTGAACAGGCAGAGATGATGATGATGATGATGATGATGATGATGATGATGATGATGATAAGCATAAAGATTACTGTTCTAGACTTTTAGAAACTTGAAGATGGCACGCAATAGCGGAAACATGGCATACTGAAGTACATTTCTTCCGACTCTCTTGAAAGTAAGCTAAAAATTAATATCCAGGTTTGAATCGAAAGTAACCTGAGATTCTTTTGTTGTTTCTTTTGTTTTTTACCAATCAGTGGCCGCTTACCTCTCACCTAAATAAAGTGTCCAAGAGAGAAAACAAACTCTTTCTGTCCACACAAAAAGGAAACTTTTGCTTCTTATGTTAACAGGTTCAAAAACCCTTAAATGAAAGCCAACCTTGCTTGCCCAATGACTTTGAAGTTGTTGTCACTATACGTGTTGGTACACTCTGGACTTGTGAGCAAATGTTGAGTAATTGCTGAATCACAATTATAGAAATACTGCATACAAATGCATTACCTGTTCTCCCTTGTATTTCTTGTGCACTACCCATCTCTTCTTATTCTCATCTTTGCATTGACAGTTCTGGCCCTCAAACCCCTAAAAATGACATTATTAAAAGAAAGATTAAGATGATTATGAAAATAAGGTGAACAAACGAAAATACAGTTCTTAACAAAGAAATATTTTCAAATTTGCAGAGATGCTACTGCATACTAAACTTACAATTAAAGTAGTTTTTTATTTCATCAGTAAAGAGGGAAGGAAGCTTCATATCTGACCAAGGAAACTAATCTTACATAGACTTAAAAAAATATAAAACATGTATATGAAAATTATGTTAGCAAATTCTGCAATGAAAAACTACAAAAGGCCATTTAATAAAGCAAACTTTTATGGTTCAGTACTGATATTCCTAGCAGCTATCTAACATAAAAAGTATCTTTCATCTTTCTTATTTCGGTAGAGAGATCGCTTGAATCATGAAAATACACGGACAGAATAAAGAGTTTGCAATAATCACTAGAGACTGAAGAAGCTATTAAATATTAGAACAAAACAAAACAACTATAAACAAAGAACAATGTTGTTCAATACAGACAGCAAGAGTCGAGAGCTCACCTCTTTATTTGTGTTGTATGGTAAACTATTATTCAGTGGTCTTAGCAATCTTGAATCATGTAGAGATTTACCATTGTCATCAGCCTCTGCTTCATCGCTGTCATTACCATGTAATGTTTCTGAAAATTATTGAAAATATCTTTCATGAAATTTTTTGAGGTTTTTTAAGGAAGTTAAACAATCAATGTATGTAGCTAAAAATGGCACTTTTTCAAATAGGAATGGATAACAAATGTTTTTCCTGGTTCAAGTAAAATGAGACTAACACAATGGAACCTTCATTTCAAATTTGAAAATATGGGTATAAGAGACAAACAAACATAAAGATAAATTATCATGAATAACTTTTGAGATAAATTACAGTCCCCTCAAATTATTCAAAATCCATTAAAACAAACATATATGGGGTTACAAAGGGTACCTTCAATTTTATCAATTTGTATCTTAGTCTTCAAAGAGGTTCTTTGGTACTGCTTTCTTCCTTCAATTTCTCTTTTAGAAGGCTCTTGGGAAACTCTGCTGGTGATTTTTCCACTGCAGTTTTGTGAATCTTGTTGCAAATAACCTTTTAAAGGTTGAGAACAATAGATACTATCTCCTTCTTTTTTCAACTTTTGAATTTCCGATAAAAATGAGCAAAAATCTTCGTGAAGTCTGCGGTGTGATTCTTCCATGCTTCTTTTGGAAACTAGAATAATGAAAGAAAGCATATAAAGACCAAAAATACAGTTTAAGCAAACAAAAAGTAACTGAAATATTTTTATGATGAATGATAATCAATACCTTTTTGGCACTGGTGCTAAATGTTGAATGACATTTTTGATGAATTAGGTGCAAGGATGGTTCAGTTGTCAGAGGTGCTGACAACAGACCCAAGGGTCTGTGGTTTGAGTCCCTGGCATGGCCAAACTTTCACCCAGAGTGAGGAGAGTCACTAGCTCTTTGTAATTCCAGGCATAGGAATCACGAGGTGTGGTCACATCAAGAGGAAGGACTAGAAAACTGCTCGATAAGCATAAGGTTTCAGTGTCCTGAAAACTACCTTCGGATGCTAGGTAGAAACAAATACAAAAATAAAACAACAAAAATACAAAAAAATGACATACAACTATAACTACAAAAGGTAGGCTCTAAATCAATCTTCAAAGCAAAATTGAAAATATACCTAATTAACTTAAGGTGATTGCACATTATTTCTTATTCTAAAAGCTTTCAAGTCTATTTTTATGAATTTAAAATTAAAAAAGGAACGCTATCCTTGGTTAAATCTATTGAGAGAAAGTCTTTCTTAACAACCCCTTTAACAGCCATTTTCATGCAACTTATTTTCTATTGAATCTGACTATACTACTCTCTAAGCATCATCAAAATCACTGAAAACTTCGAATAAGATTTTTGAGTGACATTTCACATAAAACAGTTTCAATGGTAATGATCAAAATCTAATGAAATATAGCCCATTTATAGACTTAGGCCTACTCAACATGATATATATCTACATATACATATACATCTTCAAGTGTAACAAAAAATTATAAAACAGAAGGCGAAAATTTTTGCTGTCATGTAAAGAGATATGATACCAGGAACCTGTGCAATACTACTTTCCTTTTGATGTATGAATCAGTTTCTAATACTGCGTCGAAATGTATTTTACAGTTTGATAATACCTAGTTCCGGGGCAGATCCAGATGCTCTCATTGTTCTCACATGAGAAAGAACATCATTTTTCTTGAAAAATGAAATTGCAAAAATCAAGGTTAAAAATTATGTAATTTTACTCCAAAGACAAACCTTCCTAGTTTGTCTCTGAGTTACTAAGTAGCTTAACGATGCGTAGGAGCCAGTTTGAAGACAATCTGAATGAGATAAAAAATTCTCATTAATCTGGACAATTGTTTCATCTTTGAAATAAATTTAGCTGTTGTTTTGTCAGCCAATGAAAGGGCAGAATTTTGGTTTAAAGCTGATGAATTGGTGAGAACTCAAAAATAAATTAAATTCGTGCGCGAGTTGAAAAAGACAATCAAATTCTGTCTTCTTTTTTTTCTGGTGAGAAACTCTGACGTAGCTGGTGAGAAACTCTGACATAGATTATCCATTGAAAAAGTATAGCGAAATTCTGGTGAGAACTCAGGAGTTCTCACAGGCTGGACGATCCAATTCACTCGAGTAAAGTACAATAAACCAAGCCTGCAAAGATTGCTGTAAATCAAAAGTAGAATGTCTCAAGGATGTAGAAACATTAATATGGAAATAAAAAATGATGTTCCTGCTATCAATTCAATCAAAAATTTTCTTCTTGACCTAAGAATTATTTGGGTGGCAGTTGTTTGATAGCCTAGTCGCGAAGTCACAAAAATGTTTTGATTTAGTTTAGTTTAATCAAGGAGGAAATTGTTTTCTTTTGCTGTGCAAGGTTTCAGGTTTGTGCTCATCCTCATCGCTTCTAATTTTACTTATTTTTTTCATTTTTGCCTTGTGATTAATCTTTAAAAGGCTTTAGACCTAGGCCTGTGACAAGACCACTTGCATCTTTCAGTTATATTTTATAACGTGGAGTCTACTAGACCTGGACTTTACTTAGGCCTCATGATCCTGCTTGTTGACTATCATGTACACGCTTTTAAACAAAGTGAGCTGACTGTTTTTTATTCTATTACATTTAGAAGTAGTATATGCTTAAACATCCCCAATATCATGTCATGTTAGATACTTTTTAAATTTTCTTAGGTTGATGTTAGGTTTTCCAGTCACATATTATTCTAATAATACTCATTTTTAAATTACACCCTTATTTTGGCTGTTTGATAACAATCATGGACAAGTCTGAATCTGAATTTTTTAGTTATAAGCATGTTCGGTAGCCTGAGGAATTCACCCTTTTCAGGGGGGTTTGGTGTCAATTTTCCTTTTTCTAGGATAAATCAAAAGCCTGGCAAAATTTTGATATTATTATGTGATAACAGACAGAATGTCAATAATCATAAAGACCATAAAACGACATATCTAAGTATATGAAATCAGTTAATTACTGATTTTGTCACTGACATTTAAAAAAAATTGAATTGAACCATTTCAATGGTAGTTGTAGGACACTTGTCTCATCTAAAATTCATCAGAAGCAATTATAACTGTTCCAGATTAAAAAATGCACACTTTCTTCTTTCATTTTTAAGGCAGAAGATGCTTGAAACTACATGCAAAATGCAGTCACCTAAATCATTCTCATTTTGTTCCACATTTATTATATTGCTAGCAATGGATGAAACATTGCAAGCCTTTTCCTTGTTTAATTCCATCAAAGTTATCCCTTGTTTCATTTTTTGAATATTAATTAGTGTAAGGCTCTGATTTATTTCATGTTGCAGACCAATCATTATTATCATTTACATGTTTTGGTGAGGTTTAAAACATTTATTGCCTTTGCTTGGTCTGTAGTATGCTTCATTTGATGTAGCTCAATGTCATTTCAGCATTAAGTATTGCTCTTCTGTCACAGAATTCTTTGTTGAATTCAATAAACTAGATTCAATATTAAAGTACACACAAAATGTTACTTGTCAAAGCATTTGTAATTTCAATCTTTTTGTGATACACTGTTTTATTTATTAGAAATACTCTTTAAGAAATTCAGTACCAGGGCCACTGACTAGTTACAAAATTCATCAAGTAGTAAATCTTCTTTTTGGTAGAAAACATGTACTGTGTAATTAGAAAAGAGGATTGCATGCATGAAAATACTGCTCCAGGCTGTGCTTTTCCAAATAAAAATCCTTAAAAGGGTTTGGTGTGATGCTATTTTAACAATTTAAAAGTGAAATGCACAGAAAATTACAGTCAATCTCCTGTTCTATTGGTTTTCTGCTATTTCCAAAAAATAAAAATTTGAAAAACTGAATTTTTAAGTCTGGATTCTGATTTGAGTGCTGAATTCTGTGGAAAGTTAATAAACTTTCAGTAGTGAAAAATTACAAAGTTTCTTATGTGAAAAAGAGTGTAGTCGATATAAAACACTTTTCAAAAAAAAGTTTCTCGGAAATTTAAAAGGGCGTGGTCCAATTTTTTTGCAGGGTCTACGCCCATACAACACCTTTCTTGTTGGTGAGAACATCATTTTTTTCTCTGGATCCGCCCCTGCTAGTTTGTTTGAAATAGTCTCTTCTAGGACTATTTCGTAATTTTTTTCGAAACGAAAACATCAGTGATCCAGAATTTGCTATTTAAAGAAGTTTGAGCTCACAAAGTAACTGACCTTCAATGTGAACATGCTTCTTGCCTCTTTCTCTTTAGGCCATTGCCATGCTTTCGGTTTCCACAGACTGATTTGTTGTCGTTGTTGTTGTTGTTTTGTTGTCGTTGAAGACCAGAAAACGAGTTAAAAGATTAAGTGACAAGATGAGTTAGACTGTTAAAAACAGGACGTTTCGAGCATTTACTCCTTTCTCCTTATCAAAACAGCATATACTTTGATGCCTCTTAAAAACTGATGTAAATATTGTTACATGTAGGGGCCTCCCAACAGTGGGTACAGGGCCACCACAGAGATACATTCGGTTGAAATCCAATTTCTGCAAGCATACTTTTTACATACATTCATGCCGTATTGCCTAGATAAAACACTTCCTTCCTTCAATGCCCCTAAAAATATGATTATTATGATCGCCCAACAGCCAGGTGTTAGATAAGTAATGGGTGTGCTCAGCAAGTTATAGAAAAATTTGATTATTATGGATCCTTTGTGTTCAGGCATCTAAATTCAGTATTCACATGTACAACAAATCTTCAAAAGTGTCGATTTTCTAACGACTAATTCGTTATGTATATTTTCTACTTCTTAAAAAAATCAGCGTTGTTGTAATCCTACTAACTGAAGCCCTGTCTTGATTGTTCCTTTCTTCAATCAATCAATAACTTCCAGGCTAATTAATACCCGTATCTTAATTTGCTGAGAAAATAATTCAAGCATTAAGAAAATGGCAGCAATCACATATTTCTTATTTGTCCATTTCTTGTTGTTTTCAACCTCATATGTTTCTCGAATACCTTATAAAATATCAAGAAATTTTGCGAAAGAAAATGAATGTTAATACAAAAATTAGATTGGTGGGGCCAGAGACATGTTTACCTCAAATTTTGCAATCATTGATTCTTTAATTCATCTAAAATTAATGAGAGAATAGTTTTGGGGAGGGGTACTGTTGAGTCGTGTAACTTTGACTTTCTCGTTTTTCCTGATAACTAATAATTTCCTTTGAGACTCAAAGTTTGAATTACTATGTCTTGTTAAATTATAGAAAAACTTGTTCAAATTAGTTCATAACAGAATATGGCGGAGAAAACAGAGCTTGATTGCATCGTTAATGTATTCAAGACCACTTTTAATGGGAATAAGAACATGCCTTGATTATATGATATTTTGACGATAAAGCCGAGGACGTAGAAACGGTTTCATCGCTGTTTTCTCTGCAAAATCTGGAAAAAGGCGTCTTCATCACAGAAGGAAGCATGACATCTAAACATATTTAATTTTAGATTACTATTTCCAACCGATTTCATTTTGATACCATCCTTAGTTATATTTAGAGAGAGTACCCTTGCTCTTTTGCGCATAAATATTAATAGTAATAAATTCGTTTTTCATAAATTTTGTCCTGCCTGAATACATTTTTATTTTTATTTTTTCAAATCTGATATGGTCGCCGGGGAACATAGCCCGCTCTTGAAAAGAAACTAAAATTTTTGAAAGAATGAGATATGAACATCGCAAACATAGGCAATTGCCGGAAAACAGAGAGAATTGCGCTGAGGCTGAACAATATTTTCATGATCTTCATAAAAATTGGATGATTCTGAGCCTGAATATTCTTATAAGCAATATTTTTATTCAAAAAGAGTTTAGTATTCCACTCCGCGCCACAAAGCCGATAGGCTGAACATTTATTTTATATTTTCTTGATGGAGATCATCTGAATGTACATTTTCTTGATGTTTCTTGATGATACTTCACATTATAGATTTTCAGACAATCGAGATGCTCTTACGGAAACTGAATTTGAACCTCAAATAAAACAAGATGTTCTACCATATACTATACTTTCATAATAAAATTGTGTATTTACATTAATTCAATCTACCGCAAAGGCAATACTCATTAGATACTTAATTAATCATTACATACTTCTGACAATTGACCAGGGTCCATATAGAAAAGGTGGTAATAGCAGCGGGAGCTGGGCAATAAATGGGTTGGATGCTGTAGAAGGAACAGTTACATTCACTAATGACCAGGTTTCAAACTGCTACAAACAAGGAACAACAAATTATATGAATAAACTCAAGGCAGCTGCTTTGATTTGCTTGTGAAATCTTCTATCTATATGAAAATTGCTTCACAAGCCACGTGATTTTATTCTTTAGTCTATATACCTAGTCAATAGGGCTCATGTGAAATGGGTCGTGAACTTTTAAAAAATGGAATCTAACCTGCCTGAAAAAAATGACTGTATTTAATTACACCGTTTAATTGCATTACTTAAAAATACTTGCCCCGGACTTAGAGATAGCTTCCTCGAAAGAAGACATGTCGCATAAAATGTAGAGCTTTTGCTTGCAACGCGACTCATATCAAGAAAAACTTGAATACTGCGAAGGCGACAGAGCAAGGGAATACTGAGAAGAACGGAGCGGAAAGGGAAGGCTTTCGTGATACGGAGTAGCGAAAGGGCACGGTTTTATGAAATAAATTAGACTTTAAAAAAATTTAAACATTTTCAGGTTCCGAACATGTTATACTGATGTCCACTAACTGGACCAGTGGCGATTAAGCCCCAATTAAAAGATGTCATGATTTTAATTATTGTAGATTGAAAGTATCAAACAGGCTACGAATGGACAGGTTGTTTGTAAAAATGTTGGTAGGATCGCTTTAAAATGAGGAGCACGCATCCTCACTCTTGGGGATAACTGGGCAAGTACTTTGAAAAATTGTTTTTTAATTACTGTAAGCAAAGAGCGCAATTGTCGCAAAATCTATCCTTAGTCTTCCGTCGTTAAATTCAGTTATAAAATACCTTTTTAGTTCGCGCAGAGAAAAAAAAACCAAACTAAAAATCTGAGAATTTTCTACAATACTCTTGATATTTCTATATTCTTGATAAAACTTGATATTTCTCAACCTGTGATATTTCGGAAGTATCAAAATTTATCATCAATTTTAGAATGCACAAATGCCTCCATAACTTTAACTCTTGCTTGCAAAAGGCCATTTTCGTGTCGTAACTTGCAATTCTCCAACAAAAGGCTTTCGCACTGCATAACAACCTCAATCTCCTTTCTTCGTCGATCTTCGCGGGACTTGCGCGCAGCAATGTTATTTTTTACTCTCTGTCTCCAGTAGTTTTGGTCTTTGGCTTCAGCTGGTACATGCTTCTTTTTGGACTTTTTCCGAATAGGCAATGGATTGAATACGTAGCGGTTGCGGGAGAGCTCACTGTTTTGGTTCGAATTCTTCTCATAATCGAATTCTTCTTGCGTGATAATGGAAACGTTACCTGGGTTTTCAGGGCCACTTGCTTCAGTATCTTGCTCACTAACATTGCTCCTAAGCTCGACAGGCGAAGAAGGGCGGCTGTTCTCAACGTCAATCTCGTCATCACAATCAGCAAGATTTTGTTGATCTTCTTGTTTTCCTTCTTCACTTTCTTTCTCCTGCAGATGATCAGAAGTTCTGCTTGCTACCTCCATGGGATAGAATGCATATGGTAACTGAGGGACATCTTTTACTAGCCATCTTCCCTGGATGAGCTTTTTGAATTGGAAAAATTCTTCGATGCTTAGATAGTGTCCACCAAAGTTGTTGTAATATTCATTCTTGATATCCCTCGGAAATGATAGCATCCTTTCGATTCCATCTAGATTAAGAAAAAACTTGACAAATTAGCATTTGAGACGAGTAAGTAATCAAGGGAAGGAAATCAAAAGCTAATGGGGGTCCACCAGGGGCCAGAAAAACGCAAAGTTAGATTTAAGATTTGAGTGCAGATCAAAACTTCAAATTGTCTTCAAATTGAGCCTCACGATGATGATACTAAATAAAAAGATCAACCGCCTAGTAATTGTTTAATAAAATCATCCCCACATAAAATCATCCGCGAAAATGGACAAAAATTATTCGTTAAGTAGAAAAAAGATTCGCCAATCGTTTGTTACAAAGTAACAAGCAATAATTTTTACGTTTTTGAATTTTATCCGTTTTCGACTAAACTTGTCTTATGAATGCACATTTTGCAGTGATTTTGAAAACAAATGTGCCAATTCATTTTCTTCCATTTTTCGTTTTCTTTACCTCGTTGAGCTTGATAAAAAACAATACGTGTATTGGCGCATTAATAATTGAAACGATGTTTTTGTGCTTTTGACATAACATAAAAACACTTCAAAACAACAAAACAATGTTACATATAGGAGAAGTAATGATGAAATGGAATCATCAACATAAATGCATTTGTTGGGAAAGCAAAATTCCTCTGTAAAAGACCTCGTGCTTCCGCCATTCTTACATTCGCGCTATACTTTTGTGAAGCGTAAGTTTTGATTAAAAAAATTGAACATTTCCCTTCACTTATCGATTAAGCCCCCTACTAAGTACCTAGATTACAATCATGCATTAAAGAAACGATATACGAATCCGATTTTATCAAGTTTTAAAAAATCGAAAACCAATTCAGGCTTTCTTTCAAAAATATCAACTTGAAAATAAACAGAAAAAAGAAATAATTATATAACTAACCAGTCTTTCTTCTGGGAAGGCAGAAACGATCTTGGCCACATGCAAACTCCATCTTCTAGAAACATGTATGGGTTCGCGATTGAGCAGGATCAAGCTGGAACTTCATATGGGTCATGAAAGTTTGAATACTAATTGATAAAGCAAAAGACATGTGCTCATTGTTATTCTGGCCAAGGTATCCTCACCGATTGGTGATTTTCACTATCCTTGCCGTGGAGATTCCACTCTCTATTACAACCTCATCAATAATTCATGTAAAGAACTCCATTTTCAATAATCTTTTTCGATTCGATAATTTTGTTTTTGCTCCAGCTGCAGTTATATCTTACATCACAGAACTAGAACCAAAACATCATTCCCCTCTCTCTCTTAAACGTCTTTGGCCAAAGCAAAACCTCTTAAATAATTGGCAATATTCTGAAAAGACCAACGATAATTGAATGCAGTCATTTTTTGAAAGTTCGGTAAGACACCTGCTCCAAAAAGTGAACAATTTACATCGAAAGACGGGAAATTACTTGAGTTTACGCAATAATACCAAGATATAAACCCAGGAGGTTGCGGCGGCCAACAGACAAAATTGAAAAATTGAAAGACAGCTCTACTAACGTGTTGCTGCGTACGTTTCATAAAGCAAATCAGGGTGAATGTGATAACATTGTATTCACCTTTACTAACAGATAATGAAAAACAGAGTTATATAACTTTTAGAGAGAGAGAGAGAGAACAGTACGTTTTAGATCTTCTTGCTATATCTCAGATGATTATTCTGAGTAATATAGTTGCCGTTGTATTATTTTGATTTAGTTATCTTACTACCGTAAATCCTCGAATTGTCCCCCCCCCTCGAATAAGCCCCCACTGCTACCGTAAATTCTCGAATTGGACCCCTCAATTTGATGACTTTTGCCATCTGAGGTTACCTTTGGCGTTTTATTGAATTACCGCAAAAAGTCATACTTTTGGTTTTATTGAATGCTCATAAAGAAATTCCTACTAAAATAAACGAGGTCTTTTAATAATGTCTTCTTAATGTCTATAATAATTTTATAAGCCCTCCTCGAATAAGCTTCAAATATCAAAATAAATAAGCCCCCAGTATTTTTATTTAGGATTTTTTGTGCGAGGGTTTGACATCAGATAACAAATTTCTGGATACAACTATTGGCTCAAAAGTGGGTATCACCGTGAGATAGCCATTAGTGGAGCTTTTGGAAAAAATAACCAGTTTCTTTGAATTTTGCGGAGAAAGAGGAAGGCCAGTTGTTGGGGAATGCTAATTCCTGCCTAGTGGAAACTGACTTGAAAAAGTTCCGCTCAAAGAATTTGACAAATCATTAAAAACCGCGAATAGTATAAATGTTTAAGGTTTTTGTATACGAATTTACTGAGATGATATTGCAAGCTATCTTAAGGATGATCACTGGAGCTTTGCAAAGGATATAGTATGCTTTACTAAACAAATAAAAAGTTAAAGATGAAAGGAAAATGGCAGGAGCATTACAAAGATAAGACATGGTTTTGATTCTTTATATTTTATTGCTAGATCATTGCAGTTCTTAGTTAGAGAAGCTTTCTAGAGATTTCGTGTTTGAGGGTATTTAGCGAGAGCTTTATAGCAGGGAATGCCACCCTCAGTTTTTGCTGTATGGAGAGAAAACATTTCAATTAAATTACAGGTTAATGTCCTCTTTAAAAAGGTCTCTTCAAACAAATGCCCGCCTGAATACACCTGGGAAGGAGTTTGAAAAAAACTTAAGGCTGAGCAGATGTTTTAGATGCAAATGAAATTACGCAATTTTGTATTTATCTACAAAGGATAAAAATCACGTTTTGAGAACATGTGGAGCCACTGATATTTGCTGTGTCATGCATTCGCACACTTGATCGATGGTTCGAAACTAAACTTTCTGAACGTAGCATTGGAACTACATCTACTGTAGAATTCTACGATAACGTCGCCATGTAACAAGCCTAGCAAGTCTGTGTACAAGGACAGCAGGTAAATATGGCAGAGGACAGCAAAATGGCAGAGGGGGTGGGTAAAATTTCACCGGAAATTGGACCTCAAGAAGAACTTATAATGATAAGTTCGTGTCATTTAAGACAGGGAAATAAATCTTTTGAAGGGGGAACTTAAAACTGGCTGGAAACAGAAAATATTAGCTTTCAGGGGATGTAGAGAAATGTAAAAAAATCCCGGGGAAACGAGTTTGTCGAATGAGGACTCCCGAAAGAGGTTAGGAAATTTCGAGCACGAGTCTTGCTACACAGGGGTGTACGATAAACAAAGCCAGAGGCTAAATGATAGGGATTAAGGAACTCTGAAGTTTCTCAACGCAAGGGGGATATTGTCAATGAGTTAACAATTCGTAGAAGAATTTAAACTCAGTTAATGAGGTGTGGCAGCAAAATAAAAAGTGAAATTCTGTTTACGAGGAGGCCCAGAAACATTTTGGATGAATGACAACAAAAAGAAGGGCATAAGTCAAAGGTACTTTGCTAAAACTATTCCATATCATCAATCTAAGTTTCTCTTTGAATATTTGAGAATTTATGTTTGAAATTAGAGTGCAGTCACCCAATAAACCTCTGTATTTTGCTGGGCAAAACTACATTCCCAACTTTCTCTTGGCAAAGGATACTTGAAAAAAACCATTTCACAGTTTTTTAAAAACACTGTCTTAATTTGATAAAACAACAAGTTGGAAAAAACCAGGATAAAATAATAGTTCTATTATTTTATCTTGATACAACCTTTTGCTTAATTAAACTCTTTCTTTTTCTCATATTTTAAATTTCGATAATTATGATGGGAAAATTTCTTTTTTTGTCAGCTGCTTTAAATGGAGTCAGACACAAACAAGTTAACAGAATAATGGGGCGACGGTGTTTAGTGCCAGCGATAGTGGAAAATGGTAAACGAAACCGTCAAAGGCAAGCGGTAAATGAAATCAGTAAGTGAAAGCGGTAAATAAAAGAAGGATATCGAAGCGGGTAATTTAAAGCGCCAAGTTAGCGGCAATGGCCTGAAAACAGCAGCTGCTACGGATGGAAGTTGAGAATGAATCGCTGTTAAAGCAGTTAAGATCGATAGGTAGGCAAGGCTTTTGGGAAAAAAAGTTTAAACACTGCAAATTTGAAGTCAAGTGGCCCAGCCAAGCGAGTAAGCGGTCACACCGGGAATGGTGCAACGGAGAGCGCAGCGGCAATCAAAAAATTGATCTGCAATGACCCTGCTCGAATTTCACATCGGTTCAAATATCGCCAAAATATAGCAGACCTTGGTTTTGATCTCGCTGCTTGCAGTCACATTTTTTAGTACGATTAGTTTATACTTAGACCAGAAAAAAACATTACAAAAAGTACGCGATGAAGTTAAAAACTGTTTTTGAAGATGGACCAAATAGACTGCAGCAGAAAATATCACTAACGAACAAAATCAGTAAAATGTGTCATGAAGGGAATAGGATACGGCCAGTGAAAGACCAAAGCATTCCGAATTGATCACTACAGTTTTAGCATATAATTTTAAAACAAAGATCAGCTGAAAGTGAGTTGGTAATGAAAGATCCTATTCTCGTATGTCATGTGCTCATTGTTGGCAATTTAAGATTTGACTAGTAATGCATATTTAGACACATTCAACGGTGTTCTTCAGATTACACAGTCCGAATTGAAAATCCTGAAAATATGTTTTTATGACGTCTTAACTTGGCCAAGCAATACCATCAAGTTCAGCTCCAATTAACATTTACACGTCGCCTATATCTACAAATTTTAAGATAAATTTTGTATGACAAATCCAAAGATTTCAGTTTTAACTTTTGGTAAGATAGAAGGCTGGTAGAGAGATGCGTCATAGCTCAATCTGGACTTCTGTTCGTACGTCAATCCAAACTATTTTTATTTACTATACCGCATTATCTCCAGAACATGTACACTCTCTTTCACCGCCATCGTAGCTTTCTTTGACATCAACGCAGAATGCGCAAGTTACCGCGATATAAAGGCAAAACAAATTCAACAAAACATGAAAGCTCCAGTTTTGTGTATCCGGCATATATTATGTATCTTGCATCTCTGATTCACTTTTAAAAAGCAGATTTCAGATACAATAATAATGTAAAAATAAGTTGCTAGCATAATGAATCAATGCTCTTTGAGCCTTACGTTGTAACTTTAAGTTAAGTTAATAAACAATATACTGTTTCAGTTGTTTAGAGGCATCAGAAACAAAGTAGGCCCCTAATCAACTTACCTCTCAACAAGGTGTAGAGAAACTAAAGAAACTCGGGCAGGTATAATTTATATTGGTAAGAAAAAACTTTATAAACCAATTTATATCTTATCAGCAATTAGGATCTCCAATTGGTTGTGTCCCTTTTAGGTTTAGACATTTTTGGTTTGCAAATGGGAACATAACTTAGACTTTCTGACTGATTATTCAACTTGTTGGATTGAGATGAGCTAATCGACTGCAATTTTATGCCACCCACAAGTGTATAAAGCGATAAGAGGCACCACAAACTGGAGATCAAAATGAGGGCTGGAGCTTGTTTCCGGTAACACAGGTCTACAAAGTTATCTTTTCAAGTGAAGATCTTAAACTCTAGACAGGAATCGAAGAGAACATTGAGAAAATTGTGCGCTTTAAAACCACAGACAGCTAAAATAAAAAGAGTTAGCCCGGAGTTGCGGTTGAATACCCTTCAAAGAATTACCCCGGAGGCAAAGTACCTTGACGTCACTCTGCAGCCTGGCATGGGCGCCTTCAGTCACAACAATGATATTCTATTTGAGATGAAAATACATTAACTGTTTGTACTTCACATTGGCTCAGAAGAACCAAGCTTACTTGCGGCTCATCATATTGCAAAATGGGGTTCAAATACGATACCAATAATGTTCACTTTACAGAGGTATTTCCATCGTGGCTTGGAGTTAAAAGTTCCACAGGCGTCGAAAAAAGTGTTTGATCAACCTTACTTTTATGCACTTGAATCGCTGGTCTTACCCACTTCTTGCAAGAACACATACACCCTACAGAAAGAAAACAGATAAGGCTAAGAGCAATGTCGAACTGAACACAGGCGAAATGCAATCATTTTCCAATGCAAGAAAACTAAATACAGTAAACTGTTATTCCTGCTATCACTAAGCTAAGACACTGTTTCGTATTTTAAAACTCCCATTCGCAAACTCAAAATATTTCTTAATTGTCTGCTTTGTCTACCCTGGGTACAGTTAGAAGCAAGTCACAGAAAAAATTTTTGAGCAAGGATTGGAAATAGAGACACTTTCCTTCCTCTCCTCCGCATCGACTTATTCTTTGCCACCGCAAAATTTTATCACCGGATCTTTCGAAAAATGTTTTGCCAGAATTCTAATTGTGAAATGCATGCATTTGTAATGATAGAAATCAGCATTAAGAAGAATCCTTAGAGTTATGGATTCTTGAAAAAAAACATAAAAGTGCAAAGCTTGAAACCTTTAGCCACAGTTATAGCCTTGTCCTGATCAGCAAAATGTAGGCTATTCAACGCTTTGCATTCGTTGTCTTCACTAAACCGCTGGACTAAACAGTGAGCTCAGTTGGGCTGGGAATAATGACGCTTTTTCTTTTTGGAATTTAAAGGCTCGATTCCTACTCGCAATGAAAAGCGATCGAGGAAAGGAAATAAAAATGAGATCCTAGAATATTACAACCTCGACAGAAAGCATGGACGTAAGGAGTTAAGATTTAATTCTTTGCGTTGGAAATATCAAGGTTTTTAGAAAAACAGCATTTTTCTGAAAATTTTAACGGTGATGGATTAAAATTACATTTTCGCTTCTTCTGTACTGTCAGAAATGGTACATATTCCAGGTATTTTTTAGATACAAAAGGATAAGGAAAGTTGAAAAAAATCAATAATACTTTGAAACGCACAAGCTTAACAATTGATGCCATATACATCTTAGGACTGATCTTAAGAAGATCATTTCGGATAACGAATAACGAAAAATGAAAACAGCACAAAATAACGAGGAGAATCTCTCCGAAAGGTTTTTATCTGCTAAGAATCTCACGGGAAACCGCCATGAGGGAATGAAAAATTAAAAGATTTACATCAGGAATTCTGTTTGAAAATAATTAAATATTAAATAATAAAACAGAAAGGAACATGGAAAAAAGCTAGTATTAGGAAATGCTGCAAATCCCTCCTTAAGCTTATCCAGTTATATCTAAATTCATATATTAATAAATATATCCCATTCTTACAAAAAAACAAACACAGCCAGCATGTAACATTTAATCATTTACAAGCGACACTAGTTGCTATTTCCCAAAAAACTAAGAAAAATGTCCAGATAATTCCTTATGATTCAATCAATTTGTAGCCATTGAAGCAGTTTTAACTACCTTGTAGTTGAAACCAAAGTGAAAGAACCTGCGGCAATCTGAAAATCTCCAATGGCTACCACTACTTAACTCTTATTTTGAGTTATCTTTTAAGGATGTTTCTTAAATTTTGGTCATCTTAGAGCCCAGATTCTTGTAGAAATTTTCTTAAAATAAATGCACGAATTTGTTAACCGCAACAATGCAAATACAAAAACGTTAAACAAACAACTAGGCATCAGTTATCAAATTTCGTAGCGCTCCATTCACAAAAATTATCGTCTACCTGAGAATCCCCGAAAAACCCATATAAACCAGATAGCTTTACAAATTAAAGGAAAATAGAATAGTGAATTGATTGTATTTTAAGTATCTGTCATTTTCCAAGGCAAAAAATTCCACAAAGGATATTGCTATTCAGCCCGTGGAATGTGGAACGTGTTCTAGATAAATAGCATGGCGAAAAACAGCACTTGCTTTAGACTAGATTTGTAGTTTTGCTCAAAGACACAGAATATTAAATTGTAAATCTGAAAAATCTTGTATTACAAGATGGTAGTATAGCAGAAAATATATCGCGTGTAAAGAATTTAAAAAGAGAAAAATTTGTAAAGTGTTCATCACCATGCCATGAAGGAGCATTCTAACTTTGTGCGAGTTTTAATAAAACTCGTTTGGAACTGTGCGACTTTGAAACAATAAAATCTTAACTTACCTTTCCATCGAATACTTCCGAGCTTACATCTGCAAGCAGGACATAGTATCTAGATGCAATAAAAAAGGTTTATCCAAACATTTTAACGATCGATATTCATAACGTTCAAGGTAAGGCTAGCGATGCTGACCAACGAGCTTTCAAGAAAAAATTACACGTGTTTTAACAATATCACCATCTTCACTTCACTTTACAGTCATTTACTACCCTCAACTACCTTTAAACTAAATGCACTTCAACTATGATGTGAGGAATTATGTTATTTGGTAACTTTTTCTGCTGTGAGCCACACGATAGGATACGATATACCATATAATATCATGTGTTTCTAATTAAAGGTAATGTGTCCATATAAAAGGACTGCGTATACCCAACTTGTCAAGCCACCCATCAAAACAACGGTTTGCGATTGGTTAGTATTCTTGCGAGGCAAAACTGCTCACGTGAAAAGCTAACCTCACAGCAGGACAGATAAACATAACGATCGTAGTAGCTGGGGCGATGACATGAAAAATCACATGTTTCCAAAAACCCCCGCAGAGTCGCTTGCTTTAGCTGGACACATTACCTTCAAATAGCATTCATGATTTTTACAGCGTGTCAGAAATAAAAAATTGTCACAGTAAAAGAAATGATGGCAACAAAACAAGCAAGATTGTATTATACAACACAGCCCAATTCTTTAGTTTTCAATCTTTCAGCAAGCAAAATAATATCAGTTAGTTATATTGAAACTCGCTTAAATTTGGCAGTTTATAAATATATAGCAGATAGCTTAAATATGGCCTCCCTAAAATACACAAGCCGAATGTCCCACTTAGACCTATCTTGTCTATGATTGGCTCAGCACAACACGAACTGGCTAAGTGGCTTTCTGAAGTTTTGGACCCTGTTCTTCAAAAATATTCAAAACATTGCATCAAGGATTCTTTTACGTTCGCTGAGTTCATGCAAAACTTGAACATCGAAAACGAAACATCTTTCATGTGTTCTTTTGACATTAGTAGTCTTTTCACAAATGTTCCTTTGAGTGAGACCATCAAAATATGTGCCGACGCTTTGTACCGAAGCGAGCTTAATAGCCCACCATTCCCAGAGGAAGTATTCATTGAACTGATGGAAACTGCAACACGTTCAGTTGAATTCAGTTTTAACAATGAAATGTACCAACAAAAGGATGGTGTCGCTATGGGTAGCCCTCTGGGACCTGCCTTGGCCAATATCTTTGTTGGCTTTCATGAAGAGCGTTTGTTCGACTACGACCAAAAGCCAGGTGTCTATTTTCGGTATGTGGATGACACATATACCATTTTCAAAACAGAGGCTGAGTGTGATATTTTTCTAAAACACCTAAATAGCCTACACCCAGCCCTCCAGTTTACGTTTGAAAAGGAAGAAAATGATTCCTTGCCATTTTTAGATGTTTTGGTCGAAAAGTCTAACACTGGATTCTTACCAGTGTATATCGCAAGCCTACTTTTACCGGTCAGTACATACGCTGGAATTCATTTTGCCCAAAACAACGCAAAGTCAACCTTGTCAAAACATTAGTACATAGGGCACATATGATCTGCTCGAAATCTAAACTGCACGCTGAACTGGAAAAACTCAAAACGATCTTCTTGGACAACGGCTATCCTGAAGACGTCATTTTATCTTATACTAAGGAGAAGATCGCAAGTTTTTCGGCTGTTCAAAAGTTTGGTCCGCAAAAGTGCCCAGTTTATTTGAAACTACCATGGATTGGTAACACTTCCTTGCGATTCGAGAGTCAAATTAGGCAAGCCATAACCAATTGTTTCTTTGCTGTCAATCCTCGGATTGTTTACAGCACTAGGAGAGCCCTTCCATCCATTCAAAAGGATTGCGTCCCTACCAAACAAAAAAGTTCCGTCATTTATGAATTTACGTGCCAGTGTGATTCTGGCTACGTAGGGCGCACAACCCAAAGATTGGGGGATAGGATAAAACAGCATGTTCCTTCCAACATACGTAACAAAACTGCCCCTCAAAGAGAACAGCCTCCTCGATCTTGTAGGTCTAGAAACACTGTTAAAACAAGTGATTCTGCCATTGGTCAACATCTTTTAGACAACCCAGATTGTGCAAAACTCTATAATGACGACATGTTTCGGATAATTGGCAGAGCCCGGTCGTCCTTCCATCTAGCAGTTTTGGAGTCAATCTACATAAAAACGAAAAGCCGCCATTGTGTAGACAAAAGGAGTTCGTTTTCTCTCTTGGACTCCATTGGTAATTTTTCTTTAGGCTTGCGGCACTGATTGGTCAACTATACCGGTCTTGTGCTTGCGTTTTTCTGATTGGCCTATTTCGATCCACAACTGGGTATATATTTTTCAAACGTGTTTTTTCGGAACCTATTCTGACGTTTTATGCTCTGAGGAGTGTCAGACGAAAAAGCTTTTAGTATGTTGTAAAATGTTTGCTTTTTTCAAAGCCATTTT
>NW_027020025.1:11059616-11070540 GCF_013076305.1 Rhopilema esculentum
AAACAGCACAAAATAACGAGGAGAATCTCTCCGAAAGGTTTTTATCTGCTAAGAATCTCACGGGAAACCGCCATGAGGGAATGAAAAATTAAAAGATTTACATCAGGAATTCTGTTTGAAAATAATTAAATATTAAATAATAAAACAGAAAGGAACATGGAAAAAAGCTAGTATTAGGAAATGCTGCAAATCCCTCCTTAGCTTATCCAGTTATATCTAAATTCATATATTAATAAATATATCCCATTCTTACAAAAAAACAAACACAGCCAGCATGTAACATTTAATCATTTACAAGCGACACTAGTTGCTATTTCCCAAAAACTAAGAAAAACTTCCAGATAATTCCTTATGATTCAATCAATTTGTAGCCATTGAAGCAGTTTTAACTATCTTGTAGTTGAAACCGAAGTGAAAGAACCTGCGGCAATCTGATAATCTCCAATGGCTACTACTACTTAACTCTTATTTTGAGTTATCTTTTAAGGATGTTTCTTAAATTTTGGTCATCTTAGAGCCCAGATTCTTGTAGAAATTTTCTTAAAATAAATGCACGAATTTGTTAACCGCAACAATGCAAATACAAAAACGTTAAACAAACAACTAGACATCAATTATCAAATTTCGTAGTGCTCCATTCACAAAAATTATCGTCTTCCTGAAAATCCCCGAAAAACCCATATAAACCAAAAAGCTTTACAAATTATAGGAAAATAGAATAGTGAATTGATTGTAATTTAAGTATCCGTCATTTTCCAAGGCAAAAAATTTCACAAAGGATATTGCTATTCAGCCCGTGGAATGTGGAACGGGTTCTAGATAAGTAGCATGGCGAAAAACAGCACTTGCTTTAGACTAGATTTGTAGTTTTGCTCAAAGACACACAATATTAAATTGTAAATCTGTAAAATCTTGTATTACAGGATGGTAGTATAGCAGAAAAAATATTGCGTGTAAAGAATTTAAAAAGAGAAAAATTTGTAAAGTGTTCATCACCATGCCATCATGAAGGAACATTCTAACTTTGTGCGAGTTTCAATAAAACTCGTTTGAAACTGTGCGACTTTGAAACAATTAAATCTTAACTTACCTTTCCATCGAATACTTCCGAGCTTACATCTGCAAGCAGGACATAATATCTAGATGCAATAAAAAAGGTTTATCCAAACATTTTAACGATCGATAATCAAAACCTTCAAGGTAAATATCCCTATATAATGCTTTGTATAGGTGATCTTTCAGGCTAGTATTAAAGCTAGTGATGCTGACCAACGAACTTTCAAGAAAAAATCACACGTGTTTTAACAATATCACCATCTTCACTTCACTTTACAGTCATTTACTACCCTCAACTACCTTTAAACTGAATGCACTTCAACTATGATGTGAGGAATTAATGTTATTTGGTAACTTTTTCTGCTGTGAGCCACACGATAGGATACGATATACCATATAATATCATGTGTTTCTAATTAAAGGTAATGTGTCCATATAAAAGGACTGCGTATACCCAACTTGTCAAGCCACCCATCAAAACAACGGTTTGCGATTGGTTAGTATTCTTGCGAGACAAAACTGCTCACGTGAAAAGCTAACCTCACAGCAGGATAGATAAACATAACGATCGTAGTAGCTGGGGCGATGACATGAAAAATCACATGTTTCCAAAAACCCCCGCAGAGTCGCTTGCTTTAGCTGGACACATTACCTTTAAATAGCATTCATGATTTGTACAACGTGCCAGAAATAAAAAATTGTCACAGTAAAAGAAATGATGGCAACAAAACAAGCAAGATTGTATTATACAACACAGCCCAATTCTTTAGTTTTCAATCTTCCAACAAGCAAAATAATATCAGTTAGTTATATTGAAACTCGCTTAAATTTGGCAGTTTATAAATATATAGCAGATTATGGAACAAAACCTAATAATCAACACAATTATTATATATTTGCTAAAAATGTCTGCCTCACAAAAGACAATAGCACTTGGTCATTCTTGTCAACTGTTATTATAAAAAGTGTTGAAATGCCCACCTTTGAATCCTGTTCAGAGACAGAATTTTGTAGCATCCAGGGCTCAGGACTTTGAAGAAAGATTGAAGCACTAGAGCTCAAACAAGAGTGGGAAACTGTGCATTCACTAAATAATGAAAATCTGCAAAAAATATGCACATCATTAATAAAAATCTGAAAACTGGAAAAAAGTAAAATGAACATTGATAACAAACCAATATACTCAAATGGCGATTTTATTGAGCCTGAGAGTTTTAGCTCAAGAAACTAAGAAAGCCAAAAGCATGTTGTTGCATAAAGATTTATATAAATCTTGATTAACATAATTGTAAAAATATGAGCTTTAAAAAAGAGTCAGGATATTGATGGCTAAAATAGAAAGTAATGGTTCAGTGGTGATTTGAAACTGAATTAGAATTAAGCAGCTTTACCTGCACTTTCTACAGGTTGCAGATACCATTGTATTATTTCCTCTAATTGCCGCTTTCAAAGAAACTTTTAAATCCTCTAGTCTTTCTATAAAGAAAAAAATTTACCTTGTAAGACAAGTCTTATGTGACTGATATTAAGAGTTTTCCTCAACAGCAAAGAATAAATTGTGATAATTGACAAAATCTCCTATCTGCTGTAACTTGTTACCATTTCCTATCTTGTATTCACATTGCAAGTTCGATAATTCAACTTGAAAATTTAAGACTGGATAATGACAGAGGTGTGACTATTATAAAGATTGGAATATTTTTTAATGTTCTTCGAGAAAAGTGGTTGAAACTTTCAAGACAGAAGTAAAAAACAAGATTTAAAAATTTATAATCTAAATTTGGTACAGAGATATCTATAAAAACAAAATAGATGAAAAATCAAGTCAATATATCAATGTATCTTGAAAGTATGTTTTTCTAGTTTCTAGCATATTTGGCAGGAGGTTGCATGATAATAAAGGTTGAAAACTCCCACCGGCAAGATTCCTAGAGAGGCTGGATTAGTTTACAAAGCATAAAAGGAAAGGATTATAAGGGAGGTAGGATATTATAATTGGTGGGAATACAAGATTATGTAACATAGGATGCAGTATCTAGCAGTGTTCATTTTTGGCAAAGCTTTTTTTGCATTTTAATATTGTTTATTTCATGATAACAAAAAAACTTCTTAAATTACCAACCACCTATAAAAATAATCATGACACCACCTTTGATACAGTGCAGTGGCGGAAATTCAGGCTTTCATTTGGGGGGGGGCCCAGACCTACGTTTTCCCGACAAGACAACATCTTGGATCATGTTTAAATTTAAAGGAACTGCACATTTTGATAAAAATAGATGATTTTTTGATAGGACCCTTTAGAAATCTTTGCTGACAACGCCATAATTAAGTAGCAAGAAGAACAATCCATCTATGATTTTTCATATCAAGGTCAATATCTCATCTAAGACAATTGATGACAAAAGAGGGCGACCGATTTGACTTTTGACAAGTCATATACGCTCATTTTAAGCATTCTATATTGCTTTCATCAGTGGCAAATACGTTTGAAAACAACTTTTATTCGGAAGAATCCGATGGAAATTTTGGCTAATTTTCACGGAATTGAAACGATTCGCAAGCAGTTTTGACTTTGGTCATATATTGTTTGATTGATTATTTAATACTTACTAGTATTTTATCAGCTATGCTATGTTCATATTTTGCAAAAAGGGCACAAAGAGGTTATAGAGGCCCCTGGGGTAAAAAAGGGGAAAGGCAAATCACCTGCAAGCAAAGCGAGCAGAAACTTTAGCAATTACACCCCTTAAATTAGCTTTAAATTAGCTTTTCAGAATGATTTTTTGGAGCAATTTTGACAGGTTAAACGGTTGTCAATTATGCAATGAAAGCCCAAATTTTCAGAGCTCTGAACTTTCCGAAACCCCCCCCCCTTCCCAAACCCCCATAATTTTCGCCATTGATACAGTGTCATTTCATTTTCCTGAATTATGCAATGTCACCGTGAATAGAGGCCATTTGTTTTAAAAATAAACTTACGGTCATAGCCATTCAATCGCTGCAAAGCACGTTTGAATTCTCTGTATTTGTCAAAAGTATTACCTAGCTCCTCAAACAGCCTGAGCTGCTTCTCAAAATTTGGATTTGGACTGAAAATAAATGAAAATAACATCAGGGCAGAAAAAAAGTAACATATCTATTCAAAACAAAAACATTGAAAAAATCAGGGTGCACTACAACAAATTTAAAAAAAATAACAAAAAAACTAGAAACAACATCTTCAGGGAACAGTTTGATATTTTTTAGTGCAACAATTTGTTGATCACCTGTCAAACGTGAATTGATAACTTAATAAAAAATAGTTCCAGAAGTCTTAGAGTTTCCATATTGTAGGCGAGTGGACAATGATCCATACTTCTCCACAGGAAACATTTTCCATAATTCCCATCCAAAGGATGCAAGAGAAGTTAATAATAAATTGTGGTTCAATTGTGGAACCAATGTGAAGTTTTTTAACTACTACAATCTTCTTGAAAGATAGAATTAGAATGCTAATTTCAAAATGCAAAATTTTGGAAACTTTACTAACTCAGTTCATCAGAGACATGTTTGGTAAATAAGAGAAAGAACTACCAGATAAGAAAAAAAGAAATAGTAATAACTGATTTCAAGTTTAAAGTCATTTCCAAGATGATAGCTTTTATTTTCTTGCTCAGACTGGGGATGAAAGCAGACCATAGGATTAATTTTTGGGGAGGAAATAGACAAATCTAAAAATTTATTTTTTTGAAAGAAATAAGCTTTCCCAACTTTAGCAAAAAAGTATTTGACTCTAACTTTAAAAAAGCATATACAAAGGATAAGAACTTGAATAAAAATTACCAAATATCTGGTTTTATTGATTTGACATATTGAAATGCTTCATCATATTTTAAGCCTAAAGACTGCATCAAGTAGCAAATTACCACAGTTGCACTTCTTGACATTCCTGCAAAACTAGAGAAAGAAATTTATCAAAAGCAACCAAATTCCAAATAAGTGCACATTTTATTCAGTTCAATCAAAAATATATTCCTGGCAAAATAAAAATGGTTAAGATTAAATGACACTGTGTTTGTTAAAAGACAGTACAAAAGTTCAGAAACAAAACTTTGGAATTTCTATCTTGGAAGAATGTAACATGTTCTTATCAAAAGACATCTAGAAACAAAGTGTAACAGCTTTACAAAATGTCAAGACAGACAATTAGTTGTAATAAATGCATAAAGAGGCATGTTTGCCTCCTCAGAAGAGCAAATATGATCTTACCAATGAACAACTGAAACAATTGTTGGTGCTCTTTTGTGCAATATGCTCACAGCATCTTTCAGTGAATCAAAAACTTCAAAGTCAAGGGTATCAAGCATAGACACATGATCAATTTCTACACCAGTGCTTTTCAATTGACTCTGAAGATCTAATGGAAGGGGTGAACTGTCAACAGTCAAAATGTGATTGATTTCATGTTGCAATATTGAATTAATATCGCTAACATCTGCCAAGGATGCCAGGTAGAGTTTATCATTGATTGCATGCATCTGTCTGCTTTACTTTGTTTCATCTAAAATGAGAAAATGTAGTACATGGCCTTTAGGTAATTATACTACCATGGAGTGGTATTTTAAGTAGTTTCTACCTCTTAGGGGGTATTTTTAATTGACTGTTGAGTTGAGATTGCTATTTATTACAATAAATGTTCATGTTTGTCTATGAACTATTGAAATGCTGTTGTCTTGTTAATTTTGAAAGAAGAACTATTTCATTTTTTAAGTTGCAGGTTTCCTTAGATTCATAAGGACATTTTGAACAATGTTTACCTGCTGATTGTTTGGAAAAAAGAGTTTCTTGAATATCAGCAGATAACTGGTACCGAAAATCCCTTGGTCACAGGAACTTATTTTCACAGAACATATTTGCTTGCCTAGTAGTTAGTTATCCCTGAAAGCTAGGCTAGCAGTTAGTATTGTGACATCAAAACTGTAAATTAAAATCAATGCAGAAAGCGTCAAATACACAGATGCAAGTTAATCGGTGGGTTTCAGCCAAAAGCAGGTACCACGGAAGTGGGGGGCTTTAGCCCCCCCCCCAATACTTTCAAAAATGTACATACAACCATACAGAAAATTGCTTTGCTCTTGGTTTTTAACCTGTTTAGCTCCGCCCCCCCTCTCCCCAAAAAAACGATTTAGCCCCCTAAATCTGTAATGTGCTCCACGGTCCTTGGCCACAAGAATTATCGACTTCATACATCATAACCATCACCATCATGATTCATGAATGTATCATAATATCATCAAAATGGTGTTGGATCTTCTTTCTTACGGATCTTTTTTCAAGTTAAATTGTTGCATTGTTTTCAAATCCAAAATTATTTGAATAGCTCTTGACACCATACAAACACTTATTACCTCCACATTGTGATTTTCCTTGAATATAATGAGCCATTTCAATCTCTTTTTCTTGAGACATTGTATCAAGTGTTAAGCCGCCATTTTTTACAAAACACCAATTAAAGAGAGAGGCAAGGACATTGGAGAGAGGCTGAAGTGACACAACACAACAGCAAAGAATTATCAGCTGATACCTCAATGATATATTTAATATGGCTGGCTTTCAAAAAAACGGGGAAATAGCTAAAAATGGGAAATCGCGTGAAGCAAATGGGTTAGATAATCACGATGATTTAGAGGATGACGAAGGTAAGTTTATTTCAGACATATTTGTTTAGCTATTTTAGGCACTGATGCAATAAAGTCGCGTTTCGCCGCCCTTATAAGGGTTTTGCCACCCTTATATCAAATATTATGGGCTTGTACTAAATAAATGAACCTTTATTTCTCAACAGACGGTCTTTTGCAGGAAGAAAATTGTTTTGCAAAATACTTGTACATGATGAATTTGCCTCAAAAATCTGGTTCTACATATAGCATTTTTTTTTGAAGCAGCAAGGAAAGAACCAAAAGTATCTCTAATAATAACAAACTGAGCTATTAATAATTACGTTAATAATGCTATAGATATAGGTACATAAGAAACCAACGGTTAAAGATTGTTAAAGCAATTGTGAAGACTTATATTCGCATCCCTGTGGAAATAAATCTTTATAATAAATCACCAAATCAGCTGGTAGCTTGATATAGGCATGGTTAAGCAATGTTTAGTAAAGGCTTTTAAGTTGTGTGAATTGGCATGCAAAGAAGCATGATACTAAAGCATGTACACCTCTCAGATTGGAATCTTTGTTTCTTGAGCAGACAAATTCTTTTTGAATTTATAAAACTGTGCACTTAGAATCAGGCACATTCAGAAATTTTCTGTCTGTGCACAGAACAGAGTAACAGAACCAGTAAATTGATACCACTTTATAAGAAACTTAAGCGCACATCATTTGATCTTACCCAAACTTCATTACAATGATCATGTTCTAATTGATACTGACATTATCTCATGTCAATGGTTATGGGCAATGGTTATGGAGGTCTTTTTACACTAAATGGAACTACACATCTATTGTCAAATTTGAGGTATTTTACATAGCCAATATGCAAAAGCAAACAGATAGGAAATTTTCATGCACATCCAAACTATTGCAGGCACACAATAACGTTTCTAGTGCACACCTAATGGCATAACTTTTCTATGAAAGCCTGGTATACCACACAGAAAGAAATTTGTACATTAACTTTTCTTTTTCATTTGATATAACAGTTTTTCTTTCATCCAAAACCCTCCAAAGCTGAATTTACAATTCATCGCTTTTACAGACTATGAATCAATAAACAAAGAGCTAGACAGTATTAGTTCCTGCCTTGATGCACTAGAAAACCAAAGCACAAATTTACATGAAAAAGTAAAAGAATTTTTGGAAAGTGTCAAAGACAAAAATGGCACCAGAGAGGAAAACAAAGGTGGTCTTGAATCAAATAGTGGAAGCTAAAAGCAATCATGATGGCTTGAATAATGGTAACGAAAAAAGGACTTGACAAAAATTATTAAAAATTTATCTTTCTATTCTCATCAAATTTTATATTTTGTTTTGTATATAAAATATTAATGAAATGATAAATATGCATTAATATCTGCCTCAAACCTGTAGTGTGATTTTTGCTATTGTGATCAGAGCAAGATTTATGCAGTATAATAGGAGGGGCTTCTCTTTTGCTATTCTTGAAGTGTATTGATCAGAGGATTTACTTTGTACAAACTATCTTGCTTAGCACATCTAAGTTTGACTGAATAAAATTGTCTGGAGATCTGTGTGGAGTTTGACTGAATAAAATAGCTATTTCTAGAGTTTCCTCTTGCTGCCATGCACTTTTACAGCCTGTGGCTTTGATTTTGCTTTTATTGCAGATACTACTCAATAATCCAACTAAAGAACTGTGCTGTTTTGTTTACATTTACTTTTTAAGCCTATTTCAGTGCAGCCAGTCTCGGTTGTTTTTGTTATGCTGGTCAAAACATTGAATCATTGAATTTTCAAAGCAATTATCATTCAGGATGGCTTTCATAGTGGAAGCAAGCATAGATGAATCAAGACAAAAAACCAAAGTTTATGTTTGAATACCCAGTTTAACCGCTTTTTATTGTTAACATTAAACATTAAATTTGGTTTGTCAAGGTATCGAAACAAAAATCTAATTGAGAAAATGTCATTTTCTATTAATAATCTTTATTGAGCAAGATGAACCGGTAATTTTTCAACAGAACTAGCAAGTTTACGGTCCTTAAAGTTATTCTAACCTTAATCCCATTCTTAAGTGTGATTGACAATAACAAAAAAATTTCTTGATCTGCACCTGCTAATCACAAGATAGAATAAGATTTTCTGGTAAGTTTTCAGACAGTTTTTTATGTTATTCACCTTCCGAGTAGGGTTTGTCAACTTTTTGTGACATTTTTCCAGGTCTGGTTTTTCCATTGTAGCTTTTTCTATGTGACAATAAAACATCAAATGTGGCCTTAAGTTGTACTGCAGAATGAACTCTTTCACACACACAAACTAAAAATGCTTTAAGAAAATATAGACAGCAGTCAAAAAAAAAGAAACACTCTTCATTCATATCTTATTAGAAACAAAAATAATTTCAATACTAAAATTTAGGCATCTGCCTCTTTTAGATTCTCTATTGCATGTTTGATTTTCTCAACCTCTGTAGTTAACTGTGTTGCCTGTAAAATTAAGAAAACAAGGCGTTATTGATTTTTGACAGTTTGTGGTGATATTCTGTAAAGTGCTAGAAGCAATGTGAAAACCATTTTATGACTTTAATCCAAAAAGTAACAATTGTTTAACATTAACTGCAAGTGAATAAGCATTGCTTTTACCATTGCTATTTCTTTGAGTAGCACACTTCAAAACCTATAAATGTTGCATCCTGCTAATGCCAAAGTTTTAAGACAAGATTTTATAAAAAAATTATTATTGAACTTCAAATACCAATACCTTTTCGCAGTTCTGCTGTCTTACAGAATCTGGGACCTGTAACAAAAATTCAGTTTGTATTCAATTGATAGTGACTAAATATGTAAACAACAAATTACACAGCCAGGGTCCTCTGTACAATTTTTAATTCTATACACTCTTGGGGCATTAAGGGACATCTCTTATATCAGATTCTGCATTATATTTCACTTCAATTAAATCAGTTTTCATGTTGTGAACCAATAAGTGATGACATTTTGAATCCTGAAATGCAGATGGGGGGTTTATCAACAAGCAAATGTAGGCTAGGGAAATGTCCATGATGATCAAGACATTAATTAGTGAAGATAATGCAAGGACAATTTTACAAACGAGACAAAAGAATGAAATAAAAAATGTCTTACTTCTTCTAGTTTTGGCAATTGAAGTTTTGGATCTTGTTTCAGAAATATCTCTGTTTTAATAAAACTTAATGAATCAACCAACCTTCTTTTCATAGTCGTCTATCTTCATGGCCTCCATCAATTTTGACAATTGGGCTTCTGTCTTTTCTAACTTATTATCTAATTTAGAGATTTCTTTTCCAATATCAACCAGCCCCTTAAAAAAATTTGTATAAAAATTCTAAAAGAATTATTCTATAAAACATGAGCTGATCAAAACTAGATAATTTAATTTAAAAATATGACTAAGTGCACAACTAGGCCTGAGACAAAATAAAAAATGCAGATGCAGCTGTTCTATCCCCCTTGAATTGGTGTAAAGCACTTTTAAGTAAAGATCACTTTTGAGGATTCACTTAAATTCAACCTTCTGGGCAAAAAATTATATTTTAATATTTCACAAACATCTCTTAGAGCTTTTTGATACAGATAAACTAGTCAAATCCCACAGTAATTCCATTCATTTGAGTTACCGTCAGAACTATCTTTGCACGAATAATGCATTTAAAATTGAATAATGCATGTTTAAGGCAAAATGTCTCTGAAAAAAACAAGAAAATTTAAGTGTCTAGAAAGCAAATTAGAAGGTAACCTTTATATGCAAGTGAACTTCACACTTTTCACCAACTAAAGCAACAGCACATCCCTTTGGTATAGGATCACCCATGTTCAAGATGTGCACACTGCAATAAATTAGACACCATCAATGATAAATTCATTACTATTTTTAAAAAACTCTTAACAGTTATGTTGAAAGGCTTATATATAAATATTTTATACAAATATTAGGTGTTATTGTAAGGAAGTTGTCACAAGTTGGCATTTAACTTCTGTCTACTAATCGCAAATTTGGCAAATGGTACAGGATAAACACATTTCTGAAGGAAAAAGATATTAAATAGAATAGACAAGCTATAGTCACTGTTAGCTGAAAATTGTTGTGTCTGGGCTGAAAGACTATATCTTTTATGTCAAAGGAAAGGCAACCTTCACAAATCTACCATGACAGAAAAATGAA
>NW_027020025.1:11070640-11121467 GCF_013076305.1 Rhopilema esculentum
ATTCCTTGGCGAGCTCCATCTACTACTAGACACACCATAGTGACTTGGTTGACAATTCTATGATTAGTTGATTTGTCTGCTGTCACATAGAAATGTGGAGTCATACCTGTGTTTGGAAGAGGCATCTTTAGGAATCTTTTTGTTCTCATGTCAATGTAATTGCATGTGGCCTTTATCATTGCATTAAAGAGTTTTCTGGAGTGCCCATAGTCGCCAACATCAACTCCAGCAGCATATAACTCTGCTAGCCTTGTCTCATAATGTAGAGCTGCAGATTTTGATTTTACAACTCCCAATGCTGTCCTTAATTGGTTTTTTACTACCAATGACCGTCTTTTTTCTCCTTTTCTCAATAATTTTGCATGCTGTAAGGCCATTAGATGCCCCTCTGAGGACAAATGTTTCTGTAGCTTGAACTTCAAATCAAACCATTTTTGGCAATGTCCAAAACACAAGTTTGAATAGGTGTCAAAACTGAGAGTGAGTCCAGTTGCTAATGACCCAGCAGATGAAATATTACCTCTTCTCGAAGGAGGTCTCTTGTCATATGGGCTTGCAATAAAACTGCTGCATGGGGTACATTTGAGAATGTGACCCATGCCTTCGTCTTTAATAACTTTAAAGTCTGGGAAGTTTTCCAAAAACTCATTTAAATTTGAGGAATTTAATTTCGTATCAACAGTACTGGATGATGTTTTTGGCCCATTCTTCTGAATTATTTTGGCAACCTTCTCAGCAATTAGATTGGCAACAGAGTCAAACGAACTTTCATCAGTACCAATTGATTGTTGTTTAGGAACTGCAGAGGGCAACAAAGATTCCAAAGTTTCCTGATACAGATCTGATTTCTTTGTTATATCCTCATTTGTTTCGAGATGAGTCCTGTAAGTAACATGAGAAAAAAGAAATTTGTAAGTCAAGCTCTATAAGAAAGGTCAACAAAATACGAGAAACAATAAAGAAGAATTTGGTATTCAAATGATAAACTTACATTGGCGATTTTGATAAAAATGTTGATTCTTCTGCCAGACTGGCTGTTAGCTCAGAGTCATTCCTGTTAAAAAGTTATATGCATAAATATTGTGCTGAGAAATTTTTTTCATCCTAGAATAAATTTTTGGAAAAAAATTAGGTTATATTTTAGCACATTTTACACATTTATATATTTGTTTGTGGGTACTGGTAAAAACATCCAAAAAAGGTCTCAATGTGGCTGCGAGGCACGTTTGCGAATTCTGATTGGCTCATGGGGTATGGAGGGTTTTGGTCGCTCAGCCAATTAAAGAGTTGGAACCCATGTTTGCTGAGAAGTCAATTAAAGAACAGGTGCCTATAGTTTGTGGAATGCATGTATTAAAATAAACAATGATATCACTTTCACAGAAACTTTGTAATTTTATGTTTTCATACAAAAATTCATCTGTTTAATATGTCACACAGATAACAACAGGTATATCGATCATGTTACCCAATATTTGCAAAATTTGTAGTTCAAATATGCAGAGGGCATACCAAAATTCGGAATTAGTATATTTTAGGAATTTTGCTTTTAAAGTAACTTCAAGACAATACTTTATGGAAAGGCAAGCAATCTATATCCTCTGAGGTCAAAACACATTTTTCCTTATGATACATGGAATTGTATTAAAACAACTAAAATCTGCAAAAATTGATATTTTTCAATAAGAAGAAAATCCATACACTTTACTGATAACATCCGTGCCTTCTTCAGTTGAAGATTTTTGCGAAGGTTTGGACTCTTTCCACACTTTTAAATTTTCACTGAGGAAGGAAAGAATGATAATCAACAACACAGTAAGAAACATGAAAAAGCTCTCAAATATCAGATAAAAGGGAAGTATAGAGCCAGTTTGTTAAACTTTTAAACATGGTTTGAACAAATTCAGAGGGAAATTTTAAAGTTCAAAGTGTGCAAACTGTTTTCTCAAATGTGGGATATTTATCTTTGGAATGCAAGTCACATACATAGCAATCTTGGTGTAGATAGATGACCTTACAAACTTTCACCTGATTTTAAGCTTGCTTATCTCTGAATATTTTCTCATTGCCTCAGCAGCAGCAATTGCATTTCCTGGAACAATGTCTTTGGAAGAAATATTGTGATTTCCATGGGAAGTCTCCATATGCTTCTTCACTGTTGATTGATTAAATCTGCTTAGCCAGAACTTTGGTTTTTGATCTTGAAAACATTTCAAGCAAATGGCAATTTGAGTTGTTTCATATCCAGATCTGACCCTTTTTGGCTTTACTTCAAAGATGGAGTCTTTGGGTTGTCTTTTGAAATGCTGAAGGAAGGCTAAAAGTTTTGCATAATTATTACACATCTATATATATAATCCAAAATAATTATATGAGAAATTTCTATTGTGTGCAAAAATTAAATGTAAATCAAAGTTCTGTTATTGAATACAAATTTTGATGCTAACCCAAATATTTAGTTACAACAAAGGAGTTTCAGCTTACATTTAACAGCACCTCCAGAAGAATCATTTGACGCAGCTGAGGAAGAACAGTTTTTACATATGACTGCAGACCCATACCCCTCCTCTCCATCAGTTTTTCCACATGGTTTAATTGAGTGGCATGGTTTTTTACATATTTTACACCAATGTGAGCCACATTCTCTTTTGCAAATAGTACAAACAATTTCTGAAAGTGTAAAAGCATTATGGTAGAAAAAGAGTAAGTCATAAGTGGAAATGATTGAACAGGGAAAAAGCTAAAAAACAATATACACATCCAGCAAAAACCTCTTTGATTTTGGATATCGGTCGTTATTCCGACCACTGATAGTATGCCTAAAATGTCTCCTCGTTTTTAGAAACAGCTACATCTACATATTAATCAGAAAGATCCTTAAGGCGTCACCATGATGGAATCAAACTCACAAGCCATAGAAGTGGCGAGAGGGTATAAAATTTAAATGTATGGGAATTGGCGCTGGAGGAAAATTTTGAATAGAAGTTTGATGTAAATTCAAGAAAGGTAACTTACCATCCATATAAGCATCTATTCGGACTTTCTCCAAAACGCTTTATCGAAATCCAGATATCAAATAAAACACGAAACCATAGCGAATTTGATGGTGATCACGGTTGCTAAGCTGTAATGGCGGGCAAAACAACAAACCGTTTCCTCTCATGGGGCCCAGATTCCTAAGCACGCATATTTGTTGTTGGTGCTGTTCCTGGCATGGCATTGTTGTGGTGTGAAAACAACGTCGAAGTTACACCATAAAGTTGTGGAAAGATCTTTATCACTTGTTTGCGCGGCCACATTCACGTTTGATGAGTTTGCGCGGCCACAGTCGTGTTTGAATAATTTGCGCGGCCAATTTCGAAAAGCGCGCAGACAGGTGCGCGGGCAAGATATTGCGGGCGCGCACCAAAGTTTCCAGTCTGGGCAGTTAGTATTGTGACATCAAAACTGTAAATTAAAATCAATGCAGAAAGCGTCAAATACACAGATGCAAGTTAATCGGTGGGTTTCAGCCAAAAGCAGGTACCACGGAAGTGGGGGGCTTTAGCCCCCCCCCAATACTTTCAAAAATGTACATACAACCATACAGAAAATTGCTTTGCTCTTGGTTTTTAACCTGTTTAGCTCCGCCCCCCCTCTCCCCAAAAAAACGATTTAGCCCCCTAAATCTGTAATGTGCTCCACGGTCCTTGGCCACAAGAATTATCGACTTCATACATCATAACCATCACCATCATGATTCATGAATGTATCATAATATCATCAAAATGGTGTTGGATCTTCTTTCTTACGGATCTTTTTTCAAGTTAAATTGTTGCATTGTTTTCAAATCCAAAATTATTTGAATAGCTCTTGACACCATACAAACACTTATTACCTCCACATTGTGATTTTCCTTGAATATAATGAGCCATTTCAATCTCTTTTTCTTGAGACATTGTATCAAGTGTTAAGCCGCCATTTTTTACAAAACACCAATTAAAGAGAGAGGCAAGGACATTGGAGAGAGGCTGAAGTGACACAACACAACAGCAAAGAATTATCAGCTGATACCTCAATGATATATTTAATATGGCTGGCTTTCAAAAAAACGGGGAAATAGCTAAAAATGGGAAATCGCGTGAAGCAAATGGGTTAGATAATCACGATGATTTAGAGGATGACGAAGGTAAGTTTATTTCAGACATATTTGTTTAGCTATTTTAGGCACTGATGCAATAAAGTCGCGTTTCGCCGCCCTTCTAAGGGTTTTGCCACCCTTATATCAAATATTATGGGCTTGTACTAAATAAATGAACCTTTATTTCTCAACAGACGGTCTTTTGCAGGAAGAAAATTTTTTTGCAAAATATTTGTACATGATGAATTTGCCTCAAAAATCTGGTTCTACATATAGCATTTATCATTTTTTGAAGCAGCAAGGAAAGAACCAAAAGTATCTCTAATAATAACAAACTGAGCTATTAATAATTACGTTAATAATGCTATAGATATACGTACATAAGAAACCAACGGTTAAAGATTGTTAAAGCAATTGTGAAGACTTATATTCGCATCCCTGTGGAAATAAATCTTTATAATAAATCACCAAACCAGCTGGTAGCTTGATATAGGCATGGTTAAGCAATGTTTAGTAAAGGCTATTAAGTTGTGTGAATTGGCATGCAAAGAAGCATGATACTAAAGCATGTACACCTCTCAGATTGGAATCTTTGTTTCTTGAGCAGACTAATTCTTTTTGAATTTATAAAACTGTGCACTTAGAATCAGGCACATTCAGAAATTTTCTGTCTGTGCACAGAACAGAGTAACAGAACCAGTAAATTGATACCACTTTATAAGAAACTTAAGCGCACATCATTTGATCTTACCCAAACTTCATTACAATGATCATGATCTAATTGATACTGACATTATCTCATGTCAATGGTTATGGGCAATGGTTATGGAGGTCTTTTTACACTAAATGGAACTACACATCTATTGTCAAATTTGAGGTATTTTACATAGCCAATATGCAAAAGCAAGCAGATAGGAAATTTTCATGCACATCAAAACTATTGCAGGCACACAACAAGGTTTCTAGTGCGCACCTAATGGCACAACCTTTCTACAAAAGCCTGGTATACCACACAGGAAGAAATTTGTACATTAACTTCCCTTTTTATTTGATATAACAGTTTTTCTTTCATCCATAACCCTCCAAAGCTGAATTTACAATTCATCGCTGTTACAGACTATGAATCAATAAACAAAGAGCTAGACAGTATTAGTTCCTGTCTTGATGCACTAGAAAACCAAAGCACAAATTTACATGAAAAAGTAAAAGAATTTTTGGAAAGTGTCAAAGACAGAAGTGGTGCTGGAGAGGAAAACAAAGGTGGTCTTGAATCAAATAGTGGAAGCTAGAAGCAATCATGATGGCTTGAATAATGGTAACAAAAAAAGGACTTGACAAAAATTATTGAAATTTATCTTTTTATTCTCATCAAATTTTATATTTTGTTTTGTATATAAATATTAATGAAATGAAAAATATGCCTTAATATTTGCCTCAAACCTGTAGAATGTTTTTTTCTATTGCGATAAGAGTATTTTTGCAGTATAATAGGAGGGGCACTTCTTTTGCTATTCTTGAAGTGCATTGATCAGAGGATTTACTTTGTACATACTTTTTTGCTTAGCACATCTAAGTTTGACTGAATAAAATTTTGTCTGGAGATCTGTCTGGAGTTTGACTGAATAAAATAGCTATTTCTAGAGATTTCCTCTTGCTGCCATCCACTTTTACAGCTTAAGGCTTTGATTTTGCTTTTATTGCAGATACTACTCAATAATCCAACTAAAGAACTGTGCTGTTTTGTTTACATTTACTTTTTAAGCCTATTTCAGTGCAGCCAGTCTCGGTTGTTTTTGTTATGCTGGTCAAAACATTGAATCATTGAATTTTCAAAGCAATTATCATTCAGGATGGCTTTCATAGTGGAAGCAAGCATAGATGAATCAAGACAAAAAACCAAAGTTTATGTTTGAATACCCAGTTTAACCGCTTTTTATTGTTAACATTAAACATTAAATTTGGTTTGTCAAGGTATCGAAACAAAAATCTAATTGAGAAAATGTCATTTTCTATTAATAATCTTTATTGAGCAAGATGAACCGGTAATTTTTCAACAGAACTAGCAAGTTTACGGTCCTTAAAGTTATTCTAACCTTAATCCCATTCTTAAGTGTGATTGACAATAACAAAAAAATTTCTTGATCTGCACCTGCTAATCACAAGATAGAATAAGATTTTCTGGTAAGTTTTCAGACAGTTTTTTATGTTATTCACCTTCCGAGTAGGGTTTGTCAACTTTTTGTGACATTTTTCCAGGTCTGGTTTTTCCATTGTAGCTTTTTCTATGTGACAATAAAACATCAAATGTGGCCTTAAGTTGTACTGCAGAATGAACTCTTTCACACACACAAACTAAAAATGCTTTAAGAAAATATAGACAGCAGTCAAAAAAAAAGAAACACTCTTCATTCATATCTTATTAGAAACAAAAATAATTTCAATACTAAAATTTAGGCATCTGCCTCTTTTAGATTCTCTATTGCATGTTTGATTTTCTCAACCTCTGTAGTTAACTGTGTTGCCTGTAAAATTAAGAAAACAAGGCGTTATTGATTTTTGACAGTTTGTGGTGATATTCTGTAAAGTGCTAGAAGCAATGTGAAAACCATTTTATGACTTTAATCCAAAAAGTAACAATTGTTTAACATTAACTGCAAGTGAATAAGCATTGCTTTTACCATTGCTATTTCTTTGAGTAGCACACTTCAAAACCTATAAATGTTGCATCCTGCTAATGCCAAAGTTTTAAGACAAGATTTTATAAAAAAATTATTATTGAACTTCAAATACCAATACCTTTTCGCAGTTCTGCTGTCTTACAGAATCTGGGACCTGTAACAAAAATTCAGTTTGTATTCAATTGATAGTGACTAAATATGTAAACAACAAATTACACAGCCAGGGTCCTCTGTACAATTTTTAATTCTATACACTCTTGGGGCATTAAGGGACATCTCTTATATCAGATTCTGCATTATATTTCACTTCAATTAAATCAGTTTTCATGTTGTGAACCAATAAGTGATGACATTTTGAATCCTGAAATGCAGATGGGGGGTTTATCAACAAGCAAATGTAGGCTAGGGAAATGTCCATGATGATCAAGACATTAATTAGTGAAGATAATGCAAGGACAATTTTACAAACGAGACAAAAGAATGAAATAAAAAATGTCTTACTTCTTCTAGTTTTGGCAATTGAAGTTTTGGATCTTGTTTCAGAAATATCTCTGTTTTAATAAAACTTAATGAATCAACCAACCTTCTTTTCATAGTCGTCTATCTTCATGGCCTCCATCAATTTTGACAATTGGGCTTCTGTCTTTTCTAACTTATTATCTAATTTAGAGATTTCTTTTCCAATATCAACCAGCCCCTTAAAAAAATTTGTATAAAAATTCTAAAAGAATTATTCTATAAAACATGAGCTGATCAAAACTAGATAATTTAATTTAAAAATATGACTAAGTGCACAACTAGGCCTGAGACAAAATAAAAAATGCAGATGCAGCTGTTCTATCCCCCTTGAATTGGTGTAAAGCACTTTTAAGTAAAGATCACTTTTGAGGATTCACTTAAATTCAACCTTCTGGGCAAAAAATTATATTTTAATATTTCACAAACATCTCTTAGAGCTTTTTGATACAGATAAACTAGTCAAATCCCACAGTAATTCCATTCATTTGAGTTACCGTCAGAACTATCTTTGCACGAATAATGCATTTAAAATTGAATAATGCATGTTTAAGGCAAAATGTCTCTGAAAAAAACAAGAAAATTTAAGTGTCTAGAAAGCAAATTAGAAGGTAACCTTTATATGCAAGTGAACTTCACACTTTTCACCAACTAAAGCAACAGCACATCCCTTTGGTATAGGATCACCCATGTTCAAGATGTGCACACTGCAATAAATTAGACACCATCAATGATAAATTCATTACTATTTTTAAAAAACTCTTAACAGTTATGTTGAAAGGCTTATATATAAATATTTTATACAAATATTAGGTGTTATTGTAAGGAAGTTGTCACAAGTTGGCATTTAACTTCTGTCTACTAATCGCAAATTTGGCAAATGGTACAGGATAAACACATTTCTGAAGGAAAAAGATATTAAATAGAATAGACAAGCTATAGTCACTGTTAGCTGAAAATTGTTGTGTCTGGGCTGAAAGACTATATCTTTTATGTCAAAGGAAAGGCAACCTTCACAAATCTACCATGACAGAAAAATGAACTGTTATCTAGAGCTGGTGGAAACGTGCAAATACATCTGCTGCTTTCGCTGATGAGGAAGACAGACAAACAGAACTTAATGTTTGCCCATAGCTTTAAAAATTATTTTGATGTTGAGGGAAGCAGATCCTTATGTTTGGTTATTTTCACACAGTAATCTAGGCTTAAAAGCAGCATTATAGTTACTTTGATTAGAGAAGTTGATACATTTTAGAAACTAAGTTTGTCATTGTAGAGAAATTGATGAGGCAGGGGAAGAGGATGTTGGGAACGACTTTGGTGCCAAAAAGTTTATAACCATTATAACATAATATCTAACAGATAGGATTTTGTTTATCCTCAACGCTATGGAATGTTGTAATAACTTTTGCTGCAATTGAATAGCAAAATATCACCTTAAAACCCACGACTATTAACATTTTTGTATAACTGCCCAATAATTTTAAACCCAGACCATTACTATAATGGAATTATTGAAATACTCACTCAGCTGAATTTGTCAGAGTTTTTACAGTCTCCATCAATGTAATTATTATGTTTGTAACATCCTCTGAATGAGGCCTCAGGTAAACTGAATCAAAAAACAAAACAAACTTTTTGTAAGGAGCTTTGGGAAAGTTAAGAAATTATTCAGAAGTACAAAAACAGAAACTATTCTTTAAAAGTATCCTAGTGTGTTAACAAATAAATATGTTTCAAATTATGAAGATGAATGCTTCATGAATGACAGTTGAGATATGAAAGACCCTTTTTCTGGTTAAATGTATGTTAGTCATAAATCAAGTGATCTCTATTAAGAAATAGATATATTTGCAAGAGTTTCAAACAATCTATACAATTTTGTTGATGAATACTACATGTGGGAATTTAATGAAAACAGTGGGAGTGAAAGTCTTTCAGAATCAATAATTTATATAAAAATGAATACCATCTGCTTTTGCTCTGGTTGTCAAGTACTCTTCCTTAATAGAGCGCATTGTTTTCACAATCTCCAACATCACTTCAACTTTCTTTTCAACATCATCATTGTGCCATGGATGCTGCAGAAAAACATTTTTCTAAAACGCTTCACACAACTAACAAGCACAATAAATAAACAAGCAGCCCTGGGAATTCAGCAGAAATGCTTGTTATCATTGCCAAAAGCTTTTCCATGAAGTTGAAATGACTGTAACAACAGAGGGCTGTGAAATAAATAATAACAATAATATATAAATTTTCAACATGTTCAAGTTTCCTTTTGCTTTGTTGATCTCTTTTCTTGATATCTGATATTGAAGGAGGATTATGTGGAACTATATTAACATGATTTGGAAATTTTTCCAAACTTTGTACAATCAAAACATTGATCTCTGTTTAATTTTTGAATAACTGATTGCTGTCTCTGAGGTGATTTGTAAAAAAATTGACTTTATCAAGCTTGTTTTGTTGAATGCTTTTGATTGTTGATTTTCAAAACTTTGCAAGTGTTATACAAAAAAGGAAAAATGATGAAGAAACAAATATGCTTAATTGCTAAAAAGAATGAAAGTAGCACTAGTTTTGACCGTTTTTACACCACTCATTTATAAAAAATGATGGCCATGAAACAACTTTCAATCATTTTATGAAAGCCACATGGAGTTATGGTTTATTTAATTATTGTGGAGCCATTCATACATTTGTACTTTTAAAAGCAGGAATGTAAAAATATGTCAAAGATTTGCGGCATGTCAAAAAGGGATACCAAATAGGAACATGCAGGGGGTATTTTTTTGACAAAGGCACTTTCATAAAAATAGGGTGCACAGGGATATTCGCTTCTGGTTCATAGGCCATTGTTACCAAGACAGTCTTGAAATCTATAATCACCGCCAAAAGTCCTGAAACACTGACTTAAGTTTTGGAAGGCAAATTCAGCCACCCCATCTCACCCTAAGAACAATGTTGATTCACTATAGAAAAATGAAAGGGGTTATGGAGTACACTTTTCTTGTGGCTTGTTTGATATTTTTCTATACTTTCAACATTGTTTTGAGGGAAAAGGGGGATGGAAGTAGTAATATCCGGGAAAACAAATGAAAAATAAAAAAGCACAGCGCAAAGTGTTGAGTGTTCCAAGTAATTTTGGAAGTGATTGTATTCTTGTAAAGATTAAGAGAAGCAAAGGGATGATCTTACCTTGTGTGGGTAGTCTGTGGTACAGATACTTGATGCGGATGTGCCAGTTTCCAATGGAAGCCTTTGAAACAATTCTTCTGTGATAAATGGCATAAAGGGACTTAGTAGCCGCAAACCATTGCTGAGACAGATATATCTAGTAGTGGTCAAGGGCCAGCCAAGTGTATTGTCAAATAACAATGCATTGTGATGTGATAAGGTTTGCATACAGCATTATTTTTATGATTAACACCAATTAACAAATGGTATAAACAAAAATGTACAAACTATAACAAGAAAGAGTATGTCATTTATACAATAAACTTAGTTTTATAAATCGGTTTGACTTGTCAATTTACTTAATAAAGCTTTAGATACTGTGAAAACTGTGGACTAGTTAAATATCTGATAAGAGAAATGTTAAAAAACAGGCACTTTTGCTTAAAATATTTTTCAAAAAGAAATTGTACATTAAACATTAATATATCAGATCTTGAACAATACTGATTTCTCTTTAGAAGAATAAGGTGATAGGTTTGTTCCAACATATCGCTTTGGAAACAACGTAATCTCTAAATGATCTAAAAAATTGCAAATTACACAGCTTAGATCGCATAACTGGCGTCGGCACAAAAGTCCTATTAATAATAAAGTTAATTCTGGAATACTCTGGAACATCCTCCTACAGAACTTATCAGTTTTTTGCCAGCTTTTTGAAGCTCATTTGGCACTAATGAAAACATTCATAATGAAATGCAAAATACCAAAACTCTGTTCTGCAGATGCTGCAAAAAACAGCTGCTGTGCACATATATTATTTCAACACTGAAACGTTCAAAATATAAACTTGTAATAATCAAAACATGTTTTGTGTCGATTGCTTAACCAATAAAATAAAATGACCCTAAACAAATACTGAGTTCCAAGCTGCCATTATCTGGTACTGCCTCCCTGGTACTAATCTTTTAGACAGCGTTTTTAACATTAATCAAGTCAAACTTTCTGACATAAAACTGCAAATAAAATGATAGCCATGTCTAACTTTTTATCAATGTTAATATAGTTATTTATTACGTCAGGTATCTAGCAAAAACGTAAATGATACCCATCTTAAAACCATTCTTACTAAAAGGCTACCTTGTCCCAAAATTGGCACAACCCAAAGAAATGGCTTGAAAGATGTAGGAATCACCCAAAACCGCTAGTGTCGTCTTGACGTAAGTGGCGTCTTGACGAAGAGGAGATTTTCCATGAACGACCTTTCGTGTTCATAACACCATATAAAAGACAAGGTGAACATGCACAACGTGAAAGTCTAAGGGGATCTAAAATAAAGGTAAATAATCGAAGGATACAAGACATTTTTCGCTGCGTTTGTAGCACAGGCATCACTGCCGTTGAAAACAGGCTTCAAAGCTTCCTGCAATGATAAAAAGATTTCCGCATGGCAATTAAATCAGCTCTGAAAATAAATGAGTCTGTGAATAGCACAACGATAGCCTTGTCATAATAATCACAGATAGCTGAGTTGAATATAATACATAGTTATGAATACTATTAGCCTAACGTCAAGACGTATGTATACCATTAGCCTAAAAAAAGGTATCAACAAGCGAATTGTCCTAAATCTAAAATCCATTGATAAAGGGTTGCGACACATGGGCCTTATAGTTAGTTTTGCAAGAAATTCTACAGTTTTAAGTTTATTAACAATTTAATTAACAGTTGTAAGGACACGTGAATAGACCTACAAAAGCAAGAATCTTATAGGATTCCTAAAAGCTTTGAACAGGCAACAGCTTCAGATTCAATTGGTTTTCTTAGCCATTTTCAGATGCTTATGTTATTTAGATGTGATACATCTTTCAAACAATCATTTTCTTAAAAAAATGTTAAGAAATTCAACGGTTATCATAACATAGAAAAGGAATAATATTATAGAAAGAATACATCAAATAAAAATGCAATCAGCGCTTTGTCAAGACTACTAAGCTACAAAACCTAGTCAGAGATCAATATAATTTTACAAAACGAACACTTAACATTCTTTAAAAACATAACCGAGAAACAGAAAAGTAAAATCGCAAATATTACAATCTAAAAATACTTCTACCTGCCATTAGAAAAAATATAAATTTAGTTAAGAACTTTGTTTAGAAAATACTTTCTTTAAAAAACACGGAATACGAAAAAGGAGACAGAAAAGAGGTCTTTAGCTTTTTCTGGCTTTTAATTTCAACAAACAGTTAAACCACAGAAAAAGAAATAAGGAACAACATGATGCGTTGTGAGAAAAACATAAAGACATCGCACAATAAACTTTGGTTTGCATCCTCATATTTCGCCCCCAGCATGAATCTTATCAAACTGAAAAACTGCATTATAGATTATGAAATCAGAAAAACTTTTGGCTGCCGGTCTGTCTGTCTGGAAAATACCTCTAGTGAACTTTAGGCGAAGTGAAGTTCGAGGTAGTAACGACAAATTGAAGGACGAAAATTTGCGGAAAACAAATACAGGCAAGATAGAAGCACTGTAAAATTACAGGAAATTTTCAAGGCCCACGTGAAATTGCTGTACAGTTTTATATGGATGTAGAAAAAATTGTCCTCCACGCGTTCTTAAGTCGCATACTTATATAATTATTTTTGAGATAAACCTTTCCAAATAGAACCTGCCTTTTGAAAAATGTGAATTTGAAATCAGAATTAAAAACGCCTTGAAGTAGCAGGTGAAATGGTAGCATTATAAATTCAAATTCGATTTCTAATGGGGATGTCCTTTCCTCAGGGGGTAAATTGTCGTGAAAACGCTTTGGAACAAATTATCTTAATTAGTGAAAATCTGATCAACAAAAAACGTCGAGAAAACAGTGAAATCTTATAAAAGACACCATTTTTTTGAAAGTATGGTTTCAATTTAGGTCCTTATAAAACCATTTTAAAAATTAATAAAAGGAGATAAATAATATACTGATACTCTGCTTTAAACGTTTTCACTGCATCCATTATAAACAAAGGTCAGAGTGTATAAAATCTAAACCGTGAACGGGTTAAGATCCTTTGAAAGCGAAGAACTAAATTTCTATCTTTAAATCCAACGAAAATACAACAAATGACACGATAGTCAAATTCAAAACAAACCCAAACAAAGATTTATGAAACTTCAAGAAAGACAGGAAAATTCTCAAAACTAAGGACGAAAAATTATCGTATATATTCGTTTTTCACCAAACGTCACTTTGTGTACAGCTGAAGAAGATTTGCAAAGAAATGGAATTTTGGTTTATCATTCGAAGTGATCGTGAAAAATCCATGCAAAATAATGTTGGCGGTTGCAGCAATTAAAATGTTGCGCAAGTTAACTCTCTTATGTAACTTAAGATATGAGTTATTTAACAATAAAAGGCAGTGTTTTTAGCTTAAAGACCAGCCACCCCCTACGAAGCCCGCTACACGGGCACGGGCACGGGCACCAGATAACCATGACACATATTACAAAGATTAGCCTCGGAAAGACAAGCGGTGTATTAATCTCGATTTGAAAATAATTAAATCCACACAGGACATGTGATAAAAAAAATTATTTGCACTCTTGTGACTATCGATAGGAAGGGGGGAGCCTCTACCCCCTTTCTATCTCAGGCTCCCCCCTTCCTAGCGATAGTCACAGGAGTGCGAATCTTATTTTTATCACGTGCCCTGTGCGGATCTAATCATTTTCAAATCAAGGCTAATAAATGATATAGAAACACCGCTTGTCTTTCCGAGGCTTATCTTTGTAATACATGTCAGGGTAATCGGGTGCCCGCGTAGCGGGCTTTGTAGGGGGGCTAGTCTTCCGTTCATTGAAATGTGCATATCAATTTGATAGGCAAAATTGAAAGTTACCTCAATACATTATGTATGCCATGGTCTACCTGTGGTCTTCGTTTATATATTTCAAGGGTTTACCCTCTGAAGCTCTCCTGTTTATGCAGATTTCAATGTTTAAGTTTTCGAACAATATGTTTCGTTTAGCCCTCGATGACTCGTGTGGCTGGTTTTAATATTTAACGGCCAATCTAAAAGCTCTTTTCATTATTTTGATTTGCGGTCAAAATCCGTCAAAAATTCATTTCTGTTCACCCCCGCCTATTTTTGGTCCTCGTTGAACATTTTCACGGTTGCTCCCAGAAGTTCTCCCATTCATAGAGAACCCAATGTTGAAGTTTTCTAGCCATAAACTTCAAGCCTTTGTTGACTGATGGGATAAAGGTTTTTCAATTGAATATTTTTATGGTTGTCACAAAAATTTACTGTCTATTCCGAGTCCCTTCTTTGAGCTGTAGAAACCTTCGTCAACTCGCGGTTTTTCGCAAAACATGTTCGGATATTACGCTTGCCCCACACTTCAAGAAATGTTCAAGCTTCCAAGAATAGTAGCTTCCAAGGAAACTACTGAATCATAGCCAAATTCTAGTAGCAAAGAGCAACACCGCAGTAATACAGCACACAGCAGTTTGAGAAAAGTAACGTTCACGATTACTCAGGATCGAGGAGAAATGCCAACTCGCGGCGCAATAACTCATACATAATTGCTCAAGAGAGAGAGAGAGAGAGAGAGAAATCATCTTGAAAAGGTTCTGAGAAAAGAGAAGAATTAGATTTTTAAAAATTCCAGGAAGCTGTTGAAAAACTGAAAAAGTCTTTCAATAGAATTACCATAAATGAGCTAAGGTGGACAATGACAGGTGAGGTAACGAAGAAAAATGTCACATATCAAAAGAACTAAGGCAAAATCGATAAACGAAGACATTTCGGGGAAGGCTCACTGCCACGGGATCAGGGAAATCAGGTGAGAGGCGTGTCCGATTTATATATAGCCTGATTTAGCCTGAATGCCGTCAACATTGATTGATTTGCATAGTAACATATAAGTTATGTTAGAAAAACTCAGACACAAAGAGATTAAAAGCGGATTAGAGCAATGCTGTCGCATGTTTCTATTATAATAGAACTTTTAGTTTTGGGTGAGATATTGATATCATCATGATTAAACCTTCTTATACCTAGAGGCCTAGCATAATCAATACAATAAATCCATTCTAAACTTTTAATATGAAACTCTTTTTCTGGTGTTATATTGATGCTGTGGAAAGTGTCTTAGGGCCACATATTCTATGCATTCTTATCTTGCTAAGCTACTGCCAATCTTAACATGTAATTAACAAAACAACGCAACGTCGATTGTCTGTTTTAGGAGGTTCATGGACAGTAGATAGCTAAACAGTCAAACTTTGGTACACTTACATCGAATATTCTATTAACCTATGCAGGAAATTGATGAAAAAGTAAAAGTGTAATAGAGTAAGAGTAGGCACAACTAGCTTGAATACAATTTTAAACCAGTTTTACTGTATGCGTTTTACTGGATGTGATATACATTGCACAACTCATTTCCTTGCGGAAGGTTTAAAAGCGTTCTGAAAATAACCACATCTACAAATCTATTTTTCATGATTGAAAACCTCTTATTAGGAGCTGTCAATCTTAGCCAGTCAATTTTACGCATCTTTGCTTTGAATATGTATATAAATTCGAGACAAAATATTTACATATATGTCAGTATAATACTTCGAGATATAACTTAATCTCGAAATATAACGCTATGAACAATTATTGACTCGATTACTGAAATCAAAATCCTGTTTTGGCACTTGATACTATTCATCACATCAGCGCAATCTTAGATTTCAGCCCAATCTCAGTTTCAGTTTTCAACGTAATCTTAATTTTCAGCGCAATCCTAGATTTAAGCGCAAACTAAAACGAAACACAATTTCAATAAGAAACGTCTGCCATGACAACAAGATAATACTCACCAGGTAAACATCACAAAGCTCATACAACCAGAAATTGTAAATTGCTGTTGTAGTTTTAACGAAATCGTACGTTTCAAAACCGACATTCGACGCATCGACAGCGTAGCTGAGTCTGCTAAGAATCCATTGATCCATCAAAGATTCGTTTCCGAGAGTCTAAACGAAAGAAAATCAAATGATTTTAAGACAATGGAAAAAAGGATGATGAACAGTTTTCCGGACTCTTTTGTGCATATGCAGAGAAGCATCGGTTTAAAAAGAGGCAGCCACAATCACTATTTGTTTCTTTATCAAAAAGGCATATTAGAAAGCAAGAACGTATCATGATCAAAAGCGTCGAGAGGTGACTGAGGTAAAAATGTCAGGGCCAACGAACAGCTATGTCTGTATAGGATAATACGTATTAAGTATCTATTTTGCGTTAAACCCATGTGCCCCTTCCCCCCCCCCCCCTAAACATTGGTATTATTTACGTTTATGGCCAGTACCCAAAGGCCGTCTCCCAAAAGAAGCATAAAAAACCTTATCGATTTACTGGGGCTCGATGGCGATTTGGATGGTAATGTCTTGGATCAAGGTACGCCCAGGAACATAAAGTCTCAAGCAAAGTATGTGAAAAGGTTTGAAATAAATCTTTAAGACAGAAATTAATTTCATGTTTGAGAGCTTAGAGGAAATAAAAGTACTTACCTCCTGGCCTTGCGGTTTGAAATCCTCTCCAAGGTTCTTCAAGGCAAATTTTGTTGCGTTCCATATTTTGTTGCAAAATCGCCGGTACCCTTGAACTCTTAAAACGTCTAAATTAACATCTCTGCCTACAAAAAAGCAAAATATTATATTATTTTCCAACTCTTTGATTGCTAATAACAAGATGATGAAATGGATAATTTGCCAACATCCTAAACAGACATACACATGGTGAATGCCAAGCTCTTATGTTCAGAGTATCCAGCATTTTAAATCGATCAATTGGTCCAAAATATTCTATGTGTCTATTTCGCTCGATCACGCACCATTTCATCCAATTCGACTCTTAACAGCAATTAAGCTGTTCTTATAACATAAAGCTGATCAAAAATGCATGAAATAACCATAACTTGGAAAACATATTGCTGAATAAGTGCTGGTACTCGGCATGCTTTGTGAAGGAACTGACATCCCAAAGCTCTTGGCAATCGAGCAAATCGACAAATTAAAACACTGAATGAAGAAAAGTTCGAAAAAACACTTCAAACTAAAAGAAATCATCCACGATGGTTCAGTTCTTGCCAGACACATCAAGAAAATTATCGCAAGAGACACATTTCAATGTGGTCAACTTTCTATCAAAAATATACGAGTTTAAGGTAATAGAAAAGAAACAGTTTGATAAGTCACTATGCAGGAGCTAAATGACTGACAGTATTCAAGGGTGACGTAATTGCAGTACTTGCAACAACGACCAGGGCCTGTCAAACAGAGTAAGTTCTATTACAAGATATAAATCCGATTACAGCTCCGAGCTGTATTTTATGAATACTGCAATTTGCCGTTATGAGATACCGCTGAGAACTGAGATACCTACACTTTTTACCAAACTATGCTCTTACAAAGAACCATCGTACCTGCTTCCTTAATGGTATTAATATTTAAATTGACAAATCGGCAATTAGCATTACAGATATCAAGTAAGTAGCACCTACGAAATATCAGTTACCAGTCCTTACCTTGCCCGGTATATGCACACAGTGCAAATCTCAGTGCGTCTGTACCACATTCTGGAATACCTTGTGGATAATCTTCTTTCTGCAAGTGAAAGAAAAGGCTTGATCTAGCAAAACTAAGTATTCCAGAAAAGGGGCAGTGCATGGCAACTTCACCGTCAATTTTATTAGGAAAATGCAACTTTGTTTTTCATGGGCAAAGGAGATACAAAATAAAGGCCCCAAAAGTTACATCTTGGAAGACACAATGCCCCACTTTTCTACTGAAGCGCCTGATGAGGGGTTTGAAAATGATAACGTTGCAAAATTCTTATATCATTTTCATTCCTGGGTTTAGGTGAAAATTATTTCTCTTGAAGTCGTACCTGGCCTTTCTTTGCTTTTTCCATTTCTTTTGGGTCCAAATTGTATTGGAGCAGCTGCTTATGAAGATTCTAAAGCGAATATATGAAATTGTCAATATCACGCAGTTTAATATTAGCGAACGTTGCAGATGAATGCTTATAATTGTACACAATGGTTAATTTTTTTGGTAAAATTTGTTTAGATTGGAGTTAAATTAAAGTTGATCAAAATCTTTATAAATATCAGTCAAATGCACAGCTTTCTGGAAGCAATGGAAACCGCTTTTTATTTCAGTACTCTTTAGAGTTCACAGCTACAATACGAGAGAAAACACACCTCTAAGTTGATGCCAGTAATCACGTCTACTGGGTCAATAATATTTCCAAGAGATTTACTCATCTTGCGCCCATGTGCGTCACGAACCATAGCATGTAAATAGATCTGAAGAAAGTGAAGATTGCATAAGAAAAGGAAACTTTACACAATGACTTCTAAATTCTTATGCATTTGAAGAAGTCGGACATTTCTCGAAAGACATTTTGTGTCAAGGGTCAACAAACGTTTCAACGCCGTAGCAATACAGGAAGAAAAATAGTCTATGGAAAGTATTGCTCTTTCAAAGCTAATACCTTTTCTGAAGCTTGCTGTAATATATATTGAAGATAAGAAAATCAAAGATTAATAAAGTGAAAAACCACCTTGAGAAATTGCTACATATTTCAGACAAACAAATTGACAACGTAGTCAAAACATTTTGCTTCTTCAGATGAAGTATTATATTTAAAAATTGAATTAAAATAGAAAATTTGCTAAATCAGAAAAGCATCAAAATTTTACGACTTAAAAAGAAGCACTCAAAGATGTTCAGCAGGCATCATTGTTCCAGCTTTTCATTAGATAACCCAAAAGGCGATATACTAATCAACTGGAATCAATTTGGAGGAAAGTCATACTTTCATTATCAGAATGCATTTATTGAATGACAATACCTCTTTGAAAGGCAACTCCCCGCACAACTTCTGGCCAAACATAACCATTCTTGCAACCCAAAAGAACAAAATATCATGGCCAGTTTCAAGCAGGGATGTTGGATAAAATGCCTTCAGATCTTTTGTCTGTCAATAAAAAAACAAATTCTTACAAATAAGCATGACTCCTTCTTCTATTTTGCTCTTTAAATCACTTCGTTACATTCCTTTCCGTCTTATGATAAAAAGAAAACATTTTCACAACCAGCCTTTTTAGCTTCAAATTAGAGTTTCTAAACACAGGTTTTAGGTTCTGAGAGAAAGTGGATAGTAACGCTTTAAATTGAAATGCCACATCAGAATAACTGGTTTGCTAGATCTACAAATTAACAACAGAGAAAACTGCATAACTCTTGAAAAATATCTCGAAACAAGGGTATCATCGAACGATTTTCGGACAACTAGGGCAAATTGTTACTTCTAATATTTCTTGAAATCAATATTAATACCGGAAACTTGTATGGATATTGTGCAATAATTTATTCTAATATATCCGTAACAGGTGAAAAAAGAAAGTAAGAATAAAGCCACAGAGCATAAATAATTCAAGACAAAAAGCGGTTTCAGGAAAAAAGAACATTTTTCCATGGCCAGAAACGTTGGTTGTCAGTCTCTTTTACGGTTGATTTACAAAAAAATCCAAACCTGGTCTGGCCAGCCGAAAATAGAAAACGGAAAGATGGCTGATGAAAACCAGGTGTCTAGTACATCCTCATCTAAAAATGAATGGAGGTGAAAACGAATTGTAGAGCTGAGGGCCTAGAGCACGGCTAAGCAGAGAATAAAGAAAAATTATAATGCTTGTTTTCCAACATTAAAATATACTACATTTTCAAAATGCTGTAAAGTACGTTCGAAATACAAGTTGAGTAATGTGTTCATGAAACTACTTGTGCGCAGATCACTGTACAGATCATCAAGCACTCTGCGAATGAAAATGTTAGCAGACTGAATGTAATTTTTATTGTATTATACATTTTTGTGACGTATATGCTATGTTATGTTGTTCAGCAAATGATTTTTTCAAACCATACCTTGCTTTAATTTAATATTTTCCTCGGCAACACCAAACTTCTTTGCTGCCTTTTCGCGCGCCTCTTGTTCACTGCGGCCACTACAAAAACAAAAACAGTGTCAAACAAATTGTTCACAAACAGAAGGGAAAAGGTTCGTTGACTTAAAGGGAAAGAGAAGAGAAAGATGTCAGAGATTTTGGTCTTTGGGGGACACGAGCCCCAAACAAAATTATGAGAACTATGGAGAGAGACAGAGCTTTGTCCTTTGTGTATGTCGGTTCCTATCTTTATGCCCCCTCTTACTGTAGGTCAAAAGAGCCAAAATACTTGCGATACGTTCTCTGACCCCGGGGGCTCGCTTAACGCACTGACTACCCGTGCCTATGTGCCTGCCAACAGGGTCTGATTTTCATTCCTGGACATGGTGATACTTTTTGTCTCTTATTCCGATACAGGTGTGCCCACTGAAGATAATTTTTAAAGGAGCAGGTGATATTTTTCATAAAAAATTTGTCCACTCCACTATGTCTATGAGCTCGAATCTGTCTATTATGCTCTATAAGCTCAAATCTGGAAAATCAAGAAAAGGTTTTTCCATATCAGTTTAATAAATGTATAACCACTAAAATTATGTTTAGGCAAACCATCAGCTTCCTGTTGTCTTATCCAAGAACAGGTATCATGTTTTTAGAATTTTATTCAAGAGCAGGTATCATTTTTACGCTTAATAATTTAATTCCAGGACAGGGGCACACCCAGGGTGTTATGAGCAACAAAATTGAGAGCAAAAATGCAATTGAAGAGGATATCATACTGCGCAACTAAAAACCAAATAAACGCTACAGTCAAAGTCATGGCGTTTGATTAAATTAATTTTGCAAAATGACAAAGAAGCGACCACGAAGGGACTCGAACCCTCAATCTTCTGATCCGAAGTCAGACGCCTTATCCATTAGGCCACGCGGCCAACGTTCATTAGGCAGGGGACCATTGTTTTTGGCAAGAAGAACAAGGGGTAGCTCTCTTACGTATGAGATAACTTCCTTGTTGGGATTACAGCATACTTCTTATACGATCTGTTTTATAAGAAACCCGCGAAATCCTTTTACACGAGTTTAAACCGCAATTTGGTATACATACCGCCCTCAGTCCGTTTGTTATTTGGCTTTTTTGGGTAAACAGGTAAAATTAGAAAAGGCCACGTTAATAAACAGGTGGATCAATGTCAATTTAATCTTTAATAAAATCCTGTTCATCATACAGCATTTTGGGGTTTATTCCTTTTCTGCAAATTATCTTTTGCCGGGGCATTCACAAAACCCACACTTAAGTTAATTCGTTTTTTGTGATGTTTTTGTAACTTTTTTAAAAATTCGTTCTTGGCTATATGGTGCATTTCCTCTAATCTCTGATAAACCGAGCAAGGCAGAAGCAAATTACACAGTGCATCTTGGCTTGGTCACAAAGTGTCATGAAACTTAAAACAAAATTGCTTGTGACCTACGAGAATCTAAAACAATTTTTACTTGACCATTTTTACTCTTTCCTGGTTATCAGAGCTGATAATTAATTACAAAACCTACCTAACCCAGAACTTGTCATCAGCATCCTACAAAAAAGGAGTCACCTTTAAAGTAATACCAAGGGCAATAAAACTACAAAATAAAAATATCAAAACCACTATGTTTAAGGAAATAGCAATCACTGATTACAAAAATCTATGAAACATTGACAGTCGTAAACATTGACAAAGTGATTGATGACCTGCTGGTGACGAGTGACGCTGCTGACGATCGCTCTGAAAGTAAAAGAGCTACTTCAAACCGATATGTTGGATATAAAGAGCATTTTGTAATACTGCTGCAAACATCTTAAGGAATTGTCAACATACATCTCCCTGCTTCCATTTTTCATCGTCGATAGACACAAAATAAGCAGGTATGCGATGACCCCACCATAACTGCCTTGAAATACACCAATCCCTGTGAAAAACAGAAAGCAAGGTTTCATTGGAAGTTATCAAGATCGACGTTGTCACTGACAGTGAACATTGAAAATGTGGACACATAAGAAAGTCAAAGACCCATATTTTGAGTTGTAGCCCCCCATCATAAATTTTGAAGTGAATCTTGTTGGACAAAACAATACTAATCTGTCAATCAAAAACATAACAAATCATGATTCTGAAAAGAAACACTTCTGTATGCTAGGAGGCAAAAACTTTCTCGTGCCCATAAAGGTTCATATGAGGAGTTCCATTATCGTTTTAAAAAAGGAGAATAATATTTACCAGAAAACTGAGGCTTGAGAATAACAGATTATTGCACAATGTTATATAATGCGAGGCTCGTAAATTTCATGGATTGACTGGGTCAATAGTAAAGATATAGTCTTTTGACTAACATATTTTAGTGACCTAGTAGGCGACTTAATCTAAGACGGTCAAAACAACGACTTCACTGATAATATACTCATAAAGTTTCAAAGAAACAGCCTGGATCTAAAGCAATCAAAATGGACAAAAAAGGGGGAGCACACAGCACAAATAGCAAAGACAACTGATGCCTGACAAAATCGAGGAAAGGGTAATTTAAAATCAACAACACAGTGAATTTGCTACAAGACAGTGTTATGCAGTGTCTCCAAAAAATATTGCCGTCATGTGTTGATGAGCCAAGGGAGGCAACCGCTTTCATCTATCCAAGTGAAAATGGCCTTTTTATAACCGCCTAAATATTTTTAGGAATGTTGCAAGAAAAGGTACAGATAGGTCTAAAGTGAAACTGCTGCCAAATTACAGATTAGATATCATTAAGTGATTGAGAATGCCTACACAAAACTAATTTATAAACTTGCATTGGACAGAATTCAATACTACTCCAGGACGAAATCTTTTTGAAAAGTCGGCATAACAAAAACAATGACTCTTGCTATTTAGAATCCTTTTTACTTCATGACGTCATCAGCACGTGTTGTTGTAAACTAAAGTGAAGAAAACAGTAGATAAAGACCTGCAGTTTTCCATCCATGCAAACCATGTTTTTTCGTGTGTGTTTGGAATAATCTTCAAATCTCCAGATCGAACAGCCTAGATTAGAAATGTTTCTGCTAGAAATTACTACAATTTCAACTTTAACAAAATCAGGTTTGGAACTTTCAAAACCTTCTAAAGGATGGCAAATCAAAACATTGACAGAAAAACTCTACAACTTTTTACACTGTATATACAAACCTTCATTCACATTTTTCATATTTTTATGGCAGGGTTTATCTATTTAAATTATAATCTGTTAATTTAATGATTATATCAGAAAGTAGCTGGCAACCCATTACCAGCGTTACATTCATTTGTTTGTCATGTTAACATGTAAAGATATTTAAAAAAAGAAAAGAAGTCAATTTTTTAAAAAGTTCTGAAAATCTGCATTAGCATACATCAACCTATCTAATAAAATGTTTTAAAGTAGGTCTGTTGCCAGTTAATAAAGATGGGTAATTTCACAACAAAAGCAAATACTATGCAGACTGAAAAGGGAGAGTGGTAATATCTATCAACCTTTTACGTGTTTGTCAACAGGGGGAGGGGGTGGGTTTCGCATAATTTATGACAGGGAGGTGCAGAGCAGTCAGGAAAACAGAATGACACAAAATGTTTAGTTTTCAGATCCAAACCCACATTATATTCGGAAGGATCTTTTTCCAAAAGTTCGTCTCACTTTCGTCCCCAAAACGCAGGGAAACACGAAGCTTAAATTTGAACAAATTGGAGGTTACGGAAGCGGATGCTGTTGCATATGCAATGCAAGTAAAAAAAGTTCACCACTAAAATAAAAGGCCCGTCCAACCAAAAATATTAATAAATGGTGAAACCTTGTACACAAAAACTATTCCGTACATCCTGTTAGGAGGTATCCGGAGTTGCCCCCAGAGGGTTGACAATTAGCATGGTACTCACATTCACCGCATTGGCAGCCATCTCCCTGCAGTCGACGTACCACTGAGGTTTAAGTAGAGGCTCAACAATGTCTTTCGACCGGCTAAAAACCAGAGTTAGGTCAATGGTATTCGACAAATACTAAACAACAGAACTAGCTGACTCTACTGTCAATTCTTCATTCTACATATTGGTAAGATAATGAGTTACGATTGTTTATAAGGACCTTCTCCATATTCTGTGAAAATAGGCAGCAAGGAGCCGGATAAATCAAGGTGCAACGCAAACTACATAAGCTAAATTGTATCCATACAAAGTTTACAGTAGTATGTAACTATGAGATTTAGAAACACCTAAACACTGAAGAATGAGAACTATGATCATGTTTACGAATTGAACATATTTGTGAATCAAAACCAGCCAAACTAAAAGGAGAAACAAAAATCTGTTATCATATCTTATCAGTGTTAGAACATTATTGGATTATTATAAAATGTTATCTCAAAATTGTGTCTGTCAGATCGGACTAGCTCCAGCCCTTATTCAATAACATTAAACTGCCTATACCTGCAAACTGGTATGACCATAGCATTGTCTTCGGTTTTCAAGTAAAGCCCAAGATCGTCCAAAGCCTTCTGGACTGTCTTCCGAGCATGGAAGCGCTTGGTATTCTGAAAAAAGCGATCGTCAAAGGTTTTTTAGCTGAGAAATTAATAAAGAAATATGAAGTTGATGTATGTGATATCCGGAAATCTTCACATACAAAGTGATGCACGACAATAATTGAGAAGTACTGATCATTTGAAGGGGGGTGTAATAAATATCTAAAACATAAACATTTAGCGTGATAAAAAGATTAAAAGTGCTTGAGTGCTGGCTTGATTTCAGATAATGAATGATCCTCCGCTTGTCACTGTCATATAAAAAATGGATCGATTTGTTCTGCATATGGCAAATTCAATGTTTCCTATGTTAATAGATATGCTTGTTAAGAGACATCTGATAAATTGACTGCTGTACCAGACTTTGACAGGAACATACAGGCATACGTGCTTTTTGCTATAACCAAATTTCTTAACGATACAAATCATTTTGCCAACTCACATCATTGACAATAGGATCAGCAGCTCAACAAGCATTTATAGAGATAAAAAAATTGCAGGGATAGAAATACTTACAACAAAACTCTGATATTCTGGCTTGAAATCTTGGACGTCTTTAATGAGGCCATTCTCATCCATCATTTGGATGAATGGTAAATCGTGCCGTTTTCCAATATCAAAATCGTTATGGTCGTGTGCTGGAGTGATCTTGACAGCCCCTGAAAAACAAAGAAGCTAAATATAAGAATGTTTAAAATAAAGCTAAACCTCAGAAACTATCTAACAATTATAACCGAAAAATATTTGAAATACTGTGCCAAGATTTCTTAACAATTTTAAAAAGCATTTAATTATCTTCAAGCACGGGGACATAAATTTTCTATGGGACATACAAGTTGGCTAGCAATAAAGGTTAAATCATTCTCCACTGCCTTCAAACTCAATGGAACAGCATTTAAAGCGGGGGGGGGGGGGGGGATTCTCAGTCTGTGCCAAAAAGCAATTTAAGAAGAAATCAAGTAAAAAGTAGGTACAAAACTTACATGAAAAAACTTAGTTACATGAAAAATGTCATTAGAATGTGCTTATAACGGACTAAAAGCTTTCATATTAAGAAGAGCTAAATGTTCGAATGCCCTTCAACTCCAGCTAAACATAGATCATCGACTTATTTTAAGCTTTTTACACTCATGTTAAGCTTCTTTTTAGAAGTTATTCAGTTTACTGGTAGATAGATAGACATGTTTGCAAAGGTCATATATAATGTAATTAAATTGCTGTCAAGTTTACTTTCTACACATTTTTATCCATATATATTTTACGCCGCTTTGTTTAAAATCTTGTAACTAGCTATTTACTAGTATTAAGATGCTTTTCATGCACGAGCACTAAGATTGCACTATATTTCAGATGGAGGTCACCTTGAAGATCAGCAATATAGGGCCTTTGCAATAGAGCTTTAGGATTTTCAACCTTTCATATGTGAAAACTAATAAAATCAAAGAGTTCTGAAATAACTTGAGAATAAAAATGTTATGAGACAGACCCGTCTCGGGGATGGCCTGCTACTCTGTTCCGAAACTGAAACCTTATGCATTTTGTAGACTCAAACTGTGAAAGCGCTTTGACCTTTCATCAATGACGGAAACAGAATGATAGCGAATTCATAAAAAACCAACATAAACGGAGTCTCAAATTAACTTATAACTTTGTGATCACTCTGTTTTTACTCGCCCGCTAGATTAAGCTGCTTCTAAATAACACCTGACTCTCTCTTTCTGGGACTTGTGACAATTCGCAAACACATCACTTCCAGGTCTAATAAATTCAAACTGGGCTTGACAGCAAATTTGATGCAAAAGCGCATTATCAAGCACTGATGCCATATTCTTTTTCTTCAAAATTTGAAGAAAAACAGGAATTGAAATGGAATGTAATCAACTTCTTTTGCGTTTTCACTTCTATTTCGCTGCGCTTCATTAATATTTACGAGGCTATTCTTTAAAATTCAGCTTTGTGTCTGACATGCCATAGAAACTGTTGTACATACCAGTGCCGAATTCCGGATCCACGGCGTCGTCAAAAACAATCTTCAGCTTTCTATTGCAAAATGGATGCAGCGCAAACTTTCCATTCAGATGCTTAAAACAATTTTTGTGACTGTTACAATAAACTCATCGTTACATCTCTATTTCAATAACATAATAAGAAATGATGCTATTGTTTCAAGAAAACTAACGTAAAACTTCACAGTCAGTTGCTACCTAACACGCAGATTATTTCATTTCTATTTTCTCACTTTGTGAGAATGACATTTGATAAAAACGTGACTTTGCATTAGCCCAAAGATTACGGCAAAAAATTTGCTTAAGCACGTGCACTCTTACTGAGGCGCGGATACAAGAAACGTTTTGATAAGACATCAGAGTGGAAGCTAAATAAAAAGCTACTTTTCTCTATGCTGCATTTTCTGTTACAAATTGAGGACCCTTTTACGATTCCTTTGAATGTGCTGAAATTCGTTTTACCTTTGCACCCAATTTTTTTCACCCCCATTACCCTTGCAATTTTTCATAAGAGGTCTTAGGCACTTCATCCCTAAATTTCTTTAACGATTATTTGTGTATCACTAATCCCTTTAAAGTGGATTTATTATTTATCAGGAAGCTTCCCTACATATATTCGCCTTTCAGGCTCGATAACCTATTCTTACAGTATCCCGAAATAGCCTAAGCAAAATGTATGACCCCAAACCTAATGAAGAGGCCGGACTCAACTAAAATTTAGCCTCCTACTAAAATTTGGTTACCTCGTTTTTATGGCGTGTTGTGCTGTGATTTCGTCTGTTAAAATGATTTTAGTTTCTGTCGCCTTGCCTCAGTGTGGCTACGCTTTTCTAACTAACCAAATATTACATGGCTCGGTTGTCTCTGTAGAACTGTTTTTGAAATTTTCAAAGGGATCCTCACCTTGTATCTTTCATCGTTTGGATGAACAGCTATTCCAGAATCTCCAAGCATCGTTTCCAACCGTGTTGTTGCAACAATTATCTTCTCATCTAGAAAAATTGATACACGTAATACCATTAATAGAAATGCGTAAAATATCAATACCATGTGCGTGATTGTCGGAAATCGAGGCGAGAAAAATTCATCACTGTCACGAGTCTAAACAGGCACCTTCATAAAAGGCCATGCTAAGACAAACTCATTCCGAATACCTAATCTGGTCAACCCCAGAAAGACAAGAATCATACCGTTATGAGTGCCATCTGCAAAAATAAATTCTATGGACTTACCAGCGTATTTTTACTTCCCATTAACAATCTTCTTTACATATCAAATCAAAACCTACGATATCAAATCAAAATCGCATCAACTGACCTGTTCCTTCGATCGGGTAGGCAAAGTGAACCAAAACACCAAATTCGACTTTCTTGTCATAGCCAGGCACACTGAGAGGCGTCTTGCCTGTAATTTCGGTTTTGTCGACCTAGAAATTAGCAAAAAAGCACATTCTTTTAGAAAAACCTTTGGGAAACTCTGGATAAAAAACTTTTGTGGAAGGTATCTACAAAATAAGTGGCATAAGAAAGCATTTGTAAAATGATAAAACAAAATATCTCGAAGATTACAAATAGCATTATATTAAAAAAAACAGCGACAAACGTTTTAATACAAAATCAGATTTTGCATATAAGCCGTAGATTCAGAAGTAAGTCATTAATATTTACTTGCCTAAAAAGACAAAATAATCCCTTTAACACTACTCAGAACTTCAATATAATTCTGTAGTCTTTTCGGGCATTCGAAGTGAGATAATTCTCATGAAAGGTTTGAAGTTGGAGAATATGATCTAAATTTCAAGAAATCTCTCTTGATTTTTGCTGAATAAAAGTGTTTCGTGTGGCCTTTGGGCAGACAGTCACCAGTTAAAAAACTAAAAAGAACAGCGATAAGCCTTGTGCCAGCTTTCGTAAATAATGCGAAAAAATACGAAAGAACTAGAAAAACGGGAGACAAACAGAAGAAAATAGAAAAGAAAGAAGAATTTGATCTGTGATTAGCTATTACATCAGTAGATCAAAGAAATCATAATCATAAGGGTAGATCAAAGAAATCATAAGGGTAGATCAAAGAAATCATAATCATAAGGGTAGATCAAAGAAATCATAATCATAAGGGTAGATCAAAGAAATCATAATCATAAGGGTAGATCAAAGAAATCATAATCATAAGGGTAGATCAAAGAAATCATAATCATAAGGGTAGATCAAAGAAATCATAATCATAAGGGTAGATCAAAGAAATCATAATCATAAGGGTAGATCAAAGATAATCATAATCATAAGGGTAGATCAAAGAAATCATAATCATAAGGGTAGATCGAAGAAATCATAATCATAAGGGTAGATCAAAGAAATCATAATCATAAGGGTAGATCAAAGAAAAGGAAGACCTGTAACAAGGAACTTTGCTATTGCAAAAAATTGGAAGTTATTGATAATGAGAAATAAGATGAACTCACTTCGATATCGGAGATGGCCGAGTTCAATGCACACGACCAGTTGACAAGTCGGTTAGCACGATAAATAAGCCCTTGTTCATGCAAGCGGACAAAGGTCTCTTTCACAGCTCTTGATAATTTCTAGCAAAAAGGATGATTTTTATATCTTAAATAGTAGCAAGTACAGAAGGAAGACAAAACAAATTCACATTAAATATTTTTACAAATAGAACTGTATTTTAACTTTTAATGGTACTGTGGTTGTTTGATTAATATTTGTAAAGAATATTTTTGTGTGAAGCCATACTAACGCTTGAGGGTAGCGTAAAATGCCGTGTACTGACCGTCTTTTTATTCACAATATTTCTGCAAAGGTGTTGAAATCTCAAGAGTGAATCTACAAAACAACTCAAATGAATTTACAAACACGAATCTACGGAAACAAATCTATTACCTCATCCATGGTGAAGCAAGCTCGATCCCAGTCTACTGAAACTCCCATACGCCTGAACTGATCGTAAATTCTTCCACCTTTCCTGTGCAACAGGAAAAAATGAGCAATTATTATAATTAAAAGCCAAGTCAAATCATTTCTTAACTCAATAAGCTTAAGTAAATACACAAAGCCAAAAAAAGAGTTATGGATTAAATATAAGGCTGACAAACTTTTTTTTGGACGCGAAAAACAATTTAGCTTGAAATCCGAATAAATTTTCACAAAAATAGCTAGCAAATAGCACGTTTCGTCAACCTTCCTTGTTGCATTGATAATAACTGCATAATTTCGGTAACCTTAAGTTTTATGACAAAATACTAATGTATGAAAGCTAATATAAAGCATTTTAAATTGGCAAGACATCGTGCAACGTTTTGAATTGGATATCTGCACTTGAATTGGAACCTTTGCTCTTTAATCAAGGACAAAATGAGTAGACTCGGTACAAAAATATCATTTTGTGTCGCTCCAATCATCTGCTTTTGAAAAAGCCTGGTTTTTGAACAAGAAAAAAAATCTACAACAAACAACAACAAACATGGGACTGAACAAAATTACTTAATTTCGGAAAAAAAGAAAAGGAAATTTCAAAAAGGGCATGAAAAATAAAAAAACATAATACACTTAAGTATTTTTCCGTCCGAAACTTCCAGAGTGTAAACCTTAGGCATAAAGACCTTCTAGAGTAAATACAAAAAAGGGTTGACGAAAAATTTTATCCAGAACGAGGTGCAGATTGGTGGTAACATGAGAAGAAGACTAGCCCCTTCATTGGATCCATTATTTTGACCAAAACGCAGCTCTCTGATAAGTAGCTGCTATCTCGCATAGTTAAAGAGCCCATCCTTAAAAATAAAAAGACGATATTGCTAGCCCCTTAAAAATAAAATTATCGTCACTGTACGTTTCGGCGCCCACTATCATATGTTTTAATTTCTTTGCTATTTTGAAGTTTTGCACTGCAAGAGACTTACGAAGGAAATTGTGCAACTCACTCGTTTTTCCATTTCCAAACCTCTTCGACAAATTTTTCTCTTCCAATATCATGACGAGATATACCTTGCTCACGTTTCAGCTTTCGCTCTACAACAACCTAAGTAAATAAATATTATTTAAGATGCAAATAAATGCAAAAAAAGAGAAGTACAAAAAACATTGCTTAAACAAACAATCTACGATAATAAGCAGACGTCGTATACAATTTCAATGTAAGCTTAATTGCTTTAAAAGGACTTTTTTAATGGCCTCTGCTAAATCGTAGGATCAAAAACTATTATACAAAAGCTTTACAGTCAAGTGAGATATATACACATTTATAGATCTTACGAGATTAAAGTAAAGTAGATTGCTACAAAGAGGTCATTTACCTGCGTTGCAATTCCAGCATGATCACAACCTGGGTTCCATAAAGTTGTTTTCCCATGCATTCGATGCCTGTATACAGAAAATTGGAAAAGGTTGTCAGTACCTGGTTTCTAGAATATCAAAACATCAGATATTCACAATTTCTTCTATGTTTGCTAAAGCTTACTACAAAATCTTACTTAAATGACACTCAGCAAAGATAAGTATAGCATAGCATAGATAGTAGAATGAAATGGCAAAATCATGTCTCTATTTTTTCTTAAAGCACGACCAAGTCCAATGGTATAGGAAACCAAATATTCATAATTATATTCAGGTTACTACCATCTAGTTATTGCATCTTCAATTGCCAACATCAAAGCATGTCCAAGGTGAAGGTTTCCAGTGACATTTGGTGGAGGAATGCAAATGACAAATTGTCCTTTTGGATTTGGTTTTAAATCTTCTCCAGCCTGCAACATTGATATAAATTTTAAATCTAAGTAATGAGAAAATCAATTAATAGCTTCACAAAGAGCCAGTTTGATAAGATGATGTAAGATAATTTTCCTGAAATTGATTATTCTTGATGCAATCTTTGTTTTCCTTAAAATCAACTAGCAACTCATTAATTGATAAAGTGTTATGAGGCTGCAGGTGAAGGGATACCAGGAGAATATATCCTGCCAGATTATTAAACTAGAGGTGCAACTCAGGGCAGCAATTAAAAACCATGCTGCAAAACACATCAATGGCTAAGATACATTACCTGGTACTCTGGCTTGAAGAATCCCTACAATAAAACATATAATATTTGATTAATAACTATGAACCACCACAAAAACGACTGCAATCAATATATAGACAAAGTCTTTAATAGCAAAATGCTATCATTGCTAATAACCTGTTGAACAGAACTTTCCTTAAAGCTAAACAAACTAGAAATAAATTTTAACATGAAAAAAGCTTTGCAGGAATTTTTTTTTAAATATGTTCTTTTCCAACAAGCAACTTTGTTTCTTTCATCTTCACAAAAAACATGAAGATAAAACAAATGTACTTTATGTATGTGCGCTATGTAGGCTAAAATGGTTTTTACCTAAGAACCATTGAGAATGTTTTTAAAAAAATTCTTATTTGATAAAAGTTTACAGTTTTTCATATGGCTTAAGAACTTTTGTTATATTTTGCATAGTTCTTGAAAATTCTTACAAATTTGTTTGCTGTGTTGATGCGTCCAAGACCTCTACTATATATTGCCTATCACAGTGACTTTTACTAAATGAAGCAAATTTTCTCTTTTGCTTTTTACAATTGAATTTTTCTCAGGATTCTGACCTATATTCTAATTAAATAGTTTGTTTAAAGCTTCTATGGACACAAGGACATCATATGATCAAACTTTCTTGCTCTGATGAAGCCCTGTATACCGGGGCGAAAGATTAGCCTTCACTGATTTACGTGTATTTATTGTTGTTTATTCTTGGTGTATTGCGGTGTTTATTATTTGCTACATTTTATCGACTTTTCGCCGCAAAAACTCCTTAGAGCCCGTCAAGCAGCCTGCTACACTGACCTTTTCTTCATTCACACATTCATTTTTAATGTTGTTTTTTTCTAATGCTTGCCTCCATCTCCAAAAGATAGCATCTACCCCATATTGATCTCCATTTGTACTCTCCCACCTTTATTCTAGAAAACTTTAATTTTCTGAGTATAAATATTCTCATGAGTCAGAAGGTAAATATTATAGCTGCGCCCCTATTTCAGATCAATTTAGGCGTTCTTGTAAAAAATGATTTTTAAGTGATAAGAAACTTGTTTAAAATTTTATAAACGTAGCTTATGCTTTCATAAATTGGTGACACATCATTATGGTTTTTGGAATGTCACCCTTTCTTCTTTTATCTTTACATTCTCCCTGGAAATTTATGCCTGATTTTTTTCGGTCGCAGGAAGGAGAAAAAACTTTCATACCCTGAATAGCAAGTAAGAGACCTCTTTTGCTACTAAAAGAAACCTTACTGAAATAAAAATTGTTATTCTTTGTTTCCGTAAAACGATGAAAAGCCAACACTGCCATACACTGCCCTTAACTATTGCAAACAGAAAGTACCAGCATCATTGATTTTAAAAATTGGAAAGAAGAGAAACAGTCTTGAAGTGTCAAAAAATTGCAAAAATGTAGAAAGTTCTGATAGAAATATTTCTAATAGAAAAATAATTTCAAAGCAACATAAAGAAAGCTCTGTTAAATATCTAACAGGATCAAGTATTAACCCTTTACAAACACTCAACAAATACATTACATACCTCTTTTTCCCACCATGAGTACCAAGCTGACTCCACATAGAGGGGGCTATAACTGTCTGGGAGCTCGCACTTTGTATCTTTAACAAGCAGAATACAGATCATGTGTCATTTTAGCTAATTACATACATATAATATATATATAAGATATATTGAACATTTTATAGCTTTGCAGCATTGACAAAAAAAACATTTTTAAAACCAAAACTTATATTATTATAAACAAGGGTAACTGAGCAATTCTGAACTTTGCCTGCAAATGGGTGTTCTGTGATGCTTAACTTAAATATAGTGATTGGCTATCTCATTGTGTTTCAAATATTGCTAAGTTTTTAAGGGTATATACATAACAAATACCCATCAGTTTCATTTTTTGTGATGCTAACCCTCCATCTTTTGCAGAAACATTTTCCATCTTAATTTGTCATCAAATTCCAACTATCATCACATCATTTAATAGAAAAAATTATTATGCTAAAAAAGGCAAGAACTCTGTTCTTCCACACTGTTATAGCTGTAATATCAAAATAACTCAAATTTATATCTTTAACTTTTAGTCAGTTTTGAAACCAGGAATTAAAAAAGTATCAATTCAGCGCTCTTAATTTAATATGCACACTATACAAGCACATAACCATTGGTTTAAAGATTTGCATTTCTTTAGGCTCAATCGCAATAAATAAATTTCAATTTAAAAGAAACCTCTTACCTTTCTTATCTCCTTTCGCAGTTTTAATGTCATATGTAGTTACATTTATGGCTGCTTCTTTCCCTTTCTTCTCTTTCTTTGGCTTGTTTTTTTCCTGTCAGTAGTCAAGTAAAAATAAAGTGTCAGGCAAAAAAATGGAAAAAATACCAAATTGTAGCTTTCCATCTCCTCTCCAAATATCTATCACTCCATTAAACTCCCCAAACAGTCATTAGTATCCTAAGAAATAATCAATCAACATATCTTGAGAAGACAATCCTCATACCATCACCATCATATCTATTTGAGAGCTCATAATGACAGGTTTATACTTCATCCCATATTACCAGAGCTACTAAGACATTTTTCCTTTTCATCTCCTTTAAAACTTTGTGGCATAAGATATATGCCAGAAAGGGTTGTACATGCAGCTAAGCCTATCCGAGTTTAGCAATAGAGGGGATAATAAGGTATGCGAGCTTTATCTGCACTTGATATTTTTAGTGGCAAGCCATCTATTTCTGTATAAATTTTGGCTAGAATCTGTGGCATGCTAAGTCCCAGAATGCATACTGCCTTGACTTAGCTTGAACATTTTGGGCGATGTTTATACTTTGAGGGGTGTTAGATGAAAAAAACAGAAGTGTAGGCTGTGTTTAAGTAAGTAAGAAAATGAAAGCAATGTTGAATGGAAACAAAAATTAAAAAAGACTGTCCTTGATTGAACCTTGCAAAAAACCTGATAAAAAAGCCAGTCTTCACAATTTGCTCCCAAAATAAAATTATTCAAACAAATCCTGTTTCCACGCAAGCAAACTAGAAACGTTCTACTAATTCATGAGTCTGATCGTGCAAGATAGCTTTATAGAGATATATCATCTGGAATTTTCTAAAACAAGGTTCACGTTTTTATATTGATGGTCTAGTGATGACCATTACCTCAGCTTGCTGAGCTTGTTGAGCCTCTTGCTTCTTTGCAAGCTTTTCTAGTTTGGCCTGTTTCTTTGCTTCGTTCTTTAACTGTTTTGCTGTTTTTACCGGAGTGCCTTCTGTCGCTTGGGTATTCAGAGATGGTTTGTCATCTTGTGGAGGTACCACTGGTGTGCTCATCTTGATTACTGCTGTTCTCAGCAGTCTAACAGGTTGCTTATTTCCGAGGGGAGACCGCACTATATTTTGAATTATTACACTTCTAAAAACTACTGGCCTCCACAAAAGCATAAATCTAAAAGTGACCAACTCAAAGGTTCCAGAACTGCCCAAATCTAGGCCACATCACATGCAATATCTTTTTGACTATTGTATCCCTGTGCCAGCTTGCTGATGACACCGCTCTCGTTATGGTGTAATGAAGCCTCTAGTTGAATACCGTTGTTTGTGTTTTTCCAAGAAATCCAGAGAGGATGTAAACATGCAAAAACAAGCGGTGGTGTCAAAGATTAAAATCAAAACCATTGTTGCATTTCCATATTCATGAATATTCATTTAAATCTAAACGAATGAAGTTTTTAAGTTTGTGGAAGAGATGTGACCCGAAATTGTTGTTGATGTTGCTATTGTCCATTGAAAAGTAATACTGTTTACTTTTGTCAAATAGCAAAGTCCAAATGGAGAGGTAATAGATATTATTCCAAATATAAGCCGTGTTAACCGAAAGCAATACCATGGACTATTTGCAACGAAATGCAAATGTCAGTGCGATCATAAATACTTTATTCGCGTACCAGTATCTAAATACGACAACAGATCCTTCAAAACTCGGCGGTGCTCTTACCGTTGTACTACAATCAAATCCACAGTTGATGCGCTTGGTGAATTCCACAGGATTGAGCTTGCAGACCGTAACATCGGTAATTGTGGATATCTACAACTGTGTCAACAAAACTATCAGTGCTGATGGGAATCCGATGTCATTATGGTAAGTTGAGACTGATTAGCTTGGCTGACAATCCCTTCCTTATCGTTATCGTGCGATAGTCTGTAGGTATGTGACACAAACTTCAGGATCTGAGATAAATAGATATCTAGCATTACCACTGGAAAGAGCTTGAAAAACCATATAAAATGACACCAAGGTCATACCAATAGCATCAGTAAAATGAATGTTATCGAAAATTGTCTGTTAGAAAAAAGCGGTAATTTTGTCTCGACTCTTAATAGTGTTATGTATACCATCAGCTGTGATCAAAACAACAGAAAGTGCTGATTTTTAGATAATAACTTCCCATAACTTTGTCAAGTTACAGATTTATTTATGAAATTTTCAGAAATTCATCTGACTTCAATATCCTATAAAACTAACACAAGAAAATAGTCCTCTATTAATGTTCATGTTAATTAGTTACTAATTAATGTAATCGGATTTTACAATAAATAAAAATGAATGATTTATTAAATATGGAAATAATGTTAAAATTATGTACATAGGCAAAATAGCACAATTCGAAAAAAGACATGATGAGTAATTTTATCTAAAAGACTCAAGAAGTTAAAGAAAGAAACCCTTAATCTAATTAATTTTTAGGTTAATAAACAGTTAAATACCAATTTGTATTGGGCATCATCTGAGAATGTTTGTCTCTCAAGGTTATAACACAGGCAGCACCAAAAGTTGAAAATTGGTACAGAAGACCAAATTTCAATTTATCAACTAATTAATTAGTTAATTGGCTTAGTAAGAAAAATGAACAATTTGATTTTGATACAATACTATACTTGAGGTGGTTAGGGGTAAAAAACTTCTTCCCTTATTTGAGAGGAACCCCAACATGCTACATATCATTGGAAAGCTTCTCTTTCACTGATTGAACTTGTAATATATTTACTAGAAAAGTGATAGATATGATATATAATAATATATGCAGACTAATCAACAAAAAAATGTCCCTTATTGTTTCACCCTAATTAATGATAACATCACCATGGAGGAAATCTACTAGCATGGTTACATCCCAGCCTTTTGCATCAGCATATGTTTCCACAGCTGCCCAATATGCTATCTTAAATACCTTGAGGTTATAGGCATTCTCATTTTCTTTCTCCTTTTTCTTGTCCTTATTCTCTTTCTTCTCAGTTGAGAAAACTTTTCGATCTTTCCATTGTAGGCAAGGGATGTCCTATCATAAACAGAGCAAATATGGCTAAGATACCTGCCCACCACCCTACCCCTCAATATGTCACTGATCATCTCATGCTTTTTACACTCAAATCAAGATTTAAACTTGCCAAAGTATTTGCCAAATTTTCTTTCAACTTTTTCTCTAATTTCTTTTGTTATTTTGTATCATGCTGTGAATGCTTCAAAGCTTGTCTCTTTGCCATTTCAGAAATGAGTTCCTTCTGACTCAGCTTTCTTTTCTTTTACGGCTTTTTCCTAAAGAAATTGCTCACGTTAGAACCTGTTCTCGTTCTTTGTCTGACAGTCTTTCTAGATAGGCAACTGTGTGGTTCTTCTGAGCTTTAATTTTGCATGACAAATAGCAAAGAGTGGCATTAGGTGACCTTTCTTTAGCACTGCTAAACATCCCCATGATCTCCTCAGAGTCTATGTTATGTGAACATGCCAATTTGGTATCTTCTATAAGGCTTTGGGTTAAATCCATAGCAAAGTATGTCTTGTACTGTCTCTCTAGAACATCTATGACAGCTCTGATGGAATCAGACATCAGTAAGGAAAACAGCTACTTCTTTTCTGGAGCTTTGCGTTGGCTAGCCAAGATGGAGTCAGTGTCATCTAGAGTTTGTCAAAAGAAATCTTCTTTTGCAGTAAGGAGATCAAAGGGATTTTCAGTCACATTCTTGAGTGAGTTCAGTAAGTCTAGCAAGTCATAGACAGCAACACGAAAGAACTAGATTAACACTAAATTTCAGAGAAAGTGTCACTTTCAAATTGTATTGAAAATGAATTCATGATTTTTTTGTTATAGTCTTGGTATTGAGAAGACAAATGAGCGATATTCACTGGAACAGTGTTTGGATTTGAAGGCTGATACAAATGCTTTAGTGTTACTTGTGCTTGGTGTTTTTAGTGTAAGTTGGACAACATTAAGCTTTCATCCATTAATAATCCCATTCTGATTTGTTGTTTGTTCAAATATTTTTTATGAATTTTAACTTGTTCAACGATTCTTCCAGACTTTTACATGCAAATTTAAAAGGGTAAATGACCTAGGGGGAGGCACCCATAAGTAGAATAAAAAGTCCTGACAGTTGTATTCTTCCCAGCATGGAATAACACATTGGGAGGTTATCTTAGAATAATTTATAGGCAGTCCAGAAATATCAGATTATCTGCAATTTAGCTACAAGATATCTGCTTACCATTTGCCACATGCCAATAGTTATTCAGCTGTAAATTGTCCTATCCTCTACTGTGCCTATCTAGGCTTTATGCAATGATTATGTTATACAACATCTAAAATTATCTTTTTTGTAAATACTTTTCTTTCATATCGATAGATGCTGGAACATTGCATCATGTTGCTTAATCTCTTTCGATCCTTAGTTCTTCTTTCTCATTGCTGGCTCATTATTGAATAGGCGCAAAAGTGCCTGTTTGAATTTTTTGCATGGAAGGCCAGCACTAGTTGTGTAAGTACAAAATTCTTCAAGAACTTTATCTGTTCTCTTGCATTGAGTAATGTACTGAGTGCCTAGTTAGCATTTGTGAGATCATGTTGCTTACCTCAGGGAATGTACTTCTTACTATCTGTCAAGTGTGTAAAAATCTACTGATGTTTCAAATGGTGGACACAACTACCAGGTATATGGCGGAAAATGTATAGAAAAAAGTTATCAGCATTTTTCATTAAACAACAAGGTCAATTGTCTTAAGTATTTTTATAATTTAAAGCTTTTATGATATTTTTTCAAATTTGTTTCCCTTCTATCTTTTTCTATGAAGGCCATTGAATATGCTTGATAGTTACGAAAATCGCTTTGGGTGTGCTCTGGCATTTGGTGTAACTACATCTTATTGTATTGATGTTCTATTTGGAAGTGCACAGACTGTAGTAGGTTCCAGAATTGGTAAGGTTATTGGTGCTGCACCAAGCTCAGTTAACTGTAAGTAGTATGATATTTTTGATAGCTAAGGATACTTAACAAATTACAGGTTTTAGGATTAAATCCAGGAGGCCTTACCACCTTCTTATACAATCTAAATTGACAGGCATTGTAAGAAAAGCAAAGAGTTCTAGCAATGGCATAGCATGACCTTTCTCGTTGGGGGTGTGAGAGATGCAAAACCATAATTTACAGAGAGAAATTCTTTTGTTACATTTTGCATAAAATTATTTTGTTATAAATGTAATTCTACCAATGAGTTCTCCGAAAGTTGTGGGATGTGGGGGGCACACCCCCCACATGCTACGTCCCTGGGTTATAGATATGTCATATTTGTAATGGCTTCATTTGCACATCCTTAAAGTCAATCAATGTGTGTTTGGTATTTGACTTTATAATACACAAGGATAGCATTAGACTCAATGCGAAAAATGTATTTTTAGGTAAGATATTAGTATAAGAAAGTTGTAATTGAAATTTTTCAAATGGATTGCAAGTGGTTTCTCATCTGCATTTGTTTGCAGTGGTCTTCAAGATCGTATCTGCTATGGTGATTGCCAATGCAGCATTCCCATTGTTTGTTTGCATCAGAACAAAGTTCAAAATTATTGGATCACTATTTGGCATATTTTATTGCACTGCTTGGTAAGTTAGTAGCATCAATTTGATTATTATCCTTGTGTACAAAAAAATGTTTTCTAAAGATTCCTTGATGTCACACTATTTTTGATGTACCTAATTCAGTGTATTTTGCAAGCTTTGTATTAAACAAAATGCATTTGATTTTTAGGATTGTTCTGCTTTATGTGAAACTTTACTTGTATTATCATATGTGTGTAACAACACTATCATTAAGATCTGAGGTAGGTTTTATTTTTCTGTTATTTTATTGTCATTTATTATCATGATTATCAACTTTTATTGCAAAATTGTTTGCAATCAAATGTTAAGTGATTGTTTACATAATTTTCTAAGCAAACCCCTTTGTTTATAAATGCTATGTTTGCACTTCATAATCAAATCTGAGTCAAGTATAATATCAAATGGGCAGTTACCTCCCAAACCGTTATAGTTTCTACCACTGACCTGTAGAATAGGTTTGGCTATTCTCTTCTCAAAAAATTTATATTCTCTGTTTCATCGTAAATGCTCAAAGCTTTAATAAGATGCTAAATAAGATGCAATATATTTTGATGTTGATTCCATTTGACCACGTTGAATATGACTAGAAAATCGTTTGAGTTATTCTGTTGCTGTCATTTAGTCTTCATGATGCTTTGTAGATTACGCAACTTTTCGAAAGCTTAGGGGAAATTCCTCAGCTTATTTGCCTGGTTGCATTGCTTGTGAGATTTACCAGGGTGCTGATTCATCATTCATTAAAAAAGAAAGGGGTACGTTTCGTTCTTGTCTCATCTACGTTGAAAGGAACTTCAAATCATTTATCAGGTTTTACGTAAAGTAGTTTTACAGAATATGTTGCAACCGAGTTGAATCCGCTCTGTTTTGTAAGATTGTGTTGTTTTGTTACTTTTTTTCACCTCTACAGTTTTGTTCAGCTTATAGCAGGGCCATAAATCTGTCATGTGAATTGGGGGGGGGGGGTAAATGGTATGTGTTATGGAAACAGTTGAGGGGTCAAGATTTTTGGATTTATCAAGACTTTCTGCTCTTTAGAAGGTATTTAGAGATTTTCCTTAGAACAATGACTTGTTAATAATTGAATGGATAATATTTCTCAGCGACGGCCCCACGAAATTGAACCTTGGGAGCTAAGAATCAAGTTTAATGATGTATGAGGACCCACTAGTTGGGTCCGACGCGGAAGAAAATTTTTGAAATTATACCTTCTAGAAAGTCTAAAAAAGTAACCCCAAGAATAAATTTAATAAAATACTAGATCGCCCAGGATATAAATCTCGACATTTTTCAGAAGATCACAGATTATTGTTTATTGGGCGAAATTGTGGAGGGGGAGAGTCGTGGTTAAACTTTTAGTGACAGACGTTGAGGAAAATAGGGACGTTCTTGTATTGACTGGTAGAATTTTACTTCTTGAGCAAAAATGTGCGTTTTCCTTATTTTGAGTGTTTTAAGTAGGCCATGTTTACACATAAAAAATGAATACAATGTAATGATACAGAAAGTGATTTACTAAATAAAAGAAAATGATAGACAAATAATAGAAATGTACGTAAAAAAGTTAGTTAATTAGTCAAATAAAATAACAGTTTGCTGTTATTTTATTTCATATTCTGTTTTCAAAAATATAACCGTAGAAAACGGTAAAAACAGCAAAAATAATTTATCTTGTAAAAAAGATAAAAACCACTCTGTTTACAAAAATATCGGCCATCAAAAAAAGTCAACTTGCACTTGACACCATGACTTAGTAGCTGAGGTTTGTTGCAATAACACAGAAAAACGTGGTTTGGCTCTAACCCAGCTACAAGAGATTTTCTTTGTTTCAAGGAAAATGATAATAATTTCTCAAAAAACTCGTTTTGCTCCAGATTTTTTTTTTTTGGGGGGGGGGTCCAGTCCCCCCGTTCCCCCGGTATTTACGGCCCTGGTTTATAGCTCGACTTGTTATTACTATACAATGTAGAACTGGATGATGCATTCAAACCATATATGACTTGGTATTGCTTAACTAAATTGTAGTCAAATAGATTTGTGTTGATTAAACAGTTATTTAAAATCAAGACTTTTTTCTTGAAGGCCAGATCGCGTCATGCAGAAACATTCCAGCAGTTTCAAGAGACATATATGCTAAAGCATGTTGCAAATTTACTAAAAGCTGTCCCAAAAATGGAGTAAGTTCATGATAACTCCCTGTTGATCTTTTGATGTCTCAACAAAATGAAATGCTTCTTAGAAACCCTATTCTACTTACCTATTTTTGGAGATTTGAAATATTATTGTGATATTTTTCTATTATGCCATTAACTTCCCGTTGTTCATGACTTGATTTTTAGATATCTGTCACTTTGACAAATATCCGAAAAGTAACCAGAATCTGAATAATTAGGTTAATAGTCAATAAAATCCGTCCATTATACTTTCCTCATCGAACTAGTAGAATACAAATATTTCCTTATTTTAAATGATTTTTTCTATTACACTTATTCTAGACAAGATTATAATCAATTCCTTGCAACAATTCTTCTAATGTGATCTTGAACATATCATAATTTTTGGTGCTCATCTTGCAACCTTGTTGCCTGATAGAACTGGTGGCACAGAGAGCCTAAAATTGAAAATCAGAAAGAAAGTTTACAAGTGGAAGCCAGGTAAGCAGTTTTTAAATGTTTTAATGCAGTTTTTAAATTGTTCTCGCGTTTAAAATGTCCCAATGGAAACAAATGTCCCGGATCTTTTTTTGCAGTGGAAGCTGGACTACTGTACATTTCATAGCTGTTAATCACCCTTCTCACGACCAGAAATTTGAAAGTTTTCTACAGTAGAGTATCTACTTGAATGAACATAACTATTGATAGTCCCCATTTACCCATTGATCCTTAAGTTTTTCCCTGAGAAGAGGGGGTCTCTCTTCTCAATTAGCTTACCTACCGAGAGAATTCCTCCTTAACAATTGCCATTCATACAAATCCTCTAGTATCGTATTTTCTCCTATTTATATGTATTATTGTGTTATTAATTTTTAGTTTTTAGTTTCTTATGATGTAAGTTGTTTAATATTAGAGTGTTTGTATCTAGTAAAATTTAAAATAAAAATGGACTGAACTGATCTAAATCATATTTGTTATCTGAATGTGAAAAGACACTTTTTAAGTGTCCCACGCCACAGTGCTTATGGCATTATTCAAGTGTTGTTCAGAAGAGCACCCTCAAAGCCTGCTTCTTGCATTGATCCCTGATTTTATGAACTAACGCATTTTGCAGTCAGTTACGATCTTCTAGATCGAATGCTTCAGATGGTTATCCTTAATATACCGTATTTACTCTAATATTCCCGCTGCGGGATTAGCATTTCAACCTAACAAAAAAAGGCGGGATTATTTTTTCAATGCCTTGAAGTCTAGTTTGAGGATACCGTTTCAACAAAAAAGTCTCTTAAACATGATTTTGGCCAATCAGAGAAAAAATATGCAATTTAAACATATATGGGGGGTTAAAATTAAATGGGGAGTGGGATATTTATTTTACAGACAAGACGAAGTCAAAGAACCAAACGTCTTTTTATGCTGCGAGACTTGTATGTTTGATAAACTTGCAAAATAGGACAGCTCTCTACCCTCTCCCGTCTATGACACTATCATGTGATTAAACCCATTCACTCCAAGCATAAGTTTCAATCCTTGATTTTCAACCCATACAAAGTGTGTAAAGAATAGCAAATGCCAATTAAAAGTTTCAATCCCGCATGCGGGATTACTGGGGAGGCGGGATTATTCTTACAATCTATGAAATACAAGCGGGATTACTAGGGAGGCGGGAATAAAAGAGAAGCGGGAATATTAGAGTAAATACGGTATTGGAAAATTTCATTTTAGTTTCTTTTATAATGGGAATCCTAGGTTTTCACACATTGCAGCACAACGATATTTTCTAGCAGTGACAGTTAAATTGTTCTCCAATTTCATTTTTAGAATTCCGATACTCAACTAGAATCATTTCAGCTTTCATGGTCTCTGGTATAACAATCTACATTGTGAGTTATAAACTGATGTTTCTACATATTGATATTTTGCTCTTACTTAAAATAGATTTTAGAACAGAAACTAGGATAATTTTGAGACAAAATTACTTTAGATTGTGACAAAGTCATACTTTACCGTTATTGAATTAAGCAAAATTGGAATCAGAAATGAATATTGGAAGCGGATTTTTTTCTGGCTTTCAGTGCAGTTGTTTGGTTCTATCTCAATATCAATCAATGCAAATACATGCAACTATTGTATTGGTGAATGCAATTTTTTACATTGATATTTATATCTTCTTAATAATGGGAGAGTTTTTGGCTTTCATCTATAGTATTCTTTGTTTTAAATAAAGAAGCTCAAATGTTTCACATTTCTCCTAGATAACGGTTAAATTATTATTCACTGTATGGTATTTCGATTTCGTCCTGGAAGATTTTGTGCAAACTGAGAAATTCAAGACAACTATAAATAGATTCTTTCCAGACGACAAAACTTTGTTGTATGAGATAGGGATACATTTAGATATTTGGATTGGTAAGTTCTTTCCTTGTTTTTCATTTGCTCATCACAAATCAATTTCTATATTAAATAAAAAAATATAAGTGGATTTTTTCACGTGTTTCTCCAAGATCTTCTGTCTTGTTCGATATTTTTTGTATGCATTCGAATCCCGGCGTTAAGGAATTGGACCAGCTTAGGGAATACCGATTTAGGGAATGTCCGACTTATCCGGGATACGACATTTGACTTGTATAAGGTGGGAGAATCCAACCGGAATTGAATATCAGCCGGACTTAGTGAACGTCCGGTAGCAATTGGCTGTGTATCTTATCATGATTTCTAATATTGAGCTTTTTTCGCAAGTGATTCAGGTTTCATTGTCCATAAGTATGTGTTCTAAATATTTTAATTTTTTCTAGTTTGTTTGTATGTTGCAATTGGTATCGCATCTGTGAAGACCTACCTTGTTTTTCTGAATATGCTCTCATGGTACAGGTAACATGAAGCATTTTATTTTATTATTGGAAAAATAGCTGTAATTTCGTTTTTGATAAAAGTAACTTGAGACCATGCTCATTAATAGTGTAAACAAATTTCAACTCTAGGTTGTTTTAGTTTAATGTGGTATTACATAAGCACCTTATGGTACATATCTTGGCTGTTCGTAACTTAAGTGGCACTTTATGGCCTTTGTTGTCCTTCGATTTAAAGATGACAGTACTAAATCCAGCTTTACTATCAGCAAATAGCCTATGTATTTTACTAAGCCCATTGACCAGAAGGTACACTTTATATTTTTATGACTGGATCCAAATGCTGTATACCTGAATGCAAGACCGTCTTGATTTCTAAGCATTTTTGAGCATATTTTACCAAAGAAATATCCCTTTGAAGAACGTGCTGTATATATTTGTAACGATTTTCAATTTAACTGCCGTTCAATTTATAAGTCTAAAGACTTCATATGAATGCAAGTAGTCATTTGATATAAGTTAATAGAACAGTCTTTTTCCTAATACCAGCGCTTTACATTTATGTACACTGATATGTACAGATCTAAATGTTCATATTTCGGAAATGGTGGATGCTCGTATTGGTAATTTATGTGTAAGATATTTCGAATAGGAAATAAACAGATTCGAGCTCTTTCATCTTTTCTTTTTGATTCGTAGCAGCTTTATCAAAACTATTAGTTGATTTGCCACTGTAAATTGATCGTATTTTTGAAACTATTGGTTTTTTAATTTATATTTTAGGGGTCATATTACTCGGCTACGTAAAGGCGAAAAATCTTGGCTCCCTTCAGCTGTGCGAAAGTTGTCTGCCTCACCACCTAGTTTGTTGGTACGCTCTCTTCACCTTTGCTAACTCTAATTGATATGAGATCATAGATGTATGAGGAAACAACAAGGGGGGTTTTATGATATGTTTAAGTGTGTTCTATAAAAAATAATGCAAACTCTCTAGGGTTGTGAGTCAGTAAATTCTTTTGAATTTTCGTGGAATTTAAAGTAAAGTATCGATCAATTTTTTGTGTTTTTTAATTTTAAGGCTGCTGGAATGAAGTATGCTGGATTCCAAGTTGCTTATACTGCTTGGGGTAAGTAGCCTTTATTTTGCTGCGATCTTCAACCTTAAACCGCAAAGCAACACGCGAAGAAACAATACAATATGTAAATATCTAAAGTGACCTGGCGGTTGTAAACTATTGTGTGAGTCGTAAACTATGTTGGATTTGGTCCAATGGCGCAGCAAGTAATCTAGGACCCCCATGGCAACCAAGAGTGGTGTCCCCTTAAGTTGACCAACAAATTAAGTTAATTGCATTTGATAAGTGCATTTCAAAAAGAAGTATAAATTGAAGTACAAGATTTTTGCATTTTATTCCTTGTTCTATAATGGAGGCCATGGCAAAAAGTTATTTATGAAATACAACAGAATATCATATGATTACAAACGAATGACGAACATTGGATATGCAATGCCTGCCATTTGAGGATTGATTTAACGAGTTCTTGTGCCACTCTTATGGTCTTCGTATATATACGTAGAATATTGCGCTATAGACGTAGAATATTGCGAAGTGCTGTTAAGCTTAAACATCATCTTTAAACCGTTGTTATTTAAGGAATAACATAGCATGGATAATTTAGAAAATTTACCTATTTCTTTTCTAGCCTTCATGATAACTGTGTTTCTTCTGTTACTTATTCTTGGTGCAGCATCTTCATTTCTAATCTACCCAGCTTTCAATGGCAAATCTGCCTTTATATTGGAATTTCTAGCCCAGATTTGGTAAGTGAATACAACGGGCTATGTTCAGTTGCGTTTTCTTTTTAAGCCAGGGGATTATGTCATAGAATGCCTTTGAATGACATGGACACGGTATAGGTTCCAAATCTTTGACTAGCTTAGAGACTTACATTAAGTACCAAAAATTTTGATGGGATTAATTTTCGGTGAAGCAGGGCAACCGAAACTTAATCCCACCGAAATTTTTGAAACCAAAATTTTTTCTTACCGAAATTTTCCAACGCTAGAAAAATTTGAAAGAGCATCAAGAACTACCTCTAAATATGCAATTAGTTGATTTTGTTACAAATTGGCTGAGATTTGGTCACACGAGCACAGGGCTGATATCTAGTGTATTTTCTTGCATTTACACCGACATATTTTCTTTCTACAAAAATTTTTCAAGTTCTTGTCGAAATTTACACCGAAATTGAAAAAATATGACCGAAATTTTTTCCACAGAAAATTAATTGACCGAACTTTTTGGCAGAGGATTTTGTTGCTACTTAATGTTGATTCTCTAAGTCATATCGACCAAGCAGAACTCAATAATATGACGATAATTATAAATATGCCTCTTTGCTAGATTTTGGCCTATTTTTCATATTGAGTTTAAATTTCGATTGGTCAATATGGTATGGAGAATTTAAGTCTCTCAGCCAATCAAAGATTTGAAACCTATGCTGATAGGCTCTGATTGTGGGGTAGCTGTGGGAATTTATGGCTGGTTAAAATGTGTTTAGACTAGGTCAAGATGAAATTAGAAGTCTATTGCTCTTTTTTTGATCTTACAACTGACACAAATCTGATAAAAACCCAACTAACCCTTTCATATTGTTTATGCAAGGTTACCTATCACGATGCATAGAGAAACACATTAAGCCCTGGCCAAACGAATAAAACATTGGCATAAAACATCCTCCAAAATTGTTGCGTAAAACATGTCTTATTCGTTTGGCCACCATGTTTTACAATGTTTTATGCTGTTTTGCAAAATTTTATTTCCAACAAACATTTCGTAAAATATATCTTTTAATCTCATGTTTGATCAACAATATTCCGTTCTTTTGGCCACCTCTTAAAACCTTTGTTATATGCACGCAAGCGCAGTAGGTTAAAATTCGGCAAATACAACGCAGTAACTGTAAGAAGCTGTGCGGCAGCGCTTGACCATTTCAGATGTTTTAACATTTGTTTGATCCGTTTGGTCAGGTCATAAAACATCGTCCAACAATGTTGGTACAAAAATGTTTTATAAAGTTTTACGAATGTTTTATTCGTTTGGCCAGGGCTTTAGATCAAACATTTGACTAGGGAAAAGTTTCGACAAGATCCTCACGCTATTTTAAGACCAATTCATGTCCAAGACCAATTTTTCTGGAACAACATTTTCTGGCTTCAATGAACTTTAATATCATCATTTGTCTCATTAAGAGAGTTAAAGTATTTCATATCTTTAGATATTCTCTTTCCACACTCAGTTGAATTGTAATTTCTTTTTTTCTTTCAAGGCCAGCGATATTGCTTTCTGTGCTTCTCTATCTGTCTCAATTTTTGTCAGCAAAATACCTGTTTTTGCAGCAAAGTGGTGCAGTTATGTCCATTGACAATAGGTAATAACAAATTGATATTTGTTTTCTCCTTAAAAACTAAAAAGAATTATCAACAACTTTTTGTCTATAGTGTATTTCGCACATAAAAGATTCTGCGCCGTAATGTACTAGGTTTAAAAGTAAGATTCTTTTTAGAAATCTCCAGAACCTGTTTTAACAGTATTCTTAATGTTTTATCCACTTCCCTCCCCCTATCAATTTGCCACACTTGTGGCACCAATGTTTAATTGTCTCTTCTGGTGTATGGTGAATGTATTATTGTGCTTCTTCAAATAAACCACGAAGATATAATGCCTTTCCTAAAAATATTTTTAGAGCGTAGATGTCTCCATACTCAAATGTTGTTAGAGCATATGTGCAAGTTATCTACGTCGATACATTTTGATGACCATTATAAAAAATTCCATAATTTTTCAGAACATCACACATGTTATTAGTTCAAGAACATTAAAAGATGCTTTATTTGTTTCTTATCCTAGAAGTATCTTCCACCTGTCTTCGTATTACATGTTCTTCTTCAATATGTTCCTTGGTTTATTCTCGTGCCTTATGCGTATCATAAAGGGGCTCGTTATTGGCGTCCTGTTTCTTGAACGCGTCCAGAAGAGTCTTTTGCCCCGTTCATTTGAAAATATGGACCCAGGTGAGCTAAAAAATAGACGTGCCATTTCAAGCTTGTACATAGTGGGATCCCGATATAGTGAACTTTTGAGGGTTAACAGAAAAGACATTCGCTGAACAAAAGCTCTTGAAATTTGAATTCTTCAAGGCTGCGTTCGTTGTATGTGGCTCGTATAATCGAAATTTCATTGCATTTCACTTGTTATTATATTATATTAACCAGTGACCACAGTTTCCTTTTTTTTATTCGAGTTGGCTGATATCCAGATCTTATCAATTTAAGTCGTGGTTTAATTAAGTAGCTTACGAGGTTTCTAGCAAACGTGCATTGCATATTTCTTAACATCACTCAATAAGAGAAGCAAGCAGTCTCTCCTATATCAACTCCTAGCTCTAACCACAAATATTTGCGAGACTTTGCCAAGTTTTAAACAACTTTAGAATCAATGAACATATATGGAAGGTGTTGTACATATATGTTTTAAAACATAAGGTTCATCCCTTCCATTTCTTTGTTTTTGTATCATGCAATCGTTTTGCAGGTTACTATGCCTACGTTGGATATATCTTGGTTGAGCATTATCATGCTAATCCAGTGCAATGCGTGTTTTTCTATTTGCTGAAAGAACAGCTAAAGGCAGTAAAAAGAAAAAGAGCTTCAATGGGTTGGTTGCGCTAGTCCTGTAAAGTTTTGATATGTTGTAGATGAATGTTGAAACAGCACCTATGATAACGTAACCAAGTCTAACCATATTCGTTATCCTTATAGTCATCTTTTATAGAGCAAGTTCTGTGTTTTATTTTTGGTTAAGCAATGTTCAGTGGTATATTGTTTCTTTGATCTTGATAGCCCCATTATATATTATCTTTCCTTGGTATTACTTCATGCAACGCCATCATAGAGATCTTAAGCGTGACGTCATAAAACTTTGACTTTTGAAAAAGCTATTTCCGCCTATTTAGAGGTATTGCATTATGCTTAATCAGCTTGTGGAAGACAAATTCAAGTAATGACCGGTTTAGCACAGTTAGGATGCGTTTGCCATGTGATTTCTATGCTGTACCCTTGTTTTTGAAATTCATTTATCAAGTAATCAACACCAATCATCCTTATCGTTTCAATCAACTATCATCAGCATCATAATCAATCAGAATCAATCATCATTTTCATGATCAGAATTAGCACCAACAGTATTATCACAATCATTTTATGGCAATTTGCTAACATGAGACACATTTTATTTTCTTCACAGCTGTTATCATTAACAATGACTTTATTGTAAACGGTGAAACTGTGTCAAAGGGAATTGACTTTGAGATGCAAGACATGCAGTTCAGCAAGGAGCTGAATCTATTTGACAAAAGAAAGATCATTCGTAACAAATGGTATTTATGTTATACTTTGGTCAACAACCCATCATTGGTCAAGTATAGGAAAAGTAATCTTGATGAGAAAGAAGAAAATTTATCGGAAACGGAACAAGCGGACAGTATTGAAGAAGAACAAAATGAAGATGTAGCAGAAGAGAAATGAAACTTATGATGTATAACATCTAGAAGATATTCTGCTAGCAAGCTTGTCGTCTAATTTATAATTTTTGGCTTTTGCGAAAGACGTTGAAAAGAGTAAAACTCTCATTTCCAGATTTTCACTTATATTTTTATTATATGGAGCGCATATATTGCTGTTAATAATATTTAAATCTCTACTGACTAGCTGAAGTTGATACTTGTTCCCAT
>NW_027020025.1:11121567-11279323 GCF_013076305.1 Rhopilema esculentum
CATTTTCTGGGACCGGGAGGGCCAACTGCACTGACCACCACGTTGCCAGGCCAATAAAATAATGATCGGGTCTACCTCGCACTGTATCAAAACGAGAAGCACGAATGTAATGGGTGTTCCATGTCTTTTTCAATATTCAGCTGCTGCTGCAGTAAGCTAGCAAAGCAGAACATAAACATCCTTTGCCATTTATCTCCCAGATTTATTTCCCAGAACCACACGATCTTTGAAGAAATTTATCCACCATGTTGAATGACTTCTTCGAAAGAAAGACCACCACCCTTCGATTCGCTGGTTTCTTGGGATGGCACATATTTGTGACTTTCAATGTCATTGCGAAAAAAAGACTGAATCCCGCCATAAGCCATTTCTGTTCCGAGGTCGGTAACAAGCTGAGCAGGAACATCCGATTTCATCTACTGCTTCAAGATAGTGAGGCCTATATTTTGAGGAAGATTATTTGACCTGGTTGTGTAAAGCCAAATTATTTTTCTACTCAACCGTCGATACATCCATGGATGGAAACCCATAGGGTTTTAATTTGTCATATCCATCGCAGTGCAAACTCATTTGGACCAGCATTAGCATAGGCCTTCTACGTAAGCGATGAGCTCTTCTCACTTCTATTCCTTCGGGATCGATTTCGCGCATCAGTTCTCTACAATTGTCCTTGGAACGTAGATGCTTTCATCCGTAAATGATGCCACATTGCACGATAGCCCCTAGATGAATTGGTCCATCTCCTAACGATATCAAAGTGTTTTTAACCACGTCGATATTGTATCGACAGTTTCGTCTTGTCAGTCCAAGTAACGCCAGTCTTCTTCGCAATGTTTCTTTCACTGATACTAACTCCATTCCTCTTGAAAGCTGGCACATATTCTCTATAATTGAAACCCTTGGTTAAATAACCTTGCAACGACTCATTTTCATCTGAACTGTCTTCCATCATTGCTTAATAACACATGGGAATTATCACAATGAACGAGAAATATGAAGTTTGCCGTGAGAAAATTGAAAGTTGCCGTGAGAAATATGAAAGTTTGCCGTGGAATGAAAAGTTTGGCCGTGAGAAATATGAAAGTTGCCGCGAGAAATATGAAAGTTTGCCGTCGAGAAATATAAAGTTTGCCGTGAGAAATATGGAAGTGTGCCGTGAGTAATATGAAAAGTGCCGTGAGTATATGAAAGTTTGCCGCGAGAATAATATATATCTGTGCCGTGGAAATATATAACTGTGCCGTGTAATATATATATTTTGTGCCGTGAAAAAGATTGTGCCGTGGCCGTTGTGGGCCACCGTACCTGTGGGCCCCCGTAGTTTAACGTTTCAGCCAGAACAATTAAAATGGCAAACAATTTGCATTCTTTATTCTAAAACTAGTCATAAGTTACTTCTTCGAAGAATCATATGTAGACCAGGTGCCACGACAATAATTATAAAAGTTGATTTTAATTTTTTTTAAATTCACTTTGTTATCAACACGGGACGGGTCAGTAATTTTGCTCACTTTTGAAGTTGAGAAGCATGCGGGTAGTTTCTGCTTTCAAAAGTCTCTGCATTTCTACCTCTAAATTTAAAATTGCAAGGTGATGGAAGAGATGGGCGTGAAGAAATTGGTTCGAATTCGAAATTCTTAGTCACAAGGACAAGCATAACCCGAAAATTTACCTTCAAAACATCGCGGTATGTAAAATCATGATTCAAAAAATTGAAACTATCTTATGCAAGAGAACATCTTATTGAAGGTGAATCCTCCAATGATTATCAAGAATACTTTAAGTACTTGGCAAACCTTTTGCCAATGGAAGACCCAAGGGACTGGAGACAAGCATTAAATCGCTACCATCAACTTATGAATGTTGCAACCAGCGGTAATGACGAATGATCACATCCACAAACACAAAAACAGTTTCCACAAAGATACAATCAAAGTAATAAAATATATATTGACTGCCAAAAGGGAAGCACACTCAGCAATGTAAAATCGTTTCGAGAATATTAACTTCATAAACCAATGACCATTTTTTTCTGTCTGAGACCAGAAGAAACTTGTTTGGGTTGGGGGGGGGAGTAACGGGAAATGGGGGTTGATAAATCTACAAAAGAGGATAAAAAATTTAGAAGAATATAGTGTCATAAGGTATTCTAGCTCAAAATCGCTCAAATTCAAGAATAATTCAGAGCAATGGTAGGCTCAAGCTAATGATTTGTGTTTCCAGAAATCAAGACCAGCGATTTTGAGAATGGACAGTCTTTAGCCCGTAGCGGTTTTTTGTTTCAATACCATATTCATTGTTCTGTTACATTCTTGTTTTGTATTGTGATGAGGAAACTCATCATTAATGATTTGAATTCGTTCATTAGATTTTCAGGGGAATTTACACGTTTTGTCGGTCATGACTAATTCAAGAATAATCTTAATTAAAATGTGTAAAGAGGTCAGAAGGCTCCAGGCAGTGGAACGGTAGTGGTTGAGTTTGTTTTTTTGGGGTGGGGTGGGGGTGGATTAAAGGCGTTGATTTCCAAAAATTTTCTACAAAGTAGCCAAATTTACACTTGGTGCTTTAAAGAGGCTTTGGTGTAGGTAATAATGAACAAGGACTTTTTTGGATTCCATTAGAATTGTGTTCTCCAGTGTCCTGATTTAAAAACCTATATTTTGATTTTTCTTTCAGATATAATTCTTTCAATTCAAATTGATATGGGAAAGATCTGGCTCCAAAAAGCCTAATCTAACTATGGATAGCTCACTCTGTTTTCTCTCTCAATTAAGGTTAAGGTCAAGCTTAACATAAACAATTTTAAAGATATATATATAGAATTATTGAACAAAGCAAATTGTAAAGATATATAGAATAATTGAACATAACAAATTTTGAAGATAAATAGAACAATTGAACATGACAAATTTTAAAGATGTTTAGAATAATTGAACATAACAATTTTCAAAGATATATAGAATTTTTGAACAAAGCAAATTGTAAAGATAGAATAATTGAACATAACAAATTTTGAAGATATATAGAACAATTGAACATTAACAACTGGCAAAGCATCTAGTGAAACCTATCATAGTGAACTAAAACTGTCTTCAATGTATTCCAAATGCATTTCCTTTGCAATATGCTGTGATAAACACATCTAGAAATGTTTCTGCAGTGTTCATGTGGTTAACTGGCAATGCGAGCTCCCTTCCACAAGCTCCAACCACTGGGAAGCAGATTGTATGGACAGGGTTTCTGACAAGGCAATCATGATCAAAGCGACAAGTGATTTCAAATGGTTCACTTTGGTCTAATGGTTTATGTTGTTGGCCTGTTAGCCATCCCATGATCCTTGGAACTGATACCTCAGGAGACTGGTATATATCCTTTATCTTCTCTGAATCTTCTGCTTCGTCAAATTCCTGCCATGCAACAGCAACTTCATGACCAGACACTTTTGTATCTTCAATTTGTATCAAAATGTCTTGAAATATATCCATTATTTCCTCTTCCATTTTTCTGCGAATTGAGCCAGCATCTGAATAAACAGGTGATAGAATGCTGTATAGATAATTCGCATCTGGATTTGGGTCCATTTCATTTATAACAAATAATTTGCTGCACACTTCTGGGTTCTTAGAGATAAGATCTTTCAAACCATAAGCATTGAGGCCTATGCTGAACTCAGCCATGTACATCTGGCGCTGGCTCACAAAGGAAACCTTCAAGGAATTTATGATGCCTTCACAATGTATTTGATTGATTGGACCTGTATAGTTGTGATCTATGATGGTTTCACTGTATGCATTACAGTCTTTCTTTATTTGCTTTAATGTTTCTTTCTCCTGTCTTGTTAGATCATTCTCCTGAATTTTTAGCATGTTCACTTTGCTATGAATAGCATCATATGCACAGTGCTCAAGAAACAAAGGTGATGGGCCTCCTTGTGCAATGCTAGCAGCAATAATTTCACCACAGGCTCTAAAATTACCATTTTGGATATGGTAAGTAGAATTTAAAGGTGTTCCACCAGGAAACATTTCTTTACCAATACTGCTGACACATTCAGTGAAAAATTCCTTTGCTATGGCTCCCTGATCTATACCATCCTCACCAGCATATTTAACTCTGACAGTTGCAGTAACAGTGCTGATGCTTGCTTGGCGTTTCCATAGTTTTAGTAGTCTTGCAAGTGGTGCTGAGCGACAACAAACAAGGAAAAAATGACTTTCTTCATTGACTTTAGACTTTAGGGTAGCAAGTACATACTCAATTCCTTGGTCTTCTTGCTTGCTAACACTATGTGGTGTCAGATTCACTTTCATTGAATCTGCAACAGCCTCATCTAACCTATCTTCTTGTGTATCATCAACAGAAAAGATTGGTTCAATTTGTACTTGTTCCAAATCAAACAAATTTGGCACCAATATTGATTGGTTATCTGGGCTGGTGGCTACTATTTCATCTTCTATAGTGTCACCTGCATCAGAAAAGGGGCTTAAGAGACCCTCAGCTACCATATGGTCTCCCAAAGTGCACAAATACAAAGTTATTCGCTTGAAGTCTTTTCCAAGTTCATTCCGGTAATCAAGCAAATTGAAGAAATGTTTATACCCTCCAGGCATAAACTGGGCATGCCTGCCATCATCATACACCAAAACGTACTCCTCTTCATTACTGAAGTTACGATCAAATGCTTGCCACTTTCTTAAAGCCTTGTCTAGTATGATAGCATATGTTCCATTTTTTGGGACAGTTATTGGTAATCGCTTGCCCCACATTGTTTTCAGCGTCTTTTCTTCTGATAACTGTTTCCTTCCAATAAAAATTGACACGTCTTCATCTGCCTTTCTCATTTTCTTGTTTGGCTTATTTATGCAATCTTGCCGATTCACATTTTTTGCCTTACAAAAGGCTCCAAAGCTCATTGCCTTGGCAGGTCTGTTGGGTCTTCCAAAAGACTGTGCTGGAATAGCAGTTTGGCCTGCACTGCTTGATTGAACCCTGTTAGGAGGGCCAACAATTTGCTGATCAGCTTGGCACTGCCAGCAATATCTGCAATTTAATCGCAATTTTGCTGAGCACGAGCAGCAGTAGCTGTAGAAAAAGAGAGAACAAAAGTTCTTAGACTAATGTTTGAGACAGTTTTGAAATATTATCAATATTAATTCCTTAAGAAACATATCATAAACACAGATGCAACAAGTTTATGGTCTGAAAGGCTTCATTTAGTAAAATACAATAAGAAGGAGCCATACAAACAGGCAATGACATCCATGGGTCACCCAGTCAGCAGAGTATGACACTTTACATGAGATCTTTTGATGTGCATGGGCAAAAATCTTAATGTGCTAGTGTACAGTAATCCTGGATTGCTGGTGTGTTGGTCAACACATTAAGCATTTGTGTTGTTGATCTGATAAAACCATTTTAATAATTAAAAATAGTATCTCCTTTTATATTTTATCTATGGTCCCCCCTTAAATAAACAGTGGAGCCTTCAATGTGTTTAATTTGTTTGGGTCATTCCAATGTAGACACAAAATTGGTCCTAGAATTTGAAATGACAATAACCACCTACAGTTACAAATAAAATCTATAATTGGTGTGCATTGCTCATCATGCAAAATAAATGAGTACAAAACAATTAAGAGACTACAGTTTCGACACAGACTAAGTTTCGGCAAACTAGAAAATAAAAAATTGACATCTTTTTGGTGTGCACACGCCATACTGTGCAGACTGACCGGCCTGTGACAGCCAAGATTGAAGGTATGAGGCACACTGACTAAATTAAACTTATTCTAAATTAATTGTCCAAAGATATAAATTACTTACAGAAAGTCCTGCTCCTTTTCCGCCATGTTTCCTTTTCTGGTTCCTTTCTCTCGCTACACGCCTCGTTATGAGAGTGTGCCGTGCGAAATATATAACTGTGCCGTGAGAAATATATAACTGTGCCGTGTAAATATATAACTGTGCCGTGAGAAATATATAACTTCGCAGTGTAAATATATAACTGTGCCGTGGAAATATATACATGTGCCGTGTAAATATATAACTGTGCCGTGGAAATATATTTATTTGCCGTGAAAAAAGATTGTGCCGTGGCCGTTGTGGGCCACCGTACACAGGCTCTTTTCACGGCAAAACTTTCTTTCTCACGGCAAAACTTTATTTCTCACGGAAAAACTTTTATTCTCACGGCAAAACTTTCTTTCTCACGGAAAAACTTTCTTTCTCACGGCAAAACTTTTTTTCTCGCGGCAAAACTTTCTCTACGTGATGTTGTGTACGTGATTCTTAGATCTAATCAATGCTTTAGACGTTTTAAACTTCGCAGATTTGCGAATTCTTCTCTTGATAATTCTTGCAGAAAGACAGCCCAGAAATGGGCTAAAATTTATCTAGGTTTGGCTAGGCTAGGCCTATATGCCTATCTCAACGAAACAGTATCTTTGATTCCAGGTCTTTGATTCCTTCGTTTTGAAAGCAGTGAAAAAGATCAATTCGTTGAAAATTGGCGTGCACATAAAATTTGTGCAAAAAAATCTCGTACGTGCACTTGGCACGCTCGTAAAAAACCTTGTGGCTTGTAAAAAACCTATAAATTGGGTATTGTGTTCAATATCATATCATATCGTTTTACTCACAGGGTGGGTTGATGGCTAGGTACTTAATTTTTCGAATAATAGTAATAACAATGAATAAAGAAATGAAATAATAAGCATAGGCATAATATAAGAGGAGAAAAAATCGAAGTGGTTGCCCAACAAACAACATCCATTGTTTATGAAAATGTTGCCTGACTGACTCATGGTAGATTTTGGCCTGATTATCGCTTTTTGGGAAACATTTAAATGTTGGGAAACTACAGTTGCCGCTGCAGCCCCCTTATCTCCCCAGACCCTTGTCTTCTACACCTATGTTAGAAAAGCAACAGGAACAAAGCAATACGACGACGAGAATCCAATGTCACGAGATAAATTTTCAAAATAAATTAAATATAAGGGATAAATTAAATTTAAAGAAAGTTTTGCCGTGAGAAAGAAAGTTTTGCCGTGAGAAGTAAAGTTTTGCCGTGAGAAATAAAGTTTTGCCGTGAAAAAAGAAAGTTTTGCCGTGAGAAAGTAAGTCTTGCCGTGAGAAAGTAAGTTTTGCCGTGAGAAAGAAAGTTTTGCCGTGGCACCTGTAGGCCACCGTAGATTTCTAAAGAATCTTGCAACGGGGCTCTAGATGCGATGTTATAAGAACGGATGTGGTTTCTTATGACCACAGCCATCTTCTGATCACACCCATCACATGCAATAACCAATACTGAAGCATGAAATTTGAGAAACATGCGGGTAGTTTCTGCTTTCAAAAGTCTTCAACATTTCTACCTCCTAAATTTATAATTGCAACGGACTGGAAGAGATGGGCGTGAAGAATTGTTCGAAATCGGAATTCTTATGTCACAAGGACAAGCATAACCCAAAAATTTACCTTCAAACGCGGTGTGTGAATCATGATTCAAAAAATTGGCAAAGCAGGATTCCAACACTCACAGAAACACAGTAAGTATTTCTAATTTGGTTTTGAGTAGCTTTTGTTCCCTTAATGTACATATATTACGATTCCGTTTGGGCGCCCAGCACATGTTTAGAACTGATCGGTTCACGCCCCACAATTCTTAGATACTTGTGCTTTAGCAGAGATGCTCAGGACATGGTACAGTCGCAAAAAAGTCATTATGTATCAGTTTAAAAGCTTCTCCGGCTACTTTGAGCATTTTTACATGAACAGTTGAAAGCTATTGAGAGTTTTTGTCTTGAAAAGGGAAATTCTCTCATTTTTGCGTTGATCTAAGCTCTAGTAAAGACTGCATACGTTGTTCGTCAGAGAATTTTGAAGCTAAGCAGAGTCTAATGTGATATTCAGATTTAAAACAATTGAAATATGCAAAATTTTAGTTTTATGGGTTAACAGCAAAAATTGACTTGAAATTTTGCTAATTTTAAACCCCTTGGATGTGAAGGTTTCCCGTGGCTAGGTTTACAACGCTGTATTTTCTTAACAACGCAAAATCGATGTCATGTTCCACGGTAGCTTTGTGGAAAATTTATCTGCGTAGGGCTGTAGTTAAAAAAATTTGAAATTTATTGTAGCAGATTTTACACGTTATGTTTTTAATGGACCGTGGTAAAAATGCCAAATTTTCGGCTTTGGCCTAAGTTTGTTTACCCTTTCCGGGGCTGTGATTGGCTCAGCGGCGAGAGAGGTCACGTGACTTAGAGCAAGCTCTCAGCCAATCAAGATATAAGCCCTATGCTGACCAAGACCTTTTTAAAACCAGACAATCCGGTTTGTCGAACACGTTCATCGCTCATCAGAGGTCTGGGACGGAACTTTAGGCACGCATACATGTTACAGGTTAAGGGTTAAGCCGAAAACCCACTCCGGAAAATGATCCGCGGATCGGATCAGATCGCGTTGTTCTTTCGATCCGCGGATCGTCTCAGATTGGAATGCACGTTGACATTATCTCCACAGGATTCGTGCCTCATGACGCAAGTGCCCTATTGTTTAAAAAGTTCTAATTCGATTTTGATCAAAAGAAAGCTACTGTACCGGAACGGTTCATAAAAAAGTTGAAATGATTTCAACTTTTTTTCGATCCGTTTCGATCCGTGGCGGATCAGTCATGTGACCATATTTGCATCCAAAGCGCTTGCGCAACACAAAATCTGATCCGATCCGCGGATCATTTTCCGAAGTGGGTTCTCGGCTTTAGCTGTAACTTACGAGAATAGCAAATTTCAAATCAGGATGTTGAAATGATTGATATCGTCTGTGACTTGTGATGTATGATGGCATCTAGTTTTGCTAGATGATTGTGTCCCATTATGATGTCTGTGGCAAGGTCAGGAACAATTACCATTTCAAAATTGATTGACCGATTATTTGAAAAGGTTATAGGTCTTGTCGTGGTATCCCTTATTGGTAAGGAATTGTGGTCGGCAGAAATGAGGCTGTAGAATGCCGATGAGTCTTGTTGGCTTGGAAACATTTTTATATTTCTATGAGGTGGTATCGTAAGCGAGTGTTATTGACAATGGATTGCGTGACGCTTTGAGACGGCGGATAAAGGAAATCCAGTAGAAATAGCCATATGGTCAGTGGCGGAAATTCAGGCTTTCATTTGCGGGGGCCCAGGCCTACGATTTTCCGACAAGATAACATCACGGACCATGTATAATTTTAAAGAAACTGCACATTTTCATAAAAATAGTTGATTTTTTGACGGGACTCTTTAGAAATCTTTGCTGACCACGCCATAATTAAGTAGCAAGAAGAACAATCCATTTATGATTTTTGATATCAAGATTGATATCTCATCTAAGACATTTGATGATACAAGAGGTAGACCGATAACACTTTTGACAAGTCGCACGTTCATTTTATGCATTTTATCTTGTTTTCGTTAGTGAGAAATACGTTTGAAAATAACTTTTGTTCAGAAGAATCCGACAGAAATTTTGGCTTATATTTACGGAATTGAAATTAAATACACAATTCACAACCAGTTTTGATTTTGGTCATATATTGTTTGATTGATTATTTGGTAATGGCTAATATTTATCAGCTATGCTATGTTCAAATTTTGCAAAAAGGGCACAGAGAGGTTATAACGGCCCCTGGGGTAAAAAAGGAAACGTGGATCACCTGCGAGCGAAGCGAGGAGAAAATTTGGCAATTACGCCCCTTAGATTAGCTTAAAATTCCTTTTCAGAACGATTTCTTGGAGTAATTTCGACACGTTAAAGGCAGTCTGTCCCCTTCATGATGCTCAGAAAAATTACGCTATTGTGGTTCTTCATTCTGATTGTTTGTTTGTGCATTGAATCAACGATGCATGAATTTCGTGCCATGAAAAAATATTCTGAGAACAATGCCCGAATTTTCCGACGACGTCGTTGATAGGGGGGGGGGGGCCCGAGCCGCCACTTTCCGCCACTGGCTGAGGTAATAGGTGTGGCGAGAATGCCTTTGTGGTTGGGATCTACTGAAGTTGATGCTTCGGATTTTGCTGTCCGTGGACCTAGAGGACCAATAGATGCCATTTCGCTTTTCCGATGACTTTGAACAAAGTCTTCCTTCATTTGGTTAAAACGCTCTATTAGATCTTTTAGTGTATCCGTGATCTTGGATAGAAGTGACTTCTGGTTGAAGTTGAAGTTGGCAGTGTCGTGTGAACTGTGAATGTGAGTGTAGACTTTGCAATTAAATCTCAGGCAGATTGAACATTTGTGTTCTCTTCCATATTTGCAAATCTTGAAATTTTGTTCACAACTGGCGACTTTGAAGCGGTTGAAGTCGCGACAAATTTTTAGGAATGAATCTTTGAGCTTCGTTAGTAGTTTAAGGCAATGAGATTTGTAATGACCGTAACCTTTGCAATATGAACAGGCGGCAAATAACATCTTTGTGTCTGTGAAAGTGATGCTTAATTGGTTTGGAATCGTTGCTCTTATGCTTGAAAGCAAAATCGGGTCCTCCACCAACTGTTACAGGTTAAGGGTTAGCTGTAACTTACGAGTAGTCGTATACGATAAGAAGCGATGACGATAGCGTGCTACTCGTGTTGAGACTCAAAACTGACCAGAGTACTGTAAACTTTTGAGTAATTTCCGCCACTGACCTCAGCAAACAAGAAACTCAATATGGCTATTTCTACTGAATTTCCCTTATCCGCCGTCTCAAAGGGTCAAGCAATCCATTGTCAACAACACTCGCTTAAGCCTGGTTTCACTAGAGTCAAAAGGATCGTATCGATCATAAGAAACATAATTTTTAAGTCCGTGTCGCTTATGTTTCTTATAATCCAAATGGAAACGCCATCATAAAAATGTCTTAAGGATCGTAAGGATAAAAAATCCTTTGTTATCTTGGTGTCATAAGCGTCATAAGTATCGTAAAAGTAGCGAGATTTCTTATGATTTGAAAAGGGCGCTCTTTCCCCGCCACTTGTCTGCACGGATCCAGCATGGCTGCTACGAATCTGCGTTTGTTCCTGGCAGTGTATATTCTTATCAAAAGATGTCGTCGAAGAAATGCTAGTTAATAAAATACGATGAAAGAAAGGGTTTTGGATTTCGCAAAATTTTCAAAAGGAGATCTGAGCAAGGCAGGGGCGGATCCAGACATTCGCAACATTCGCACTGGCGAATGTCAGATTTCCACATGTCTTTTTGTAATTGTCTGTTAATACATTTTAGCATCGTGAATATTGTACTAGAAATGACCAGATAATAAAAAAAATGTCCATGTCATAGTCCATGTCCATGGAATGTAAGAAATAAAAGTTTTGTTTCCTGCCCTAGTTGCTATGATGTCACCTTGTTGTTTACTTTTTAGGTTTTATTCCCTCGTTTTCGTGATTAAGAGATGATATATTCGAAAGAGGGCTCCCCCTTTTACGCATAAATTCACAGAGCACCAATAAGGTTTGATGCGAATGTCGAATGGAATTATAATATATTAGGCATGCGTGCGCAAACGAAGTAGTACTGAAAAATGTATGCCAAAAATGTGTGCGAATGTCAGTCCACCTATGTTATTTAGCCATCTGAAAACCAATAGGAAATGTATATGGGAAATTTTTTTGCGAATGTGGCGAGGGTAGATGCGAACTATGTTCGGTAGCCAGTTGAGGGAGAGAACCTTGGAAAGTGAGCATATTGAAACCTCGCTTCCAGATCAACGGCCATGATTGTTGTTGGAAAGCTGTGGAGACATTTGCTTGCAGAAGAGCAGCAATTGTACTTCAGAGTGAGTGAAAGGAGTCAAATATAAGATGATTTTTAATTTGAATCAGGGGATTTCTAATGAAGATGTTCAAAGTTTGTCGAAGATTTTGGTTGATGGATGGAATTTGATAGATGGCAATATGCGAGGACAGTTCAGTTGGACCTAAAATTGTTGAACCAAAATTTTGCCTATGTTTTCATTTTCATGATGGAGGACGTTATTTAGAAAGAGATTCAGACTCAAATAATATTTTGAAGAATACGTGATGCTTTTTAAGGTAAATAGCCATTTTTATGCAGGCTTTCAATCAAAACTTTTAGGGTTCAAGTCAGGTACATGATGTACCGTACATCTTGATAATGATGATGTAGCATTCTGACGAATGATTCTGTTCTATAAATATCTTGATGAATTTGAATATGCTGAATTTTAGAATTCTAGATATTTTTTATTGATAGATGTTGCTATTATCACAAACCTGTAAATAGTTTGACTGTGCTGGGGATTTGTTTTTGAATAAGATATTGCATTTTCTACGCTTACGGCTTATTCTTTTCTTGTTAATTTTATGCTGTCAGTTTTGGAAAAATCCAGACTGCCATATTTGTAAATGAGAAATTATAATAGTATTTTGATTTTATTTGTCTGGTCATGCCATAAATATGGTAACCCTTTTCACGAGTTTAACCTCTAAAACTAGTAAAATTATTTGTGGTTTCCACACTAAAAGAGTAGTAAGGAATGATCCTAATGGGGGAATTACTACATTATTAATAAGAAATTCACAGCAAGTTGGTTCTGCCAAGTAAATATCTCATATAAATCCATATAGTAAAAGTTACCATGTTTGCCTTATTTCTTTGCCATTAGTGACTTTGTTTGATGTACATTTTGAATTTGTATATAATATATCTATGATGTTCTTGTTATGGAAAGACAATGAATTGTTTTAAATTCTGTTACATTTGCTGTTTTACCAACACCTGAAAATACTAAAATTGTATGATGTGTATTGACCTAACTTGTATTTTTGGCCCTGTGTAAGGCACATCACACAGCAGTTTAGATAGAAAGGCAAATGCACAAAATAAATAACAGAAAAGCTCTGGGCCCCTAAGGTATTTGGTGTTGAAGTCAAACATTTGGGTGGATATTGCATTGAAAATTTCTACACTAAACATAGTATTTGATTCTTAAATAATATCATTGTATAAATAGAACTAAGATTCCTTTCTTTAAATGGCTGTTTTTTAAGTGAGTGGCATAAAATGTTTTTCATGAGTTTTTCTCCCTGAGAAGGGGTGATACACACACCTAATAAACCCTTATTTTAGCTCATCCTCTTTGTTCTTGACAATTTGTGATTCTATGCCTAGACTTGCCATTAAATCATCATTTAGAGGACATTTCAAATCTTTGCTGCTGTTTTTCCATCACAAAAGCCATGTAGGAAACAAAACATGCCAACACAACAAAAGCTTGATGAGTGTTTCTCAAAATTTTTCAGAGATCTCTTTTCTTGTTCACTCAATAAGTAAAATGCCAAATTGTCAATGAAATCCAGGCCTGGCTGTGATTCTTAATATTTATCCTTAAATTTCTCAACCTTTGAGCCTCAATATTTTTATTTAATCTATGCTGTTTAAAAAATGTGTTGTTAGTTTCCTAATCCAAAAACTTAATATGAGGAAAAATACATCTTTAAGTGGAAAACTTCGATTCTGAGACTATAGTAAAATCTGACTGATTTTTTTTGGGCGTGGTCATATAGGCGTGGTCGAAACTTTGCGAATGTCAGATTTTTTTCTGCATCCGCCCCTGGAGCAAGGTGTTTTGCCAACTTGTAGTCTTTCGAAGACTTGTCTTTCTAGCAGCTGAATTTCACGATAGATATAATCTTTCCGCGCGAGATAGACCCATTTTGTATACAGAAAATAAATTTCATGTTAAGGCCAACGAGAGAAGGAGCAATGTGTGCGGCCTTCGACTGGAATTCAGGAAAATTTGTCACCTAATTCTCAAAACAAAGGAACATCCGGTTGTAAGGATCGTAAAGATGAACAAGTTTTTGATCTTTACGATCCTTATGTCACGAATTTTAAGAGATAAAATCAAGTGCTAATTATTTAACGATTATGATTCTTGGTGTTTTCACTTGATCATAAGCGTCATAAAATCTTAAAATTACGTTCTTACGATCCTTACGACCCTTATGACTCTAGTGAAACCAGGCTTTACGATGCCACCTCATAGATATATAAAATTGTCTCCAAGCCAACAAGACTCATCAGCATTCTACAGCCTCATTTCTGCCGATCACAATTCCTTACCAATAAGGGATACCATGACAAGACCTATAACCTTTTCAAATAATCGGTCAATCAATTTTGAAATGGTAATTGTTCCTGACCTTGCCACAGACATCATAATGGGACACAATCATCTAGCAAAACTAGATGCCATCATACATCACAAGTCACAGACGATATCAATCATTTCAACATCCTGATTTGAAATTTGCTATTCTCGTAAGTTACAGCTAACCCTTAACCTGTATGCGTGCCTACAGCTAACCCTTAGTTACAGCTCACCCTTAACCTTTAAGGCTGATTTCCACTAGGCGAATTCTTTCGCGCGAATCGAATTTTTGCCAATGTGAGCATGCGTGGTGTCATGTTCTCAGATTTCGCAGCGAAAAAATTCGATTCGCAGAAAGTAGATCACGGTCCTACTCTATCGCTACGAATATTTATTCGATTCGCGCGAAAGAATTCGCCTAGTGGGAATCGGCCTTAAAGTTCCGTCCCAGACCTCTGATGAGCGATGAACCTGTTCGACAAACCGGATTGTCTGGTTTTAAAAGGTCTTGGTCTGACCTGGGTTGGACCTAGACACCAAAAGAAAACATGGCTCAGATTCTAGCAACATGCCGCCGCTTCATTTCTCGATCAGCAATTTACAGAGCTTGCTCATCGCAAGTTTCACAAAATGCAGATGCTGGGGTGCCTTATAAGAAGACTTTGAAAGTATGTTTCTTCAAGATATATGATGTAATTGCATATTTTATCCAGGACACGATGCTCAATACTTTTCTCAAGGAAGAAGTAAAGAAGGAACATCTGTGCGTTTATCCACATCAACTTACATACTTTTTAGGAATGTAAAGAACAATTGAACTATTTTTATAAAAGGGGTGCAAATGTTTAATTTAAAAGTTCCACAATTTTCGAAAATATTCCTTTCCTCAATCGGATTGCAAATAATCCACTGGCAGCTTTCTCTGTACAAATACCGTACAAGTAGTTTCTATCTTTGTTACCTTTCTTATTGGTGTGGCAACTTCTTTATTACAAATTTTGATATATGTGGGTAACTCTTTGAGTTATTCTGCCAAAGCAGGCAGTTTGATGAGGTCGAAGATACAGGCCAAGTTGTCCTTGATGGCCCCTGATATTTTGTACGGCTTATCAAGCAATCATGCACTTTTTATGTTGATAAAATTTTAACATCTTTCTGATCAAAGCAGTTCTTGATTACTTGGCTCATCTCATCCACTGACCACTTTATAAAATTTCGTGGGAAAACCATTCGGTTCACCGTAATTTGACACAAGGTCATTAGCAATTTGATGCTGTTCACTTTCTCTTAACAGCACTCACTTTTTCGAGACCTTTTACAACTGGTAAACATTTGCATTTCTTTTACCTGACGCTAAAACTCTTCATCTGAGTGAACTTCTTGCAGACTATCATTATGCTTATCAATGCTGATGAGGGCTGCTGTCAGGGTTGACCTCTGGAATTACTTGGAGTTATTTCCAAACAGCTGTGCCAATTCCTGCATAGCTACAAGGAAGAACATTGCTGAACATGACTGTGTTTTCGCTGGCAACCCTCGTGCCTTTGATTTGCAAACAGTTCTCATATTTTCAGTGAACGCTAGACTTCCTGAAGCTCGATGTGAATTTAAAAGTAACAATTGCTGCTGGGTCTCTGGTGATCCACAAAGATCCAGCAATAAAATGAATACAGTATGACTCAATTCTAAACTAAATTGTACAAAGAAACATCTTTGGTATAAAAGTCTGTTTTTGTGTTTCAAACATGTCATAGACAAAAGCCATTTCAAAGGATTAAAGAAGAACATAACAAGCCCCTAAAATTTTACATTTATCAGCTCAAATATGTCACAGCTTACGTATTGACTTTCCTCTTGCATATAGGTATCAAGAGACACTTGAAACCTAGATTTTATTAGCATTTAAGATATAGAAATGACTTTATATTTCAAGAAATAAATTTCTTGAAAAGGGCACTTTACTCCCCTCATGCTGCCCCCTGTATCACTAGGGCAAACAAGGCAGCTGCTCCTACTGCCTCCATGGCAATGGTGCCCCTAAATTTTCACCCCCTGAAATTATATCCCAAGTTAGACCTTGCAAGAAGCAGTGTCAAGCAAAGTGTTGTTCATATCAAGTGTGATTTCAGTATGAAACTTATACCTTTTTTTGGATTTAGGTGCCAACTATTCTAGGCTTTAGGGATTCTATTAACATTTTTATTTTTAGAGCCACCTCTTGATATCTGATTCATTTTCCCTGAATCCAATCTGTTTCCTTATAGAATGAAAATTCAAAGGCTCCAGATTTTGTACCAGAACATGCTGATGTAGTGGTGATTGGTGGTGGATCTCTTGGTGCTAGCACACTCTATCATTTGGCAAAATATGGGGTGAAAAATGCAGTTTTGCTGGAAAAAGATCAACTTACAGCAGGCACTACATGGCACAGTGCAGGGCTTGTGTGGAGGCTAAGGCCTTCAGATATTGAGGCAGAATTGTTGAATTATACTCGTATTCTTGGAAGAAATACCTTGGAAGAGGAAACTGGAGTTGCAGCAGGATTCAATGAAAATGGTGGATTGTTCATTGCAAATAATAAAGAGCGTCTTGATGAGTATAAAAGACTGATGACAGTAAGCTCTTAGATTCATTTTCTCTTTTGCACTGTAATTAGAATGTGGTCATGCTATGTTCTCATAACTTTATATGCTCATACAAACTAGCAATACACTACCAAAGAAACTACAGTGCTATGACAATATCACAGGGGGCAGGAAAATGGTTACATGTTGCTTGCAGACCCCCCAATTTTTATTACTTTTTGCAGTTTTCCCATTGCTAACATTCCCTTAATCTCCCGTGCGATCTTTTTCTCAAATGATCCAACATGACAGGTGTTGACTATTGAGTAGTCTGGTGATGTGACTTTACTTTTAGACATCAGAAGCAATTCAAAGTTGGAGGGGCAAAAGAGAGAAGTAAAAAGGGGGGCTCTTCCAAATGTTCTGAAGAAAGCCCTTTTTAGAAGGGTCAATTTTTCAAACACCTTGAGAGACAAGTTCCCTTAGTACCTGTCCTTCTGGTTCCACGTCCCTGACTTTACTTACTACATTTCTAGAAATCATTTTGTTTACTAGTTTAGCATCCTTCTTTTAACCCATCAGGTTTCTGGAATGAGTGCTCTAAATCAGGGGTGTCCAACTTTTTTTTCTGGGTGGGCCATAGACAAATCTTGCGGAACAGGCAGGCCAGAGGAATAATTATATAATTCATTGGGAAATTTTGTATTCAACAGTAAATGGAAACTTTCATTTTCAGTAAATGGATTAATAATTACAGATACATTTATAATTTCATGAAAAGTTAAATTAATGATTGCATGAAAAAGTTATCAATGTGAAATCTTATATTTTTTGATTCGGAAAGTTTAGTCACATCACACATTAAACTTGTAGTTGGCATGCAAATAAAATCATGTAAATATTTATCTGTATGCTTAGATTGTAGCATACAGATAAATATTAAACCTAAAAACAGTAAACAGTAAACCTACTCAGCTATCGTAGACCTAAAAACCTCCGGGATATATTGGTTCGTGCAAGAATAAAAAGTGACACACCCAGTAATCCTAGAGGCACTTACAAATGCCACTCGGGACGTAACTGCATAACATGCCAACACATCACAGACAGTACTACTTATTTTGAATTTACTAACACTGACAAAAACTACGACATAAAACAAAGACTGGACTGCAACTCCACTAACGTTCTTTACGCATTACAGTGCAAACGCTGTTTAACTAACAGACACAAGAACTGCCAATACATTGGACAAACAAGCAGACGACTGAAAGACAAATTTAACGAACACAGACGAGACATTATCAACAAAAAAGTAGATAAATCTGGTGTTGTAGAACACTTCTGTAGCCCAGAACATACCATCAATGACCTTACTGTAACACCATTACTGAAACTCAACAACAAAGAGAGAGTGTCCGAGGAGCCAAAGAGCAATACCTCATTGGCCTGGCAAACACTCTCACACCGAACGGCATGAACAGAACCACTGACCGATAACCTTATAGCAACATTATCATTATTTCATATTATAGCACTTCATCCCCATTACGTCTTCATTCCACCACCACCACCCACCCTCTCTCATTCGCCACCCTTCCCTCCTCTACCACTGCGCTGCATTCACACCATTCCACATCAGCCAATCCGACACCATCATCGCCTTTTTTTCTAATATGTAAATTTTAGCCCGTTAACTTTTGCTCTGATGAAGCCCCATATGCCCCATGGGCAAATATTAGCCTTTACTGATTTACGTGTTTTATTGTTGTTTATTCTCGGCGTATTGCGGTGTTTCATATTTGCTACCAAAAATTTATTGCCTTAGCTTGGGCCATAGAATATGAACGTGGGCCACAGAATATGAACATGGGCCAGATGTGACCCACAGGCTGTATGCTGGACACCCCTGGTCTTAATAATTTGCAAAAGAACAAACTCCATGTTTCTATACACCTTGATATAACTGTGGTAAATAAACAAACATTTTTGGCTAACTGATAAATCATGTTTGAGTGTTAATATTTTCTGCAATTCTCCCCTCTACTTTGCAGCTTGGAAAGGTGTATGGGGTAGAGTCCTATGTTCTTTCGCCTGGAGAAACAAAAAAACTATATCCTCTCATGAATGTTGATGACATGTATGGATCTCTATATAGTCCAGGAGATGGAACACTGGATCCTGCCAGCTGGGTAGCAGCACTGTCTCGTGCTGCAACAAAACGAGGTGCAAAGATCTTTGAAAACTGCCCTGTAACTGGAATAAAGACAAAAATTGATGATATGGGCAGCAGATGCATAACAGAAGTTGAAACATCAGTTGGTAATATAAAAACTAATTGCATTGTCAACTGTGGTGGTGTATGGGCCCCAACTGTTGGTAAACTTTGTGGTGTCACAGTGCCACTTGTTGCCATGTACCATGCATATGTTGTTACAGAAAAGATTGAAGGTATCAAAAATATGCCAAATGTTAGGGATCATGATGCCTCAGTATACCTACGTTTGCAAGGAGATGCATTGTCTGTTGGAGGGTATGAGCCAAACCCAGTATTTTGGGAAAAGGTGACTTTATGATTGATTTTTTATGATAATCTTTTAAGGTGCCAGTTTTTACCAACTTATCATCCCCATTGCAATAAAAGTAGATGAACATTAAGACTGTCTTCAACACAAGGCCCTTTTGCAAAATATCCTTTCCGCATTACAGAGATCAGACCTGCTCTTCTTTGAACACTTCATTTGGAATTGATGTTTAGGTTCTGTTATTTCTGTCTTTCTTTCCAATTAGTTGTCAATATCACTTTTTCTTCCATTACATCTTCTCCTTTACTGATTCCGTCACTCATTATAGCCCAGCTGATCCTTCCAGGAAACATGTACCCCTTCCTTACTCTTATTGTATAAAAACTATAATTATTTTTATTTCATTGCTAGAAAAAAGCATAAAATTTTTTCCTTCCCAAGCACTCCCATTCCAACCTTCAGAATCAGAAATGTTTTTTACATTTGTTAAACATTTCAATGTAGGAACATGGTTGCCGGTCCTCTCTTCACAACAAACTAAAGAATTCTTTAATGCCTTAAAAATCTCTTAAAATTAAGTCCAAACAACTCTGAACCTTTTTGAAAGCAAATTAGGTGCTCGACAAGCTTGTCCACCAAGGCTACTGTCCTTTTTTACTGACATACTAGTCAACTTAGAATGAAATTTGATGTGACTAAAAAGCCTTGAAACATTCTTTCCAGTCGTTGACAACATCTACTTCCTGCGGGCCCAGTGGACCTTTTCAAGGTAGATTGGGAACATTTTTAGAATGGGCTTTTAATGACCGAGCGCCGTTAAAGAGCTGGAGTAAAAGTTAGGGCATTATAAATTATCAGATTTATGTTGTGTTTTAGGCTCAATTTTCGTAAATGGCTTTAAAAAAAGCAAAAATGCTTCTGGATCCACTGTGTACCCGAGGCAGGCCCAAAATACGTAGTCCAGGGGCAGCTGGCAGGGAGAAAAGGTTGTTCATAGATTTTAAAGAAATCTGGAATCGCCCTCCAACCACCCCCCCCCCTTTAATGGCCGAAATGGTTTACAAGCTAACTGCTAGATAATATGAAAACAAACGTTTTTTGTAGGCCAAAACATGCATGGCTATTTGTGGGATGTGCATGCCAAAACATATCGTCAAACGATACTTAATTTTTAAAAAGTCCTGAAGTTTCTTTTCTTAGCAACTTTCTCTAGAAAAACTGCCTTATTTCGATAGGTATCAGATTAATAGAAATGATTTTCTAAAAACGGCACATTTATCCTTAGGCATACATGACCTAAAATATTATGAATGCTTGTGATTTTGGATTAAAGATATAGCAATCCCTCACATTAATAGAATCGCATTTCTGTTCATGCAGTGGCTATCATTAAGAGCAGCCAGCCTTTAATTAAATACGGCAAATAGAAATTCGTATTTCCAACTTCATCGCCACAAATCCAAGAATATTTGCTTGTTTAAAATGGAAATTTTGTTCCTATATTAAACTCCGTAATTTAGTGAAAATACCTTTGGGTATGTTCCAGCACATTCGATCAATAACCATTTAATTCACTATAAGAAAGCTATGTTAACGAAAGAACAAATTAAATGCTTTTGGGGGCCCGGAAGGTCACCTATGTAGCGCGTGAATAGAAAAGCAAAACTATTAATGCGGCCAACATGCAACGGGCACAAGGCATTCTTCTGAAAATCTGTGACGCATAGCTGCTGTAGAACAAAAGGTAAAACCCTACACGTTCACAGTATTTGAAAACTATGAGCATGGCTGTTTCTCGATTTTGTGGCGGCCAAGAGATAAGATCAAAACAACAAAAGCGTTACTAAGACAGAATACAGCGGTACAAACAAAAGTATTTAGATTGGGTCAAAGGACAGACGACATACTGCATCTGGAAAAGAGGCCATTGTGCTTATCGAATTATTATATCTCAGACAATGATTGATCTCAGACAATGATTGATCTCAGACTTTTCTTTCTTTTGAAAAAAACTTGCTCATAGACTATTCATACTATGAGCAGTGCCCGCCGCCCCTGAGTCCCAGGAAAATTCCAGCCAAATTATATCATTTTCTTGCAGACAAAGCAAACATTTCACAACACATACTACCAGTAGTATGTTGATCTTATTTGCTTTTTTAAAGATATTTTCAAGTTCTGCACCGCCAAAAGTAAAATTAAGCCACAACAAGGTAAAATCGTGTTTTGGTCAGCTTTTGGGACACCGTAATCACCAATTGAATACCATGGTTCAGGCACCGTGGAGCAGGGGGGCTGGAGGGCTTTAGCTCCGCGGTGCTTGTTGTTTCCAACTTTTAGAAATCTTGGTTTGAAATACTAAGGAGAATATTCGATTCACGATAAAATGCCATTCAAAGAATGGTCAGTTGGAGAAAAGATAATTGAATTTATAGTTTATTACAAATTGTTGTACCGTAATCTTGCTTGAGAATCTCTTTCAATATACAATGGTAATACTGTTTTAACCATCGGTGAAAGGACATGCGATATGTAGCTTTTTTGAGGTTGATTAAAATCCGATCTAATCAGCCTGCTTTTGAGTGCACTTACTGAATGAAGTAACCTTTTGGGGCATGTTATCGAAAGTTAAGAAAAACGACAGATTTCTCATTTCTATCTAAAATGATGTGTCTTTTTGGTTTATCTGCTTCTTTGCCTCCGATGAAAAGAACGTTTCTAAAGCTTCCTATAATGCCAAAATATTGAATATGTGTCGTTGTTGACGTCTAGCATTGCTTAGCGTAACACCCATTTTCCTGTTTAACATATAAATATTTTTTGTTTTTTCATATTTCATGTCACAATTTAGACATCATTTCTACAATAATAACCTTTAATGATAACCATTGGCGTACAAACAGAAGCATTTTTGCGTTATTTCTATCACAATGCAGGTTCGAAATGACTTTGCATTTTCACTGTTTGATTTGGATTGGGATGTTTTCGCTGTCCACATAGAAGGAGCCTGTAACCGAGTGCCAGCTATTGGGGAGACTGGTATCAAGTCTACAGTTTGTGGCCCAGGTACATCAAGTATCCTAATGTTGGCCTATATAGGTTCCTCGATTGCCTTATTAACATGGCGATTTTATTGCCAACATTCGTACCATTTCAGCCTGACATATTCAAATTTATATAACATTTGGACTTAATGGAAGTCTTTTGTGTTTATCTACATCAGAATATACTAAATATGTATCCATTATTCGTCATGCATTATGCCTATAATTGACCTTGGCTTCATCAGTTTTTCAAAGCAAGTTAAATTTCAAGCCATTATCAGTAGTGATAACATTGTTATGTTTCGTTATCTTGCTTAGAGACGTCAGAAAATCTAGAATTATAGGACTTTTGATGATAAGTGATACTTGAATTAGGTGGTATTCTCTATAAACATTATAGACATAGAGAAAACAGAATGTTTTTATGAATTTCCAGAATAAGTTGCAAGACCGTTACACTATTAGGATCTTTGATATTTTTCAATAAAGGAGCTAATGAACAAAGAAACTGTTTTGGCAGCTGATATCTAATTTTTCCGACCAGTATAATTGCCACCGCCACCGTGGCGAGTTCTTTAAGCCCGCTGTCACCATTCTAGTCTCCTTTTTCATACTGGTCTTTTCTTTCATTTTTGTGAAAAGCTTAGGTGCCTTCGTACTAATTTTGCGAAAGAGTAAAAGATATAACAAAGCCGATCTATATATTTCAAAAATGCAATGAAAAATTAAGTCCGTGTTAATTTGCAAGAACTCTTGTTTTCCCAAGGCATCTTAAGCGTAATTTTTTTCTTTGTGCCTAATACTGTGTAATGCAGTGTTTATAAAGACGATTAATAAAACATTGTTTTTCCCAAGAATCATTCACTGCGGATCACAAACCCCTGATGGGTCCAGATCCAGATGTTAGAGGGTACTTCCACGGCTGTGGATTCAACTCTAGTGGCATCATGCTTGGAGGTGGCTGCGGTAATGAACTTGCTAAGTGGATCGTCAAAGGGCATCCTGATCTTGACATGTTTGGTTATGACATTCGAAGGTTTCACAAGTCATTGACTTCCAACCAGCAATGGGTGAAGGAGCGAAGCCATGAATCGTATGCAAAGAACTATTCTATGGTCTTCCCTAACGACGAACCATTGGCTGCAAGGAACATGAGGAAGGACCCATTTCACAAAGTATTGCTCGAGAAAGGCTGCTTTTATCAAGAAAGACATGGTTGGGAGAGGCCTGGCTGGTTTTACAAGGAAGGTTCTGCAGAGGTAAAGAGAAAAAACCCGTATATTTGAATGAAAATGAAATGTCTGGAAGTGGAGATTTATTTCAATGATTACTACTGTGAATTATTTACATTTGCTAAGAAATATTCTACTAGTTTAAAAGCTTTTAAGAAGAAGAGGTCTATGAAATAATGCAAAGGGTTTTAAAATTATCAAAATAGCTGAAAACACTATATTTTATGCTTATAATAGATTTATTTTACATTTATTGCTCTATGGGTAAGAGTTTTATATCACTTGTTTTGCGTTATTCCTTTTGTATCAGAGACGTCATAGAATAACACTTTTAGGACAACATTTATTAATTAGCAATTCAAGTCGTCTTTCACTTAAACTATGCTAAATATATACCACGGTAATATATGCTACCGCAAGTAAAATCAAGTTAACCATTTTTCTACGCAGCTGTTGCCATACGATTATTACGGCAGCTACGGTTTCGATAAACATGAAAACTATATATACAACAAATTGCTTGGACAAGATTACACGTTTGATTTTCCAAAGCATTTTGACACAGTAAGTTGTTTTCCATATCCCAGTGTTGTTTACCCTATGAAATTTGCTTCTTCGTGCAAGCTGTCATCATACAAAAAGATATTGTTTTTTACGCTTTTACATTATAAAGTGCTTACATCGTATTTATTATTGCAGTAGCCTGAGTTTGAGCCTTTTTACCGATGTGGGTACATTCAGTCATTTTTAAGTTTCGTTGTTGTTTGACAAACTATTGATTATTTGTAATTATATTTTAAAATACCAGGCCTTTACCGCAAAAAACTTTGTTGTTTGTATATTTGTTTGCTGGAAAATTCAACAGAACCGTCGTTGTATAAAATGTTGTGAGAACATTATCTTCTTAGGTTGGACGTTTGTACATGGACATGGCTGTTGAGCAAACCCCCAAAATGTTTACCCCCACGTATATAGTCTGATATATCCCTGCTTTTTCTCCTTCAATAGATTTTAATACTTTTAAAATGGGATGGGGAGGGGGACTTGAATTCAATCAGGAATTGTAGACTAGACGTGGTGTAGAATTAGTTAGTTTTAAGCATGCTTTTTTAAGACTTTTTTATGTTTCTCCTAGATTGGTGAAGAATGTATAGCTTGTCGCAATAATGTTGCTGCCTTTAATATGTCCTATTTCGCTAAATTTTTTCTAAGTGGGCCAGATGCACAAAAGGCCGTGGATTGGATCTTTACTGCCAATATGCAAAAACCTCCAGGTATTTTTATTTTCTATGTTAATTAAGTTTTGTTACATATTTTGGTTCTTCAGAAAGGGTATTCAGGCTAGGAAACGGTAATATTGTGGCTTAATAGGTGATTCTCTCATTTGATTCTAATGCATTGCTTAGAACGTTTCAAAGTTTTGGGTTGATAATGTCAATCTGCATCTATTCGGAATTTTGCCGAACATTTTGAGATTTATTTGAAATCCATTTGAAATTTTTTTTACCTTCTTTCTGCAAATTGTAAGATGGTGTTTTTTTCAACTTCAAGAGTGATCTTCATTATTTTGGTATCATGCTATCCTGTCTTGACAATATATTAGGATTATTGTCTGTACTTTGATTCTGCGTCTAATGCTGACAGTTTCATCTGACATTTTATCAAATTTTACTCAGGTAACACAACCTACACCTGCATGCTTAACCAAAATGGAGGCATTGCTGCAGATTTGACAGTCTCAGTGCTTGGAGAAGGAGATGGATCCAATGTCATGGACCCAAAAGAGCCCGGATTCTACTTAGCAATAGGAGGAGCTATTGGACAACATGCTTGGGGACACATTCAGGATATTCTCCACGACAAGAAGTTTAATTGCACCCTTACGGATCGTTCTGAGGATATTGGTATGCTCAGTGTGCAGGGCCCGAAAAGGTGAGCAGTCTAATAATTATTGCATGGTACATTTTGGTGTGATATCGTAGAAGAATAATGCATTCGAATGATCATCCTGCAGGACGTTCATTCAAAATCTATCCATTATTTAATCTATAGTCAAATGAATTTTAGGCTTTCTATAATTATGTATGTTTGCTATGAACAAAGAAAGAGAATCATTGTAAATGAACTTTAAACGTTCTCGAGATTTTGCAACATATTAATACATTTCATCAAACGACTTTAGACTGTAAAATGAAATATTTGATCAAGTTAATGATTAATGCTAATCATTTGCAAAACCTGGATGCAACTGTGAAAATATAAAAATTTCAGCAATTTTGATGTTCCTATACAACGAAAACCTTCATGAATTTGTTGCTTCATCATTTTTTACTCGTTGGTGGCAGCATTTTCTCCAATCTTGTAAAGACAGTTTTGGTATTTGCGATGAATGATAATATTGCCGAAAAGCTTTGAAAATTAGTCAGTGAAATTATTTCATTTTTCTACTTTTGGCCGTTGCAAAAATCCTTTTGCATCTCATTATATTGTACATTATTTCCTTATATTTTCTTTTCTTCTGTATTCTAACCCCGACAGTCGTCAGTTGCTTGAAGAGCTAAGCGGCGAAGACCTGAGCAATGAGAACTTTCCCTTTTCAACCCATAAAACCATAATGATCGCTGGCCACAAGCTAAGAGCATTACGACTCACATTTGTTGGCGAGCTTGGCTGGGAATTGCATATTCCAAAAGAGTCTTGTGTTCCAGTTTATGAAGCTGTCTTCAAGCATGGAAAACAGTTTGGCATTAGAGATGGAGGTATGGTTTATTTAAGAGAGTTAAAGATTTATACTTCAATGGAGCCTTTTTTGTAAACTAGAGTCAGGTAATGTAAGAGTTTTTCTTGTGAAGCTGAGATTTGTAGACAATTATTGTAAATGAAAATGAAAGGAAATTTGCAAGGAAATAATATCGAAGTAGCTACTACTAATATATATCTTCAGTTATAACATGTTAAAGATAGAAATGCTTTAAGATTAATCACTGCACTGCCCGGTAAGTGACTTTTATGTTTTGCTGATTGACAGGGTATCGTGCAATTGACTGCCTTAGTATCGAAAAAGGATACCGCCACTGGCATGCAGACATCAGGGATGACGACACACCACTGGAGGCAGTGTTGGGCTTTACTTGCAAACTGAAGTCAGATACACCTTTTTATGGAAGAGAAGTACTAGAGAAGCAGAAAAAAGATGGCTTAATGAAGAAGTTAGCTTGTTTTACAATCGACGAGTAAGTATCTTGGCTTAAATCTGCTTCACTTTCATGCTTCACTTTTAATTTGACAAGATTAGTCATTTCATTTCTGTCTTGTAAATTTAAAGCTTCTTTTCAAAGCTCGTTCTTTTTGTTATAAGACTCTGAAGATTCAGAGTGATTAGCAATTCTAAAAGAGAAGTAATAACTGTTGAAAAAATTGTTGAAACAAGTTTTCTAAACTTTTCATGTAAATAGTCTTGCTTTAAGCTGTTGTAGCATTAGCTTGATGCGATGATTGTAGATATTTTAACAAAAGGAGATCTATTTTTATTCCATTTTCTCTTCTTTACCAGCCACAAAGCACTACTAGGTCTGGAGGCTATCTATCGCAACAATGAAATAGTTGGCTTTGTAAGAAGAGCTGGTTATGGCTATCATATAGGTAAAAGCATTGCATACGGCTATGTTTCAGACCCTTCGGGAGAGCCAGTGACAAATGACTTCATCAAAGGCGGTAAATACCAAATCGAATCAATGGGGACAACATTTGATGCAAAAGTTCATATCAAGACCCCGTTTGACCCTAAAAATGAAAGAATCAAAGGAATCTATGCAGCCGGGGCCCAAGGAATTGCCGCTGGTATAAATATCATCTATGACGTGGCTTATTAAAAAAGGACTGTTCAAAAATCATTCAATCCAGTAAAAGCAGAACTATCTTTTGTGGTGTATTTTCTATGTTGTTTACATGTTTTTGAATACAGTAACCAGTTTTTACAATATCTTAAATTGACTTGTACTCAGGGACCGCGGAAGGGGGCTGAGGGGGCTATAGCCCCCCAAAATTTCCAAACTGTGCTTAAAACCATGCAAAAAGTCGCCCTTGTCCTGATTTTGGGCATGTTTAGCCCCCAAAACGTTTTAGCCCCCTCAATCCTTAATATGCTCCGCTTTCCTTGTGTACTTGGTGCATTTTAAGTCAGCATAGCAATGTAGAATAATATAAGTATGCATTTATAAATACATATTATTTGATAAGTATTTGTGATGCAATTAAATAATATATTAATGTGCCGGGGTGCATCTTGGTTGTAGAAAATATTTGTGTATGTGGATAGAAATATAATGTAATTTGTATGTTATTTGTGTCGCTTTTTTCTGAATAACTGAATGACGTCGTAAAACGACATCGTCAGGAGTCGTCGTAAGGCCGCTGTTAGAACAATGAATTTCTGGAATCGTAACCTCACACAATATTCCCATTTGCCAAGTATTGCTTTTATATCCTTACAACTTTGTGCTGATTCTTGTTTGATCTGCCTTTTCTTTCGATTCACTCAAAAATTCGCCCTACATTTTAGAGGAATCTTATTTTGCAGGAATTAGCCTTTTACTTCAATTGTAATACCTTTCATCTGAGGATAGTGAATATTTTACCATAGTCAATATGATACAGGGCTTATAGTTCTATTTATACAACGTCTACAACACCGTTATACGTAAGAAACATTTCTTTAAAAATACCAAGGCCTAAAAGTCGTGGAATATAAGAATTTATCAAGAATCTTAGACATTCCCAGACCGCATCAACAGTTCAACTTTTTGTCTTTTTGAGCAAGTAAGACAAGCTTATAAAAGACATCCAGCGAGGCACGCCCGTCAAGGTTGTATGATTCAGAGCTTGGTTTGTTTGATTCAGGGGCGGATCTAGACGCTCGCACCGTTCGCACATGCGACAGTCAAACTTTTAAAATTATGCTAAGAATCCGTCTCGAAAGAGGTTTTTCCTTTACAACAAATTTCCCATTTGTGTTTTAAGTTTATTTGCTTGGGAATTATGCTTCAGTTATATTTGACAACTGAACACCGTGCAGGAGCAGGAAGATCCAAGGTCTGAATCATGCATGATTCAAACCTGGCCATAAACACAAGCAAAATCTTAAACACCATCTCTAATTCAATCTCGATCTTGATTCAATCTGATTCAAATCTCAAAGCATCCTGACTAAAAAACAACAAGGTACCAATGTAGTTAGATTAGGGTATTTCGGTGCACAGTATGATTAGTAGCACGTTCGCACCGATTCGCACAGCTTTTGTTTTAAAATATTTAACCAATGAAATTGCTAGATAGTGCGAACTTCGGTGCACAGTATGTTTTTTAGTAAGGTCGCACCACTGGGCAAAGATTAATCCGTCCTCATGCGTGCTTTGTACAGTTTTGAGCTTATTTATGCTTGGCATGGGGAATTTTTTCACTGGCGAAAAGGAATTTTCTGTTATGGAGTCGACTGGCTACATGTATAACGAGTACGTTAAACCTGGTAATTTGGAAGACAAAGGTCGCTAGATTTTCAGAGTAACAGTCGACGCGGGATGTTTTAAAGTTACCACATTCATTACCTCCTCCATGGATCAAGGGCCTACAAATTCATTGTAATGATATTTTTCATTTTTTGCGTGGCCTGGTTTGTCATCGTATACCATAAACAAATCGAGAGAGACGACTCGAATGTTTGCCTGATTATAAAAGGAAAACCGTGTCAATACGTTTAACAATTTCAAGTTGTTTCTTGCTTTACGCTTGGCTAAGAAACAACACAAATGACTCTGTAGTATCAATTGAAAACTCAGATAAGGAATAAACAACAGTTTGACAACGTTCTAAATAAAGCCAATTTAATGTGCGTGTCGATTGCTCAAATGAGAAGGGGGCGAATATCCTTAAAAACTATGGGTGTGGTCAAAAATGATATTTCCGATCACACCCTTGTGTGCGACAGTCAGAATACTTTCTAGATCCGCCCCTTGATTCTTTAAAATATTTTCATGATGGAGAAGGACAGTGACAAAGACCTGAGCTTTCTTCCTCAGTTTTTACCAAATGTAAACGTTGTGTCACTTAAAAATGGTTTATGAATAATTTTAGGCTCAGAAGTAAACAGCAAAACTTGCGACTGCCGAAATTGAGAATGTTTATGTCGTCCTGACGTAAGCAACCTTAGACGCGAACACGAGGCAAGCAAATGGGCTACTGATTTATTTTTACCCAATTGATGGCCTAAACAAGAAACAAGACGAGTTGATCATTGAAGACAGTAATACAAAATTTGTATGGAATGTCAGATAGACAATGTCCAAGACGAAACGGCAGGAGGTATTAATGACATCAAGTCTTCAAGAATTTGAGCACCAGAAGTTTAAGAGTTTATCAGGAATTGACAACAGTAAAAAGGGAAGCATCGATCAGCCAATTATTGATTTGGTATCATTCATAAACAACTTAAATGATTTCTTCACAACAAGTTCCTGTTCTGGCAGAATCGCTGTAATATCAGAGGTTAGTTAGTTATGAAAAAGCATAAAATGTATGTCTGCATAGCATGTATAATTAAAAATAAAATCGTCTCTGTTTGGAAAACTCGCTTAACGCAGCGCAGCATTTACGTCTATTCAGTTCAGTTTCAAATCCTACGATTTATGGCACATATGCTATACTCTACAAGAAGCTCTCTCAATAGATGAAATAATTGAGGTTCCATATTTCTTTTCTTAGGGCAGTTCATCTCTATTCTTCCTATTTGAATTTACTAATGTTTTATCTGAATTGTTTGAATTATATCTACTACTATTTGCCCCTAATCAAAATACTTTTCTACAAAAAACTTTTGTACCTTTGACTAAGGGGTTGTCAGTGACTAATGTTGTACCATTTTTATGCAATCAGGGTGATGCTAGGAAGAAAGGCTGTAATTGGTTGTACATGTCACATGCTACAAGCAGCCAGTCAGACATTGTAAGTATTTTTATTTCTTGCAGTTTTAAAACAGTATTCTATTTTGTTAGAATCACAAGAGTGTTTTGGGGGATAAATCATACTTAAGATGTATTCAGATGTATATATGTTTTACTTATTCTGTGGCAAAATTTCAAATGATATCAACTGCAATACTTCGTAATAATCATGACTCTTTTATTTGAAATTTTTATGAGCTATGACAAGTTGTTTTCTTTTCTTGTTAAAATTTCTTTATCTTTAATTCAAGAAATATTTCTTGGCACAGATGACATCAAGAAAAAGTTGAGATGGCAATGTTAATCGTTTTATGTTAGAAATTTGAATATAACCACATATAAATGAAGCTGTATTTTATTTTCTAAACAAACAGGTAAAAGCTGTGAAGGACTCAATAGACTCTGCAACTGCAACTTTTAAATATGAAGCTTTTGTGCTTCATGTGCAATGTAAAACGTTGGACAAAGCACAGAAAATGGTATGACTTATTTTTCATTTTTTCCTTTTGGATAACATGATTAAAAAAGAGATTGAGAATGCACCAAAGAGATTCCAATCTCGAATTTGCAGGGTTTCTATTAGACATTTCAATCAAAGTCTAAATTGAGATTGTTTGTAAGTAATTTGTGCTACTTTCTACTTTCCTTATGTCATTCAGTTCTTTGATACATTTAAAGCTAATGCTTTGAAGCTCCTTGGTAAGCTCGATTCTTTCATGTTTTATGATAAGAGCTTATAATTTTATTCTTAAAGCTCCAAAGTGCACTTCAAGCAGGCTTCAGAAATTCTGGTCTGGTAATTGGCAAAAAGAAAAGAATTATGTTGGTAAACAGTTTTACTTTTTGTATTTACGTAGTTGGGTTTCAAATATTGTTTTGCTGGGTTTTCATAGTACAGAAAGGACAAAGAATATTTCTGATGTTCATTTTTAGAACAATGGGTTTTGCAAAACATTTATTGTCTGAAATTTCTAATGCCATCACCACCCCTTTGAATTTAAATAGTGACAAATTGTTTGTTTTACCTAACCATCTCTGGAAATTCTTTTAAGCTGATTGGCTTTTTGAGCTATCAAATCTTTAGTTCCAAGGTGGCCTTTCATTTGGAATGGGAGACTGATGCTACTGTTCATCATAAAGTCTAAGAAGCCATAATATTAGAACTGTTGTTTAAAGTAATAAATCTAGAAGCACTTTGTGTAGAATTTTTTGTCAATTTTCTTCTGAAATCTACTCTTTTTATATTTTATTCTCCCAAAATTTAATGCCGAAAATCAATGGGTCCAAATTTTTTTGCTTAATGTAAGCAATATTGAGGTACTTTTTCTTTTCACTAGGGAATATATATTTGGTCAGCTTTAAATAACTTAGATTTTTCATGCAATGCAAAATGGATAATATCCTGTGAGGATGAAGCTGTTATTGTTGTTATTTTATACAACTACTTGTAACATTTTTATTTGCTATTGTAAAAGGCAAACAAGTCTGATTTTCAACCTTGGAAAAATTAATGATTTTTAGCAATGGTTTTTAGCATTTTCTTAGCAAAATTTGTTTTGGAATTTGTTTCAAATCATATGTTCTTTTTATGAATTTCAGTAATGAAAATAAGCCCATCGTTATATATTGTATTGTTCAGGGTGAAAATGTGTCTATTTCTGTCATAATTGTAGTCAATAAATGTTTTAGGCAGTACGAAGTACACATGCTATGGAAGTACCACTTGTTCTGAAAGGCAAGCTTATGGTTTCTGAGGAGGTAATCTTTTAAACATTTAACTCCACTTTAAAGTTGTACAGTTTCTTAAATAGGGCTTCCAATTGTCAGAAATGAATATTCTTATCTTTGAAATTGAAAAGAATAATTTCTACCACCTAAATACTAATGTTTCTGACATTTGTATTTTCACAGTATATAGCAAACATTGTTGAAATTTGTAATGAAAAGCTAGAAGAAAACTTCAAAAGGATTGACAGGTAACATTGAGACACCTTTTATTCATTGACGATTTGTTTGGCTGAGAATCCCTTTTGACCATTTTGAAAAATTAGATTTTGTAATTAATTAGATTTTGTGATTATTGTTTGATCTTAAACTGAGAGACTGTTTACACTCCATGTTGAATTCAACATGGACTAACTAACTTTCATCTCAACAAAGAAATTTCAGAATTGCTTTGTTGAAGTGAAAGTTAAGAATTGTTAGTCATGATATGTTATTGGTTTTTTGGATAATGAATTCAGACAATTTAGCTTAACATTGTCTTGACCTGTGTCTAAATACATCTTGTAAACTTTAGAAAAATAAGCAGTAAGTTTAAATTTCAGCCCATGTTAAACTGAACAAATGTTAAAATTTATCAGTTTCAGCAAAGTTATAATCATGAACATATCTCTACTTATGTTAGCAGCCTCTCAGCTCTGCTATATCCTTTCCTAAAAATTGATTTAACCTTGCTTTTTCAGAAGATCTAAAGCTTTTTCTCTATGTTTGTTGATTGATTAGTTTTTTTTATATATTTATATCCTCATCACCCCGATTTAGTAGCAACTACCAGGGCATTTAGACATGTGAATAAAATGACATAATTGCAGTTAATGAAACAAAGCAATTACTTCATTTGCTTATAAAATATTACAATCCTTGTAGATTTTACAATGCACTGAAGGCAGTATTTCAAGTGTGATAGAAGGATGAGAAGTTGCTATGTTCCTGGATAGCCCTGTCAAGAAATGGAACACATGCCCTACATTGCTTAAGAGAAGATTAAAAGTTTAACTCAGATTACTAATATATATTTATTGCCATCTAAACATTTCCCTTAGATAAGAAGGAAGTCATCAAATGGAAGGGAAATTTTATTTTTGCTGATTTTGTAAGAACTTATTAAAACGAATATTATCTTTATTGGTGGCAAAAGTTGCTCAAAAGACATTTTTCCTTTCACCGGGCAATTCCATTACCAAGCACATTGATATATTGTAGATGTGATAGAAATAGTTTTATGGAAAAAGAATTTCTCACATGGAAACAAAGTTTTAATGTTTATATAGGTGTATGCTGTTACCCTTATATAGGTTATACTGTTATCATTCAAGCTTTTCAATATTTTCAAAGTTTTTGGGCTAGTTTAGTATCTTCCAATACCTAATTGTCTGAGATATGTATCTGAGCTTGAATAATATTTGAATTTTTATTAGTTTCAGTCTTCTTGTATGCACCAATTCTTTTTAAATGAGCTTCAATGTTTGATTCGTTTTGGCTTCCCAGTTTGTGGATGGGCAGAGGAATTCTATATTTTGACTGTTTAATTGGATGATTTACCTCACATTGCACCCATTCCTCTTTGTAGAAATCTAATTTTTTGGAAATTTCTCCATTTTCTATTGTATTTGATCGACACATTCTATGCATTTTATTGTTTTTAAATCCAACATAGCTTCTGCTTTTCCTGCAAAACAGGCTGCTGTGTTGGTGTTTTACCTTCCCATCATTCTTTAGATGATAATCTTTCCTGTGCCCATACTTTCCATAAACTTTGTTTGGGTAAGATTTTGTAGGCCATGTAAAAGCGAAGGATTTTCTGTTCTTGTGATATATTCTTTTTCGAGTATCATCTTTTTCAAGTATTTTGTACGATATGCCATTATCCAATGACCCATGTATACTTGATTCCCTAGCTTTCGCCTCAGTCAGTTTGACGGGATTTTCCGTTTTAGAATGACTCTCTGTTTCGGGAAGGTCTCCTCTCTGAAATTTTAGCTCTTGGCTTTCAGAAGCTGGTGTCTGAAAAGCAGGTTTTTTAAGCACTTCTGAAGAAGGCTTGCCAACTTTTCCTTTTAGACTGATGTTTGCATTTTGATCATCTTGCTCCTTGGCAGGGATTTTTCTCTTTTCATTGACAAGTTTGGCTTGTTCGAATTTACCAGGCTCAAGTTCAAAAAGATATCGATTTGCCATGAGACTTTGAGCATATTCTCTAGCAGATTTTTTTCTGCACGTGATTATTTCTGCGTACAATCTTCTTTGCACTTGACGTAATTTCTTTTCACTTTCCCTTGCACCCCGAGTCGCTTTTCTATAAAATCCTGCGATTTTGTTATGAACATAACCAGTGCCCAGTTGTTTCTAGAATATGTAATTATTTCGACTGTTATTTTTGCACTAAACATGGTTATAAACATGATATCCTTTGAGTCAATCGCTACTTGGAATATAACACTGTTTTCAACTGCCTGCAAAATGAAAATTTATGAAGTAGTACTCAAATCACAAAATCACATAATCCTGTCATTCAATCAGTGCCTGTCAATCTCATAATCCTTTTATAACTTTCAATATGTAGAACAATCCACTTAAAGTTTTAAACTTGTTGAAAAATCTTACCACTTCTGAGCAGGAAAAGAAATATTGACTCCATATTTCCACAACCTCTTTAACACATTCGCCTTGAACTATTGTTTGTAATCTTGCAGATCGACTGTCAATCTAAAAGAGAAAATAAAAGATAACAAATACAGAATAAGAAATGTGTTTTATATGCAATGCTTGCTACAAAGTAAAAGAAAAACCCTATGAACCATGGCTATTTTGTGCTATGCTATGTCCCTTGCACAATTCTGCCAATGTTTTCCCCTAGGCATACATTTTTTCCGTGCTAATTCATGAATCATTTTATATGGACTCCTGAAAAGCACTCTGTTTGTGAAGCCCACTTATATATGCACCCTTTTTACCTGCTAAATCTTTCCACCCACCTTCGTGTAAAAAAGTGCTATTTACAGCCAAGCACTTCGCTTCAGACGTTTGATTACAGACAACAATGAACTCCAAAAAACCTCAAAAAACTTCGAAAAAAATCTAATCATGAGAGGTTATGAATCTCAAAATATCACCACCGAATTTAGTAAACTGACATATGTCACCCAAAACGAGCTTCTCTTCCCAGGAAACCCCACCAACAATGAAACCACCCCTCAGAGCACCCAGACAGGGGGCCCGCACTACCTCAACTTCGAACCCCCTCCACCAGAACCACAAGCTCTACCTTTTGTTGTCCCATTCAAGATCAAAACTATACATATAGGCTCCATCCTTACTAAACATTGGCACTTGATTTCAGCTGATGCTTATCTTAAACAAATATGGAACAACACCAGACTGATTCTAGCCCTTACTAGAAGGCCTAACCTTAAAGATCAATTGGTCCACTCTAAATTAGGCCATTAACACAAAGCCGCTTCTCGAAGCATCGTGCGCCTTTAGCTTTATCAACATATAAATATTATACTAGAGACACAGTTCCGTCTAAGGTACGGCATCTACTGATTATTGAACTTTCATTGTTATTACCTATATATATTTATTTTGCAACCGTGAACCTGGACGCAGGATTGCGAGGGGCGCCCACTAGAAACGGACATACCGAATTAAAGCCCCGGAATGTCCCTCGTGGGTTTCTGGCTGATGAGCTGCTTTTTATCATTTTCTGCCCATTTACAGGCTAATTGCTCAAAACACACAAGGGGCACACACAACCGCCCCCATCTGATTTTAAGGCTGTAACCAGGTGGTAGTGACTACTCCTTTTTTCTCCTTTTTTCTCCTTTTTGTCCTTTTGGATTTTACAATTTTATTCACACAATGGTTTTTTAGTTTTTACCTTCTATGCCTATAAAAACATTGCAAGGCGTTTCCCAAAAACTATCTTTGTTTTATAAGAGCGGACAGCATTCTGATGCAAAGTCTTTTCTCAGGGGACTCAGCTGTGGGGTGAAACTGTTATTCCAATAAAAAGGGCAAAGTCTAATTGTTTTAAACGAAAGGAAGGTCATTGCAACACGTAGGAGCAACTACTCTCATAATTGATGTTGAAAAAGGATATTCTTTTGTAATTCTAGTATTCTTTTATATGCTCTTGCAATTTAACAGTAGAAGTTGGCAAAAGATTTTTATTCAAAAAAATTTGGAACTCATTTTAATGTCCTAGTGATACATGACCAGCTGATCTCCACTTTTTCCAACCTTCCAATCAAAATTTCTGTCTGGCGCCACTGCTTTAGTATAAGAAAACTAAATTTTTCTTACTCCCATTAGCCTTGATTTTGGTAAGCCCTAGTTCTTAGCTTGCAACAATCTATACCATGCCAATTACGACAGCTATATCGAATCAAATGTTTTTTAATGTTGTTTACCATTGAATAAAGCTTGTTCAGCTCTTTGAGTATTGTAGCTGCCACAGCCCTGATCTGCAAAAGAAATTCAATATTGCACAAGGCTGAGTATTTCTAACGGTTTAATAAATACTTGGCTGATAGGTATTCAATGGAACTCGAGATAATAAGCAATTAGCAAAATTTTCATCGAGATTGGAATAGGCCTTATATCAGTCAAAGAGCGGGAAAATTCTGAATGCTGACAAAAACGATCAGTGTATACATATTTGAAGACATGGGTGCCTCCGTCAACTGTATAATGCATTCGTTCAAATCTGTTTCAGTTTAAGGTCATGTTTTCCGTCAATTCGAGTTACATCCAAGATGCCTTTTCATATTTGTTCAATTTAAAAAGACAACTTATGATGAAAACAGACACACAGACTTTGGGTTTAAACTTAATTTGCAAAAAGCACAATATCTAAAAGTGTTCTATTCAAAGGATTTTTTAGTAAATTCATACTAATGGGTGGCAACAGTCCCGTTCGAAAAACAGTCACCAATAAAAAGCGTTACCTGGTTTTGCGCTTGCGATTGGTAGCTCTTTTGAATGAGATGATTAAAGAGTTTTGTACCATTTCTTCTTTCATTTGGGTTTGCAAGGCTTTTGATTTTTGAGAATAAAAGATCTGAAAATAGAATTTATCTCTATTTCAGTATGTTTTTATAATTTGAAAGATATTTAATTTCCCGTATATTCATGACACTCCCGTAGAAGATAAAACACCTGCACCTCACTGTAGAATTAAAAGGTCTCTTCAAGCTTTCATTTGTTTCTACATTCATCAAAATCAAAATTTTTAATTTGCCTTGGGAACTTTGATTTTGACATCTAAAAGTTTTGATAATCAATACGGATGAATGTATGATGTATTTAGACCTGTCAACCTATAATTTTCAAAACCTGGAGATTTCAGATTTTTTGTTGAGAGAAACAGGAAGATTTGGCCAAAAATTGGGAGGTCCCTGGAATTTGTTGATTTTTTGTAAACAACATACCTGTAAAAAATATAATGTTGTACAAACTTTTCCTTAATGGCTTAACACTAACAAAAACTCTATAGGAAAAGCTTTGCTGAAAGACAAGGAAAAACAGGGAGGAAATCATAAAAAACCGGGAGAAAGCAAGCAAAACCTGGAGTCTCCCGGCAAAACCGGGAGAGTTGACAGGTCTGTAGGTATAGATGCGTGTACTACATAGTTTTTCTCCGTTATTTAACAAATGGAGTCATGGATAATATCAATTGATGACTCTTTGAAATCAATTTTAGCAGCTGAAATCCTTAACTTTCCTAACACAAAAACACTTACCGGTGTTTCTTGATATTTGATTATGAAGACAACGTAGCTCTTCACTGCCATCTACTGAGCGAAACCAAATATGGTCTAAATCTTGAACCTAGTAGAAATATGTACCAGTGCTTTTAATGGCAAATTTGAACCATACAAAACCAGTACAGTTAGTCTTCGGAATTTTCCAACCTCTTTTTTATTTCTTATTTTCAACTTATCATTAATTAGTAAATTAAATGATATTCATTGATAGGTCATTGCTTTTGTTGATGTTTCTAATAACGTTAAAAGCCCGTTGATTTTGGCTGACAAGAGCAACGTAGGTCAAATTCTTCATGTTAAGTAATTTTGCGAGGTAGACGTGAATTCAAAGCAATTGGTTAAATATGTATCTAATGAGAATTTCAGCACAATGCTTAGTATCATAATGTTCATCCTGAGAGGTTTATTCAAGGTATTTTTCTGGCATCATTAAGCCACGCCCATAAACATACTTTTATTTTAGAGCAAATCATTGGATAGGTCTGTAAAAGAAACTTATAATTAAAAATAAATTATGAAGTAAGTGATGAGTTTAGAATTGAAACTAAGTAGAACCAGAGAAGAACAAAGATGGAGAACAAATTTTTGTATATACTCAGTACCTACCGCGTTCTCGCCATTAAGTTAACACTTCGATGAAAAGTTTCACGAAATCTTGTTCTTTTCTAAAATTTCATTCTGTTTTTTGTTTTATAATTGGAAGACTTAAAAAATGTTGGCATTTTACATTATTAATCAGTGAAACATTTTAAAAAATTTACAAAAAGTGTGTACTTACACCACCTCTGTTCAAATCACAGCGTGCCTTTACCGCTGCAGCCATTTCGAATGGAATGCTCGAAAGTTCTCTTGAAGAGAAAATCAAGAAATCTTTCTCTCATTATCGCTTGATTGTTCAGCTTCTATCAAACTTTCAATGCAATTCAATTCACGTTTTCTAATTACAATTCAAGGTATTGGAAAACCGCCAAGGACCTTTTTAAGCAGTGTGCTTTAAAACTTTTGAACTTTTCTCGTTGAATAAGAACGTCAAATATTTCTAAAACACTTACAAGATATTTGTATGCCCTTCTTTCAGGCAGCTAACCTTTTGATGGTCATGTTACTCATATTTTTGCTTTGTAAATTTGACTTATCATTCATGAATTCAAAACGATTTTAAATGTTACGACGATCCAAATTAAGGTATAAAATGTTAATGAAAATATATGAAAGCTTAAAATATAGAGAAAGCAAAACATTTTGAAAGCCTAAAGGGCGAGAAAATGTTTGAGAATTCCTTCAACATTGAAAAAGGAGCAGAGAATTCATACCACATGAGAGAAAGCATACTGGTGTGAACATTCGAGTTATCGTATTGATAACCAAGATTATTTCTACAAGAATGTTGTTTATAAGAATATTCAGGCTCAGAATCATCCAGTTTTACTCTAAGAATATTGCTCAGCTCACATCTTGGTGCCTCATTTCGGCAGTTGCCTGTTTTGCGATGTTCATACCAAAAAACTGCGTGACTGACAAACCTGTTTCAAAAAGGGTGGTTCTGTTTGATGTTTTTCAAAAAGGGCGATGTTTTCCTAAACCATGTCAGATTTGATAAAAGAAAGAATACTTAAAAAAATGTTCAGGCTCAGAATGAAAATTTCTCAACAAATCGAGGCAAGACAAAATGTAAAGTATTTTAAAAAAAATAGAAATGTTGTCAAAAATGTATCTGTTAAAGTTTATCGAATATGCATCATCACATGACGCAGAAACTATACTATTTCAAAAATAGGCGCAACTTAACGAACGACTTCACTCTTTCTTCCATTCATGGCTGTATTGCTATGAACAGAAGAAGGGACTTTTGTTAAAAAATCCTCAGAAAACTAGCAAAATGTAGAAAAGAGATAAACATGGTGGGGATCCGGCTCGCTAAGCTCTACAGACCCATTTTTGGCCTTTCCTTTATCATGTTAATCATGTTGATATCAAAAGTTGCCTGAAAATCGCACTGAGCACTGCTGAGAGCTGCAGCTCAAAACCTATAAGGCATCGCGATCACTATAAGACAGACCGGTAAAGAGCAATTTTCAATGCCTTCTAATGTTGCTGCCCCTCCACAAACCGACGAGCAATCATTATTTTTCCATTGTTCTAAAACAAAAGTGCCTCTCCAAAAATATTTCTTTCTACGGTATTGAAAGGTACAAAAGGATATGATTCATCAAATTGGTCTTTAAATTTTTTTCTCGAGAATTTCGGGAAAAAAGCGTTTGGACAAAACTTTCGGACGAAGAAACTTTCGAACGAGGAAACTTAGATTTTGGACGAATAAAGTTACACACGAATTTTGGTCCAAAATTTTCGGACTTTATGTAGACAAATGACTCAGTTTGATATTTTTTAAAATAGCCAAAGTTGTTTTGACCATATCTTTCACACAAGGGCAGGTTTACATAAGTCTAAGGAATTTTTCCGAAATTTGAGGAAATTTTCGTGCGAGGTTAAGGAAAATTACACGAAGCAAAGTGAGAACACTGAGCCCAAGCGAGGCTCGCTAAAGTGGCACCCATTTCAAAATTCAAAAAGAAAAGGGAAAGTTGGGGTGCAGAAACTGCATCGAAATCGCTGCATGAATGCTTAGAAGGTATCTTATTAGCTTGATATTTTCACTGGGTCAGTTTTAGAATTTTGATCTCTTTTTTGCCTTGTTCAAGCTAGGCCAATACGTAGTATATTAGACAGACTCGTAGTCACAAACTAATTTTTTTACAATAATACAAACTTGCAAAAGAGGGGAGGCCACACATAAGAAAGATTGTGGAAAAATCTCGTATTTTCCAGAAGTGAGGACTTTGAACTGGGTGTTTATCACATACTCATGTAGGGTTTTACCCTTGTCCAAATGTAAAACTACAATGGTACTAGAAATGTCAGAAGTATTGCCATATACAACTTAAAAGGGTTGAGCATGTTTCTGCTAGAAGAATCAGAGCGAACAGACATACCTTGTGCCATATTTTTATCATATACTTTCAGTTGTGTGTGTTCTCAAATGTTTAAAGTTTTCTATGTTTTTATGTCCATTTTACTTGCAAATCTAGGCCAGGTTGATTTACAAGAATTGAGTATATCTTGAGACTGATGGTACGTTCTCGCATCCAATTATTGACATCCAAAGTAACAATTAATAGAAGGCAAAGAGCCTGAGCCTCTGGATACTCTGCCAATATGTAAACAACTTCACTACTGCTTCATCACTAAATATAATTTGTCCTTAAGTAAGCAGTTTAAAGGTTTTGTATGATAACTAGTCTTGTTCCCTTGATAAGGTCTCTTGTTATGGCTTCCAACTGCAGCAGAAGATTGATTGCAGTTTGTCAGATGACATCCTCCAACAACAAAGAAAGAAACCTTGAGGTTGTAGCTCAACTTGTGAAAGAAGCTTCATCAGTAGGTGCAAAGGTACTCAATATTAGACTCATTATGATAATCATAATTATGGTTTAATCCTTCTAATTACTAATGAATCTCTCAGCTTTATGAAATACATTGCAGGGCTGCAGAGAGGGAGTCAAGGAGAGGGGCAAATTGCCCCAGGACCCTCAGGTCTATGGAGCCTCATCAAGTAACGAATTCCTTTTTAAGTGTGGTATTGTTCAAACGTAGCAAAAGTATTCTGGTCTTGCCCCAGAGCCTCCAAAGCCTCCAAAGCCTCTCAACAGCCCTGATACATTATACTCAAATGGCAAACTGAAAGAACTTTATGAAACATTTTGCAACCCCTCTAATGCTTGGAGTATTGTCTGCAATGCAATTGTGCACCATGGGGGGGGGGGATCTAATCTTCAATAATGAACAATGTACTTGATCTTCTTTATTCAGACAAGACAGAATGGGGAAACCTTTTCAGGCTAAGGCAGTCTGCTACTAAAGGGTATCAAAATGATTTACTACTAGGCTCTTTTAATAAAATTTTTAGGCTGTTTTTCTTCCTGAATGCTTTGATTATGTTGGTGAAAACAGATCACAGACAGTTGAACTAGCAGAGCCACTGCATGGAGACACTATAAACAGGATGAAAAAAGTTGCAGCAGAATGCAATGTTTGGCTCTCGTTAGGTGGATTTCATGAAAAGGTATGGTTTAGAAATCATCCAGGTTTATTTGATTTGTGTATAAATTTCATTTTTATGGTCGGAATGCCGAATCAGAGGCACCTACACAAGGGGGGGCAGAGGGGGCAATAAGTGCCCTGAAATATGATGACTACTTTGACTACTCTCGTTATGTTAATATCTATTAGAAAATACTAGAAAGATAATAACACCAGCACAAAAATGCAGAGAATGAAAAGTTTGTCTGTGACAAGGTCGGCCACATAGGGAGAGCGGCAAAGATAATCAATGATAAACCAAAGCTGTGTACTCCAGAAGTACTCCAGGAACCTAAGGAGGATAAATTGGTATAAAAACTTAGCGGGCAATCAAAATTTTACAACCAGCCCATTTATAACAACTATGATTTTTATAAAACCAAAACTTGTGAATAGTGAGTGACAAAGCCATTTAATAACCATTTTCATTTATAGATAATTTCGTCAACATTTTCTTTATGTTTAGAATCTTTGTTGGTAAAAAACCCAGCTGTATGGGTGGCACATATTCAAGTTAATATTTTATTATATTACCCCACCCTCGCCCCCTCCCACCTAGGAATGCGTGATTATGTTAGTAGAAAAATTCAATGATTTGCCTTCGGCACCAACACTGCCCCTCCTGCCCTAATCTTGTGCAGGCGTCCCTGTGCCCAATTCTTATTTTTAATGGATGACAAAAGCATCTGTGAGTTTATCACAAGTACATAATAACATTTCAATCAGATTCTTTTTCAAAGGCACCCTGGTTCCTGTACTAAGGCAGTAATTATTTGATGATAAACCCGGCAAAAGAACTTAAGTTGCGTTCCTTTTTTGTGGCACAATTACTGTAGTAAAGGTTTTAGGAGTTAATTTTTTGTAATCATTTGAAAACCATATTAGAAAATATGACTTTGGAATAAACTTCTAAGTTTTTTATAGAGTTCAAGTTGACTTCCTATCTTGAAGTACGGTTTCATAGTCTTGGGAAAAAGCTATCAGAAACGCTTTTTGTTAGTTTTCTAATAAAACTAAATTCAAACTTCCCTTCACCTTTTAAGAACCAATATTAGTCTGATTGATGATTTTGATTAATCAACTTTTCTTTGGAATTTACACGTATCAGAATGTTTCATTTCTAATTCTGAGAAGGTAAAGAAATGTCTCTAGCATCTTGGTTCAATGCAAGTTGCAAAGTGGGGGGCCAAGGGTAAGGTAAATAATTTGCAAAAAGGCTCTTTGTTTCACAAAAATTTTGGGAGATACAGCATAGCCCTCTGCCTCCATCTTAAGGGGCCCAGTCTAGCATAGCAATTCTTGCCCATAGTAAGAAACTTAGAAACATAGTAAGAAGCAGTTAAATGAAGGATGTAGAAGGATTCCACAATGCTGAGCAACTCTTTTAAAGTTGTAGTCTGTGAATTTATGAATACTCTTGTTACAATTTTTACAGGGACCTTTGGAGGATGAAAGAAAAGTATATAACTCACATGTATTGATTGACAACCATGGGGTTATCAAGGAGGTATATAGAAAAACTCATTTGTTTGATGTCAACATGAAAGGTGGGGCTGTTTTAAAGGAAAGTGAGTATGTTATTCCAGGGACATGTCTATCTCCACCTGTTGCATCTCCTGTGGGTAAAATCGGAATGCAAGTTGTATCCTTTTCATAGTTTTTTTTGCCAGATGCTTAACTCGTCCCCGAGTGCTTTTTGATTCGACAAAGCTATCATTTTTAACAGATTTCGACATTCACCTTATTTCCTACTGCGTTTTCAAACGTTCTTTTGGTCGATTTATTTTTTGCCAATGGTCTTTTATCAATGATAGCCAGTGAAAAGATTGGCTTTGACGTTGGTTCCTGGCATTCCTTAACATTTATCAGTGCTACGACATCCGTTTTCCAGAACTGTCTTGTACACAGGCACAAATGGGTGCAGATATACTGACGTTTCCTTCAGCATTCACCGTTGTGACGGGGATGGCTCATTGGGAGGCGAGTTGAATTCTACTTTCCTTAATTTCAATTAAGATAAGATAATACAGAAAAAAATTGAGGAGATTTGCTATCTCTTGCTTGGACCCAAGCGATTTCAGTTGATGATCATCTCAGAATTTGCAAAAAATCATAACTCGGCTTTCAAGGTATGGTATGATACACCTGCCGAAATTCGTGCCCTACCAACAAAAGATTTGTAAAGACAACATAAAATGCATCAAAAGAGCTAGAATCTCCAACACAAATTCTAGCTGGAAGATTGGCAGGCAACGGCTAGACTTAAAGTGCTTATTCTTACGATTTATACACATAGTTGAAATATGTTTAGCTTGCTGGGTTTTTTACTTTTTGTTAAGATAACTATGAAAAACTGAACAATAAGGCACCTTGCCAAAATTTATTACACTTATCTGTTACATTTATTTATCACATTTATTTATCAAATTTATCACACCGTTATAAGAAAATTCCGTTAAGTTTGAGAGGAACAGTCAAGCAATTCAATTTCATGCCAACAAAATATGTTTAATTTTAGGGACAAATTTTATAACTTATATTTACGATTCATTTGGCCACTTATACCATCTGTTTCATCTAGTTTCCTCTCTATCTTATTTTATTGACTCAAACCGGGTGCAATACTTGTACTATTCAGCGAGTCTTCTTTTCTTTGCTCTTTCATTTATTTACTGGCTGTTTCATTTACTTTCTTCCTTTGCGTTGACCCACCTCGCACACCAGATTTTGGGGATGCGATTTTCATCCACCGAATTCTATTATATTAAGTAGTGCGTGATTGTTCTATTCTAAGTTTTATTTGTATTTTATCAGTGTATCACGAGAGCTTTACTTACTACATTTAATTCATTAAAAAAGCACATCAGTTGATGATTCTATTGGCTTGCCAGAAACTATTTATCATTATATACAACATAATATCATTTTCACATACTGCGTTTCCCGATATTACTTTGCTTTACATCTAATATTATTGTTTCTTCTGGAGTATGGTCATTGATTCTAGTATTTTGAATTTTTCTCTTTTTTGAAATTATATCTAAATGTACACAGGTTTTGTTTATGATGGAGTGTGGTCATTGATTCTAGTATTTTGAATTTTTCTCATTTTTGGAAATATATCTAAATGTACACAGATTTTGTTTATGATGGACCTTCATCCCAATCAGGTACTTCTTAGAGCAAGAGCTATCGATAATCAATGTTATGTTGTCGCTGCTGCTCAAGTTGGCCAACATACTGAACAACGACGATCATATGGCCATGCTATGGTTAGTCTTACTATCCTAAATTGCTGTTGTTTTGAAAATAAGAGGACTAAAGAGATTTTTAAGTACGCTTTATTGAACTTCTATCATTTCGATGAATAACAGCACTGCCAACCACCCTATTTTGCCCAAGAAAGTAGGTATGATCTCCCAGTCCCCAAGCAGCGAGCCAAATTCTCGTGGTACTAGTCTACTACATGTAATGGTTACTTAAATTAAAAACAATAGAAACTAGAAGATTCGACCAGGATCCACCAGGGACGGGCAACAACTACCAAGGAATGAGCAGCTATCCGTACAGTCTAAACAGGATTTTGGTATAGCCTTTGGTGCTACTGTATTGTTGTTTGTTAAGGTCAATGGGTAACCATGCCTATCATGCTCCCATTGGCATTGTCTTTGTAATCTTGTTCTTGTAAAATGTACTTTTTCAGACTGTGTAAAAAAATAGGAATGAGCAATAAGAACCTGTAAATGAATAATTACCTTAATACACGAAAATAGCACGATACATTAATTAATGCGAATTGGAAAATTCTTCATTAAGTTCTTATCCGTTATTAAATGTCTAGCGTTAAATAAATATCCGCTTATTTCATCCCGCCTTGATTTTCAATGTAACTTATCAAATTACTGAAAATAGCCAGATTTTACGATTATATCTTAAATGAATTATTATGTCTGAAAATGTAGATAATGGAAAGCGTCCAACACGTAAGGACCGGAAAGTGTTCTTTTCACAAGTTCTATCAAAAATAAATCATCTTTTCCTAGTTTTAAGTAAGGTACAAGAGAAACTTAAAATACTTTTTATACATTTGAATGTCCTCATTATCAACTGCTTCCCCTTGAAATTCCACACATTCGTCATCAATCCTTAGTACTTTTCTTTCGAGCCATCAAAACACTCTCCACGGGGATACTCGATCTTTTTCACTTTAGCCACTAAAATTGACATTTTTAGGCTCACCCCACGTAACTGATGCCTGTATTAGAATCTCCAATCCACCTAGACTTGCAGCTTTTCTGTCATTTTTTGTTATTTCTACACTGAATTTGAATGTATTTCAGTTAAAAAAATTTGCTGACATTGAAAATTCGCGTTAAAAAAATGTCATTTGAATATTTGAATTTGTGATGAATCGCGTTCATTACCACACGTTTTGAAATCAAATCTCGCGATTCGCGTTATTTTGTGATCGCAATAATTTGTTCCGCGTTATTTTGTGTACCGCGTTATTTTTGTGTAATAAGGAAGTAGATTTTTCGTTTTATGTGTTCATATTTGCAAAAACCTTCGTTCCTTTTTTTAGAGTCAATGTTTCCAACAACTTTTTCCTTATTTAATATTTAACAATACTGCCAGGTCTGTGATGATATAAAAATGGTAATGGCAACAAATTGTTAAGCCAAATCAGATCAAATCTAGCTAAATCTTAATTGCCTTGCCTGCCAGTGCAGTCTATAACATTTCTGACTAAAAGGTAAAAAACTGTTTCACTACTAGGAAATGTTATCAAAGTGGGTGTTTTGTTTTTAACAATGAAACCAGGGCTACCAAAAATAGGGATTTTTGTAAAAAATCAAGAATCATTTTTTCCTCTTAAAATACATATAACATCTTCCATTCATCATGCATAAAATATATAAAATCTTCAGTGACATTTGGATGGGGATCCATATAGGCATACTGTTGATATTTGAAGGATGCCAAAGGCTCATTAATTGTGATTTTCGGGGGTTAGGAAGTCAATTGTGTATTATGCAAAGACTGCCAGAGATAACCAGGTCAATTATTTTCTGTAAATGAACATGAGATCCTTGCTTATAGTTAATTTGCATTGTAATTTAGGTGTTTTAGTTGTTGAAGGCCTCTGTCAGGTTGTTTCTTTTGTTTTCAGGTTGTCGACCCTTGGGGAGCTGTAGTGTCACAGTGTTCTGAAGGAGTTGGGTTCTGTCTTGCAAACCTGGACATTGATTACCTAGAAAAGGTACGGGAAGGTATGCCTATATGGAAACATAGGCGTTATGATCTGTACAATAATCCATTGAAAACTTAGATGTGTTTTTTTTTCAATAAACCTTTTTCTATCCTTAAAGAATGAATGCGACAAATCACAAGAAACAGTAAATAGTTCAACTACAGAATGCTTGGATGATTTGTCTGAAAGTTAAACTAGCAACATAGCCCATTCAAAACAGGTAAAAGACAGGTAAGAAGAAATGTCAAACCATGCAATTAATAACAGAGTAAGAACACAGCTCTTTTAAAAATGTAACAGTTTTATCATACCATATGATTCAAGAAATGTGATTACACAAAAACATCCTTGGAAAATTATGGTAATCTCAAAGCAAAATGTTACAAGTAGCAAGACAATGAAAAGATCTCTAATCAAATGATCAGGGCACCACTTTGACTCTCATTATTAACTAAACAGTTTAAAGGCTACATTACGACACAGTTTAAAGGCTACATTGCATCTAAATAATTGTAATTTTGTTCCTTGTGAAAAGTATGTCCATTAAATGATTTCATTTTTAGATGATATTTTTAACGTATCCATACAAACCTACACTTATCTGAGGTTGTCTAAACTATCCCTAGCTTCGGCAGTTAATATCATATTTATGAAAACAAATCAAACAATACTGCAGCTATAAGAATTATGACACTGGAAACTTAGAACAGTAACAAAATTAATTTTTGATAGCTTTATTAAATGCCCAAATAAAAAAGTAATTTTTAAACATTAAAGCTGAAAAACATATTGATAGTTAGCAAAAACATAGTTTTCTTGGGTCATTACTGACAAACACTTTCTGAATGCTTTTCTAATCAAAAGACCCTGTCATAATTAGCTCCGTTCATGTTCATATTTTGTTGTATTGGTTTGTGGGATGGTCCTGCTTGTGGTCTTGCTGGGTTTGCTCTTCTTGGTGGAGTCAAATACTCAAACATGGAAGTTTGCAGTGTGGAAAGTGTCCGTGTCAAATCACATGGCATTGGATCAGTCCAGAAGAAGTCATGGTTCAGTGCTGCATCAGCATCAATTCTTTTACTTGGATCAAGAATCAAAAGCTTGTCTATCAAATCTAAAGCATACTGATCTTTCACAAAAGACTTCACTCTTTCCTTTACTCTTCTCTTCAAGTTCTGTGGGAGATCCATTTTCATAAAAAGTTCTAATTTGTCAACATTAGGCCATACATCAGTATTGATTGAGCCACACAAATTACTAATATATGTTAATTGATTCTGCTCTGAGGTTCCTTGCATAATTGGGCTTCTGGTCCACATTTCTGCCATAATGCAACCAGCACCCCATATGTCAATTTGTGGTCCATAATTGCGCTCACCTAGAAGTAACTCTGGTGGTCTGTACCATAATGTTACAACTCTGTTGGTGTATCTGTTACCACGAAGATCTTTATTTAGATGAATGGCACGAGCCAACCCAAAGTCTGCCAACTTCAATACACCACCTTTAGTGATGAGAACATTAGCAGCCTTCATGTCTCTGTGCAGAATCTTGTTGAAATGTATAAAGTATAAGGAGTTGAAAAGCATCTGCATTATCTTCTTTATCTCACCTAAGCTGAACTTTACTGACTGGTTGCTCAACAGGCCTGCTAAATCATGCTCACAAAACTCAAATACCAAGAAGATACTTGCCCTCTGCCTATTATATGGTGAGGCTAAAAACAAGCAAAACAGAATAATTAAATTTTTAAAGGCTTGCAGTTATTGATCACATTCAAACAATTCTATCATAGAGTTCCAAACATGAGTCCTAAAGCCTTTAAGATTTTATTAAAAATAATATATCCATTAGTCATGACACCAACACTATAAAAAACCATTATCAGGCAAATTGAGCTTGAAAATGTTAAATGATGTCTCTGAAAAACTTGTCACTGATAAACCTGAAAATTCCAAGCCAACCTTTAAAAGGTAACTTGAATGATTAGGATAATTTTCGTTATTAGAAAATTACTGTTGGGAACAGTACTGCAAGAGCTATAGATTTTTGTTTCTTTGAGACTGAGAGATGGTTATAATGGATAAGCATTTGCCTTACAAGAATAACTCTTATAGCATTATAACATACACTGGAAATAGGCTAAGGCTCAAATAATGACTTTCATAAAAACTGGAGATAAATGTTGTCATGAATATAATAATTGATACCTTTTGTGCGGCAAATCTCTATCAAATTGACAATGTTTTCATGACGCAGAAGTTTGAGGATCTTGATTTCTCTCAAGGCTGTGATAGGAAACTGAAAGAAGAGCTCTTTGTGACTACATTGTCCATGCAGTTCATAGAAAAGAGTATGGCAAACAAGATCAGAATCAGCACTTGATTAGATGGCTAAATCTAACTTTCACATCACAAGCCTTGCCTTGAAAATTGATTCAAAATCTGCTTACAATTCTTTGAACACCTGTTTCTCAACAATTTACCCCAGTGCATCAATTTCAAAGAATTCTAATACAGAAAATAGACAGACATCAGGAAAATGTTCAAACTAACCCCTTCCTTTTCATTATCCATCAAAACTTTCTTGAGGGCAACCAAAGCTCTAGACTTGCGATGACGTGCTTTGAAGACCTCACTGAAAAAGGAGATGACCCTCTTACATTAATCAGATAAAAATATTTCAATATTTCAATAATTAAATACATTGAATGAGAACCGATTTACTTTTCAGTATTTCAGTAATCCTCCTGATATCTGCAAACTGCCTTTCCTTTGTAGTATTCTAAGTAAAAATACTTACTGCTTTCTTTTAATCTGAAAAACTTAATGAGTGGCACACAAGGTTTTTGAACATTCAAAAAAGGTATCTGGAAAAGTGTAATAATTGCAACAGCAGGGATGAAAAGTCAGGATATCAAGACAAACATCAAATTTATTCAATGTTGTACAAGCCTGTGTCCTCTTAAACATACCATAGATGAAATTATCCATGGCGGTGCTTTAAAACAAAGCTATACAAATCTTAGGTATTTAACAGGATTCCAGGGCTTTCACATTCAGAAATTAGCATGCACTGATTTATAATTTTTCTACTGAAACACTAACCTTGATAAAACTTTTGAAACGAACTAGGTAAATGCTTAATTGTATTGTTATGTTCATGTTTACTTCAACAAGGCCATTTCTAGATTTTATTAGATTTTTTGATGATTTGTTTTCATTCTCCGCATGGATTTGAGGCAGCTCTCAGTGATCTATTCTCATTCATCTGTATTCCAAAGAGAGCAATTTCCACAAATGATTAAATTATTGTCAAGGGTTCTACGCCAAATAGAGAGGTTTCATAACTGTTTCATATTGTTCGGTACATAACTACTACACATTAATGTTTGGATCAAAATAATAGCAGTTTATTTTGTGGGTGTCTATTACACTTGAAAGATAAAAGCTTTATTATACATTGGTACCATAAAGCTCTAAAATCCAATGGAAAGCTGTAACATCAATAGTACAATATTATTGCTTTTCTGTGTGATTAAAACCGGAAGTTACGAATAGAGTGCCTTGATGAACAATTAGCCACACCTGCTAAAATATTTATGGAGATGCCTGATGTAATTCAGAACTTCACATTAAATGAGTTTCTTTGGCACACAAGTTTATTATTTCATGCTAGCTTTAAACATATTCAGCCCTAAATATCTCTCTGAAAGTTTTCAAATTAACTCACTACTCTGTGACCAAAACACTAAACAACATTGTCACACAAGTACAAAAGAACATACAACATCCTTTTACAGAGCTACAACCAAGACTGCTATAGTTGAATTTGTTTCTTCTATGTTAGAGGCTTGCCAGAAGGGGTAACATGAATTTTGAAAAATTTTTATATACACTCATTTTCTACTTAAAAAGCAAATGTCAATGTTGAGTATTCCAGTTTCTTAATGCTTAGGGAAATTTCAATACTCCTTGTTTCTTAAGAGGTTTTTAAATATAACATCTGGGTATAAAGGTTCTATTTATAAATTTCTATCCAAGGGGATTTAAAAACAGGCTTAGCTTGAGTGTGGTATTCTCTAGAGGTCAATTCAATGCCACAGATCTCTTGCATAGCACCATGGCTTTCACTTTAATTATGGTCCAAAGTAGTAGGGGAATGAATGGGAAATGAATTACTAGGTATGGAAAGTTGGTTGCATGAGAATGCGTTTCTATTGCAGGAAAGTATAACAGTCTTGGCTACTATCAATTTCAATAAATTATCGGCAAAAATGAAGGGACTTAAAACTTTATCAGTACTTCATCTTAAACGAAAACAGCCTATAACATCAATAGTCCAAATTTTTACGGGTCCCAATCGAAAACTTTCCTTAGCTGTCACGAGTTTGGATAATTTTAACCTTACCCGAATGTTCCTTGTCCGATCTTCGCCAGCTTTTCATACTTTCCAACTTCGGGACACAATGGAAAGTTGAAATCCTTGCTCATCTTGCTTGCCTAGACGCTAACACCCTCTAACACCTCAACCCCAAACTAAAAAACAAGATGGCAGCTGTCGATGAGTTTTGTCTCGTTTTCACTTCATCTCCTGCGTAGTCACTTAAATGTGTGCAGCTAACGGGTGTTGCTTTTTTAAAGCTTGGTTTCCACTATGAGTTAACGTGAGTTAATTTGGGATAATTTTGTGATCTGACATGGTTTAATTTCTCGATTGATTTCTCATTACTTGATTTCTCGCTAATAAAGAATATGAAACTAAAAAGAAACTACAAAGTCTATGCCGATGATAAGAATGAGAACAGCTACCAGGATAGGAATCTCCACAGGATTAGGTGTCACTAAATCAATTTTAAATAGCAAGTCTTGCATAACATGAACTTGGAATTATTTTTACATTATCGTTCAATTAGGATGTGCAGATTGGTGCTGGCTTATTTCAATACGTGAAATTCAAGTACACATAAGTATAAGTCAATACTAAGCTTTCGTAGCCTGTGCTCCAGACCTCTACTTACAAGTTAGGGGTCTTGGACACAGGCTACTAATTCGGAAATTGGCAAGTAAAACAAATAATTTCGTTTAGTTTTGAGTTAGGGAAGCTTGATATACCCAAATATATAGCTTGAATATACCCAAATATAGCGAATTTGTATTTCTTTGTCTGGGGTTTGCATTATTTTGTCAGTGCCTGTATTCACACTATCGGGCTACTTTCTGAAAGAACTAAACAGTCTTTCAATTGTGCGATTGGGAATTTCGTATGGGCAGGTGTATTTATATGACATGGAGCAAGCAAACATGTGTGGTTCACCGCTGATAGAACTTAAGTATCAAACAAAACAATGAATTTCCGTACCCATTTTTGCGTAAGATTTGGTCTATTTAATGTCATCAGTTTAGCATCTTGGATCCTTTATGTAATTTTCATGTTATAAACAACCTTCTGCTCCATGTTTTATTATTTTATACAATTACAAAAGATAGGAGACTTCTTAAGTTGTTTGTTTGCGAGACATCTGAAGATTGTTTGCGAGTTAAAGTATATGACAACTAGCCAATCATAAAAATCACGAAACTTTGGAGTTCTGAATTTTTAAACATTCCATTTTTAATTATTTTGCTTCCAAAATAATATAACTTGTTTAAGTTATCTTAATATCTAGACCTCGGACTGTAGCGCTTGTCGGTGGCTAATTCTTCGTTAGAGTTGCTGGGCTCCCCAGAACATTTCCTACATTAGAAAAACACACACAGATACAAAACTGCTTTTACAATTGATCTGAAGTATTTAAAACATCTTATAACAATACGCTGGAGAAAAAAGCGCAATCTAACGTACTTGTTTTGCTAATTGTAGATTTAAATTAATTGTGACTAGAGATCCTATAAAATTTAAATCTTGTTTATATTCTAGTGATAGTTTATCTAAACAAACAGAATTTCTTCATAGCTATATACAAGCATTTCTTAAAACAGCAGAATAGTCAAATTTTGTAACAGGCTGGTGATTGCAATTTGTATTCAACTATAACTCTATGTTAACTAGAATTCGTCGTGTTTGTTGAGTGTCTTCCCATGCTCGGTCACCATGCTACCTACAAACAGGTTGAAGTGCAGGACTATCTCATCAGCAGAGAGCGTCTTGTCCCCGTTGTCGTCCGCCCCGTCTATCAAGTGCTGAGCTTCCTTGCGCGACTCTTCTTTTTTTGGAACTACCCATGCCTTTGTCTCTACAAAATTTAGTGAACCATCCTTGTCGGTGTCCAATGTTTCTACGAAATGTTTTCTGTCTTCTATAATCCACTCTGGCGCGTCAGTTTTATCATTGTACTGGCCTAAGAACTCTTTTAGATCTATAATCCTATAGGAGAAAACGAATTTAAAATATGGTAAGATTCCAACAGGTCAGTTCGCTTTTAGTAAATTTCCAGTTTTTGCATACAAATCAATAACTAAAACAAATTGCATTAAACAGACTTAAGTTTTAACTAACTTGTCAATGTGTAAACTATGCTGGCAATTCGTTGAAAGAGCTTCGGCTTTCAACTAACAAGTCAAAGACTCAAGAAAAACTAATTTGCAATTCCTTTTCTCGTAACAATGAAGTCCCATTTTATCATAGAAGTTTACCATTTGAAGTATTTATTGTTTGATGCCATCACTGATTTGACAAACTCCTTACAGATGCGTTCAAAGCTGAACAAAGCATAAAAGCATACTGAGCATTCTATCAAAAAGTTGGAACTTTCAAACGTCGGCTCAAAGGTCAGTATTTTACTCACATTGATTTTCAACTTTTCGGAACCTTTAAGCGTTGTCACATCCATCTTTGTACTAGTTACTCCATCTTAACCTTAAGATTCACTTTGCAGTAATTTCAAAATCAAGCAATTGTAATGGAAGACGAGCAACAACTTTTTAGAAATTAATTAACTGGGATCGATTAAAATTTTGTATCGATTGAATGGAATTGGCTAAGTTAAAACATGTACTCCTAGAATCGGGCTATGGTCTTTAAGACCGCTAGAAGGTTACCTTAGATAAGTGGTTAAGAAAATCCTGTCAAAAATAGGCTACAATAAGTAAAGAAGTTATTACTTATCAAATGAAGCAAGGAATCTCGCCTACCTATCCCCGTTTTGGTCTATGTCATCCAAAACCTCGTTTGCAGCTATGTTTTGAAGAACATCACGGTGGCTCTCCTCTGGATGGCGAAAATACACATACTCATGTCGCTCTAGGAACCCGTCTTTATTTTCATCAGCTTCTTCGAATTTGTTCTGATCTCTTTTCATTTTACGTTTTAATTCCTAAAATATACACAAGCACAAACTTAGAACCACATTAATTTTGCACACCAAAAACATAAACGGCACTGTCTATACAACATCGAGCACTACGTAACTGATCGGTTAACAGTATTCTTTACTTATCACACACTCCTGCGAACAATAACAAAATGGGCCTAGCTGTTCGGCCTGCTCTGATGATTCAGCTAGATAAACAGATTTGATACGAGTTTCTAGCTTGTCTGTATGACATTATTCGTTGTTTTAGCAAAACAAATATAAATAGTCTAGATAAACAGAGCCTTTAAACGCTTGGCAGGCAATCTAGACAGTTTTCTAAATAATGTACGTGTAAAAATCACAGTTATTATCATTCAAGAAATCCTTCCTTCTTTATTTGAACGAATCAGGAATAAATGCCTCAGACAGGAATAATTTGTTTTTGTCTACTTGAATATTTTGTGCTTTGTCGGATGAGAGAGCCTTGAAATCTTATACTTTTTCAAAAAATTTATAGCTGTTTAGGGCTTATAGCTGTTCAGATTGCAAACAGTACTTTTACCAATTGTATCATGACTGTTAAACTTGCAAAAGTAGGTATGAAAGTTGAATGAATTAAAAGAAATGGTTAATAGGGCCTTTATCAAACTCACATTATCCATAGATGCTTCGTGATCCCAGTCTCCATAATGCGAAGATTTATATTCCTGCCATGTTAGTTTTCCATCTTTATTTTTATCATCGTCGCGTATTACGTCATCAAGCATCTCCCACATGTAGCGGGTCCTCTGTCGCTCGATCCATTCAAACAGCTCGTCTTCCAAACACTGCCGTCCTTGTTAACATCAATTTTATCCACTATAATTCTTAGACGCCGTTTGGATTCTGCTTCTGAAAGTTTGTCAAAATCATGTCCATGTCCACGTCCAAGAAATGCTTCATGATCGTAATCAAGGTTGTGTTCTTTCCCCTTTTCATAATGCTCACTATCAGATAATGTTGCATGTGCACCGTCGTGGTCAGCGTGCCCACTAACTATTGCAAGTAAATGCAGCAAAATGAAGCTTAAGACCATCTCCATTTTAAATTGATACTTTTCAATAGAACGAATTTATTGGGGGGTAAAAATCTTTCCCAAACAATGTAGCAAAAGATAGTAGCTGAGGCCTTGTAGATGTGCTGAACAAAAAAAACCCTCGTGAAAACTCTTGCTCGGGCTTCTTCTCTGCGGATTCAATTAGTCACTGCATCAGAGGGCAATCTTCTTTTGAATGGTAAGATGCTGATAAATGGCAATCCTAATCATATTTGTCAAGAAACGTGCTGCGTGTTCATTGCAGGAACTGAAGGCTGATCAAACATAACAAAAATATATAAAATAATCAATGATTTTGCTGAGCTTGTGTAGATTGTTAAACAATTTAGATAGCTGCCAGGTGACCAAACCTGAAGACAATAACACAACTGTAGATACAGGCCTTACAGAACACATAACGGAGTTTTGAAACGAGTGGTGTTCTCATTGGTCAAATTCATTCACAAAAAGCACCAGACGAGGCGAAACAGCTCAACTCTACTGCCAATTAAACAAGTAAAACATAATCTAAAGCAATTGAGCTAACTTCAATCAAGGCTTTCAGAAGCAGTCTTTGCTACCATCCTTTTGTTGTTCAATGCTTTAGGTATGGCCGATCGAGAAGGAAATTGAAAATCTAGCCAGTTTGGTTGCTAAAAGGTTTTCAGTATAAAAACACCTCGAGCAACATTGTTTTTTGTACGATTTTAAGTAAATTGCGGGAGCATTTTGAGTGGTTGGATGATACTTCTGTGGTCCCTCCGAATGGTAGAAAAGAGGACTCTAAATACAAAAGAAAAGACTCACCCAAAGAACTGCGTGCCAGAAAAAGAACCTCCAGCTTAGAAAAAGTTACTGTTGTTGCAACTGCAGATGTTAATTGATATTTTCTGGTTAAATTTGTATTTCAAACACATTGACAACAAACAAAATGGTACAAAGCATTAGAGCCTTTTAAGCTCACACATTCTCTCCAAATAACTGATAACAAATCATGTTCATGGGAAAGTGTATCTCAAATGACAATTCGCTTTTCAGAGATTCCATAGAGTATAAATCAGAGATTGTTATCCCAAGAATTACCGTGCCCTGTGAGGACGTAGGCGATCATAGTTCTCTATAACTTCCTATCCCCTTGTTATTTTCAACAATGCTTGCTCTGATACCTTTGCTCTCTCTCTTTCTGGTAGTTGATCTGCCATCCATTTGGTCCAAATGTTACAAGGTGAAAAAGTCAGTAAACAAGCCTAATGCTACTGCAAAGCGTCAAAATTAGAAGCAGATACCCTTAAAGGCATTGAGTCATGGTAAATAGGTTTTCTCTATAGGAGGTCATTTGGTTTCGGCGTGATCGCTGCTGTTTCATGTGATATTGGCATCCGTTGTTGACAACTTGCTATTGATGGAAACTGTTATGTTAATCAGTACGAGGTGAGTTCATGTGACCAGTTCAAGGTCAACCAATAGCATCGCAGTCATGAAAATCATGACTCAGCGGATTTTGGCACTTAGGGTATACCCAGTCTATTTATCATGACTCAATGCCTTTAATGCCAACTATGGTGACGAGAAAATACTTCATAAACTAGGATTAAAAACTAGGATAATGTCCCTTTGTATAGAAAAAATGATGATCATAGTTCATGCCTATAATTTACATCCAAGTTTTTCGCTTTGGAACAGGGCAAGACGACGTTTCAGGCGTACCGTAGGTCTTTATATCGTACTTGCCATCTGCCGCTTTATCAACTAAAACAGAGGTTGTGGAGCCGTGGCTTGGGTCTTCGTCAAAATATCCAAATGGTTTGATCAGGAAGCCATAAGAGCTGCCAACTGTAGTAGTCAGGGGAATGTCCTCTGTATTTGGAATGTGCAATCCGCCAATGTTGACCCATGCAACCAGATCCTCATTCTCGATCGCCTCGTTGTCATTCAGCATGGTATCAAAATTGACAGCAGGGTCTGAGAACGTGAACTGGTTGTATATTGAGGATCCAAACGGCTCCAGATCTTTACGCTTCGTAACAGACATTTGGTACTTGGTCCAAGCACAGCTTTTGGTAATATAGTAATCATCAGTGTATAACTGTTTGACTTTGTTTTGAATGTCAATCCTGTATCCTTTTGAGTTTCCATATGCATTTTTTTCATTTTCATTCATAAAAACATAGTACTTTGGTTTTTGAAAATCGTATCTCAAAACTGCATCTTTCTCTCGGGCTTTCTTCTCCTTGACTATTTGCTTCTTTATTCGGTATGTATTGTCTTCCCATTCATAACTAACATTGCGAGCAATTACATCGACAGTTTGATAACTATTTTTTACACCAGCGACATCAAGGTCGACTTTATAAAGCATGTAATGATCATGTATTGTCCCGATAGCATTGACGAAGTTTACAAAGCCATACTGTTTTTCTTCTTCAGTTGCAAAGCCAGGCTGGATGTAACCAGAGGCAGTTGCTCGTACCTCAATGACTCCTGACTGATGTAATATATAGTCGAATATGTAATCATAATTAAACGGAGTTGATATGACTCTTATAACAAGAGAATGGCCCGCCATTCCTCCTTGAAAGCGCGCCCCATCTATCTTTGTTGACTGCTTGTTGATTTCGATCTCAAAATGTCTCCATAATGGCGTACCAGTGTTTGTTTCAAATATACATATTGACTGTTTATTTTTGACAGGAGTACTTGTTTTTATAAAATGGGTACTGTCAATAAATACTGACGTTGATGGGCAATCAATGTCCTCCATTAGATAAGTATTGCTTGTGCCCATTCCCCACGTGGAGTCAATGTAATGTCTATTCGACGTAAGTGGACTAAATCCTGAGTAAAAAGCGGTACCTTCTTGAAGGCTTATCTCGTATGCTATCCTTTTGCCTTGAAATCTGACGTCAAAGAGGCCCAGGCCTCCAGTTGCACGTATCCCATATTCCAGTTGCCAGTTCATATAAGAAACTTTGTTTCCCTGTACAGAGAATCTTTTCCCATTAGGTTCAACCAGTGTTGGGCCACGCAATGGAACCGATGGTTGTTTCGGGCCTCTTCTTTTGATGGATGTTCTTAGAAGCTCAGTTTTATTTGGCTTGGGAACGTGAACAACTTTCAATGTCCCGGCTATATACTTTGCCATCAGTTGCTTTGTACTTTGAAATTTTTGATTGTAATAAACGACCTAGAACAGAGGTTGATTGTCATGTAAATTTCTAGTATGCTGATAAACCAGGTAATTGAAAAAAAATTAAAGGGCTACGTAAAAAAGAAAAGACGAAAGGAGTTCAAAAGTTGAATCTAGGAATCTATTTCTAAACGATTTCCGTGCTTTATACGCACTTTATTTCAGTTAGATACCTAGTGGAGGCCAAGAAAGTGTCTCAGTGCTTGTTGGTATTTTGCTAATTTGCATTTTATTTCGACGGAATGGTCAATAGTTAAAGCTTTTGCTTTCTTTTCTCCCTTCAACATTTAATAAAAGTCGTTTGACTTTCGTTCTTTAGCTTTCCCATTTGATATATTTTATCAGTATTCACCCAGTACAGTTTTGTTATTTCTATATTGCTTGCTGCTCTTTCTATATGTCATTATCATGATACTTTATCCCTTTTTTCTATGTTCGATTTCTTTATAATAAGTTGTTTATACTTGTCTGAGAAATGAAGTGAATGAATGCCTACCTCAATCAGTTTCATGTTGTTAACATCTGAGTATTCAAAGAGCATTTGAAGCGGAACCAACATAAGATACTGCAACTGCCGATCATAACGACGGTTAAACATCACCTATTTTGAGGTAAAAAAAGTTATCACATATTTATTTGCTTTAAATGTAATGAAGCAATAAGTGCATTGGGCTCCACGAGAACAAAATGCTCACCCGCTATTGGTGACTATACCAAACAAATGCAAAACTTTTATCATTCTCCAGTTCTGAACAGAATTTCCTAATTCTACCAAACATGATCAATTTTCAATTTGGTAATGTTGTAGAAATCCATACCTGTCAAACTACGGTTGTGTCCAGCCGTAAGATTTTGGGTTTAAAACCCTAAGACTGCGCAGATAACGAGAATAAAATCATAAGAAATCCGTAGATTCATTTGTTTGCAGACAAATCCAGAATGAAGAACCAATGTAAGTTACGAAAAAAGACTCATAATGATCAGGTATTGAGAACTGTGGTGGTTATTGCAAGGAACTAACTTACAAGGGAACTAATTTTTGGTCCCCTCTCAGCTCGAACTTTTGGGGAATCCGCCCTCCTCGGTTGGCCTGGCTGTACCCATTCTACCATTTTCACCCTAAACTCACAAAGAGAAGAACTGACAAATTTAGCAGTTAACATACCCAGCTGTATCTTTTTCCAACTTCGTTTTTCCCTGGTTCACCAATAGCGAACCAATGTAAGCAATGGTCCGAACAATTGTGGATCCAGCTGCCAAAGCTTTCTTTAAGCAACGGATAAAGTTGTTCAGTTTCTCTTTTTATGACAGGAAACATATGTTTAGCATCGATGAACGTGAATGGTCTACCGTAGTACGGAATCTTTTCTTTCCGATTGTCAAGTTTGAGAATTTTATGTGTGGTTGGCTTTGGTAGATTTTCAACGATGTATTCTCTGACGAACGGTTCGTTAGCGCTCCCGTGAAAAACAATCGCTCTTGCTCGACGCTGAGGTTTTGAGCCACCACTGTCAAGGTACTTCAAGACATCGTCCTTGTTTGGGAGGAACAGCTCAACACCATAAACAAAGTTGTCGTTTAATGTTGCCTTTTCAAATATTGTAAGGTTGAGAGATGCTTGTTCTTGAAGGTATTTGTGGACTGCTGTTAGCTCGCCTTCAGTTAAATCTTGAAAGATGTTGGGCTCCCCATCCATTTTAAGGTTCTGCTTGAAAGGCGAAGTGCACGATGTAGAAGCACGGTTTGCCGAGTGTCTATCTGTTCCCTTCGAGTTATTTCTTACTGCTAATGTGATAACGACGATCAACAATACGAGGCACACCAAAAATAGGAGAATGATACATATCTTCCATTTTCTGGACAGTGTTTTGAATGAATTGTCGTTCCCTGTGGATTATAAAGTGAATAATTAGTATAGTTTATCAATGGAAGCAGAAGATGTAGTAGAAAATTATTTACTTTTTGATGAAAAAGATTTTTGGAGTGACATTCAAAATCCGTTGAATGCGTTAACTCTTTGACTTCAATGCAAGACCAGTCAATTCGATGAACAGTTTAAATCCATCATTATGAAAGATATTTTGTTAAAAGAGCAAACGAGCATGAAACACAATTCATCTACTTAACTTTGGCAGTATTGCTTTTATGTTTTTCCTACGCAGGGCCGTCGGAAGCGGGGGGCGGGAGAGGGGTGCTTGGGGGTGGCTCGAGCTGGGGGGCGGGTTGGAGCCCCCAATAATTCTCAAAACTGTAGTTAATTTCCTTTATAACAGTGTACTGAATAGGAACCAATACATTAGGCAGCCCCTCCTAAAAATTAATTTCGTTCTGACGGCATTGTCTACAGTTCTGTTTGCAAATTTTAAGAAATTTTTCTGAAGTCGACCAACAACTCAAAACAGTCTTACTGCTATGACACGAACTCATTCAAGGTTGTAAGTTATTTGTTTACTAAAAAAGCTCGTATACCAAAGTTTCGTCTGGACATTTCTCATTCCAGCAGAATAAACACTTCTGGTATTTTACATTGCATTGTATCTTAAAGGGCCTCTCCAGCCAAATTTTGCACTTGCATTTTATTGGCTAATCTTAGGAAGTTGAACCAGCTGATCACGAATTCGTTATTTGTTTTTCGATATTTTTTACAGTTTGTGAGATATAAGCCCTTGCATTTCGATAATTGAATTGAATTAACCGACAAAAAATTTTGGGTTTGGTGACACTGTGACGCAATTTTGACGTCACTGTGCATTTCGTTAGTCTCGCCTCAAACCGAATCGAACGACAGCGATTCGCAAATTGAACACTGCAAGTGATGGTACTCTCCATCTGTAGGCAGTTCTGTTCCACCGGCTTTTAGTTTGAGCATTTCAGACACCAATTCTGAAGCCTTTAGTTGTTCATCGTTTCTGGAGAACAACTGAAGTGGCCTACACAGGTGATCAAAAAAAAGGCGTGACACAGCATGGACACATTCCGACCCGCAGACTTAGAATGATTGTAAACATTTAATATTTTTCGATCCTAAAAAGCTCCTGCTGTAGATTTAGATGCAAAAACAACGACTTTGCCATAATACACGCACCAGGTGCTAACTTTTTAGTCAATAAAAAAAAATTTTTTGGCTGGAGAGGCCCTTTAAGTTATGCGTCTCAGGCGTAGTTTAGACAGCGCTTTATGGGCGCAGCAAATTAAATTATTGACCATAAAATATTGTGAGTGTCAATTTAATGCGATTTTAATTCGCTGACTAAATCCGAGAGCGAAGCAAATAATTGAATTCAAATATGAATCAAAATATGAATCAATTCAATTCGCTTCGCTGTCTAAAAGCATACAATAAATTGAAGCGCTCCACGGACGCATTTTGAGCGCATCTAATTGAATTTTATTCGCTGCGCTCATAACGCGCTGTCTAAACTACGCCTCAGTTTTTTTAATTTAAAGAGAACTCATCTGTTCAACAGTTGGGTGTGGCAAAACCTGACCGCAACTTCGAAATTTTCAACAAAGAGGGAAGGGTATGACCAATGTCATTAGGCTGGCTACGCCACTGTTTTCTATTCTGACTGTAACAGTGCTTTCTGTCGGTCAACTATCTCATTAAGCTAACACGATTTCCCTTCTTCGGTACGCCCCTGACAATTTCAAGTGCGAAAATTGATAAATAACTAAGGTTACAAATAACAAAACAAACGAAACTTTGTTTAACGAAGTCCAAACTAGCGCTTTTACAAGCTTTAGCTATCCACCCGGAGGGGGGGAGGGGGGTTACTTGAGCCAAAGAATGACGGGGGAGTGCTGCCCAAAATATATCAAAATTACCCAGTTCTAAGGCTTATGGAATCAAGTTTAAGTGGCATGGAAGAGACTGAAAGAAAGACGAACTACAACTGATTTATTAAACTACACTCTTTTTTATAAGAACAATTCTATAAGAACACGGGCCTCAAAATTCATCAAAAGTTAAGAACAAATTAAGAACAAGCTGAGGCTGAGCTTCTGCAAAATGCAATTTTGAACAACGTTTTTTCTCAAAATCGAGGATTTTTAGCAATGTGTAGGTGCTTTTTCGGTGAATATTCAAATTTTTCAGCAAATTAAGGCTGTCTCATTCACTTTGTTGGCAAATGAGGCCTGTTCAGTTCAGTTTAGTTTTTATTTCAAAATTCCACTACATACAAGCAATTTAAACATAAACATTAATGTTAATGTTGCAGACCAATATGACTCCCAGACCGAAATGACCCCAACAGGACCAATATGACCCCTGAGGTTGCAAGCCTCGATTGCAATTTGTTTTAGGAAATGGCAAGCGAAAACCCTGCCGGCCTCGCCGGGCGAATTAGACAATCTTTTGAAACTTTTAGCTAATCATATCATATTATTTTACGTTAGATTGCCCCTTGCCGTTTGGCGTTGATCCTGCCTATTGTTGATTGACACACAGGGGCGTACCTTGACGATTTGGAGTGGGGGGAGGGGGTGTAAACTGGTGAATTCACCGACCAAAATTTAACTCTTGCTAGTTAATGTATACACACCAATATACTATATAAAGTCAAGATACGCATCTACCGACAATCCATAACATTTACTGACTATCCGTAAAATTTACCGACCAACTTTCCAAAAGTGGGGGGGGGAGTGTACCACCTGCAAACCCCCCGGTAGGTACGCCCCTGTTGACACATTTTCAATGCATTTTTGCAGCGCGCGATTTTTTGCAGGCCACGACAGTAGCTGAACAAATTCCAATGAAATTATTAAGAGACCATGGCAGCAGAGCTGCTTCACGGACGACAAATAAATATATACTTTCAGCAAGTAGATTTAAAGGATAAAAGGATAATAATGCGCAAAGATAGAATGCAAAATGGCAAATTTAATGCTGTTAACAAATTATTTTTGCTATCAAAAATTGTAAGGCCTTTTAAATCTAAGGTCTTTGGCCTTCTAAATCCAGACGATATGCATAAATGTTTTAAGTTCAATTTATTTTTATGGCACTATCAAAAGCGATTCAAACTGCAATAAAGAACACCATTGGGTTGAACTTTTTTGACACCTTTCTTTCTTTGTTTTACGTTACGAAGTAAACGCAAAGGTCTCAAAGGAAATGATCGACAAAACGGTGCTTCCTTATAGACAATTAAGGCAGAGGAATAACAAACGAAACAGCTGCTTAAAGCCTCAAATTAATTCTTTTTGCCCAGACCAATATGACCCTCCCTGGACACGAACAATCCGGAGAGGTATCATGTTTTGCTAGCAGTGGCGGCCTGGCAGGGGGGCTGGGGGGCAGGGCCCCCCAGCTGACATTTTTATAGGGGCGCCAAAGCTTGTATAGGGCGCCGAAAACTCAAAGAAAGTTTGATAAGGCCGACTTGTCAGGTTATTAGTTCTCTAGGGGGCAAAGACAAAAAAGACGCCATAAAATTCAAACCCATACCCCCTAGAACATTCCAACTTCAAGGGCACGTCTTTGTGCCCCTTCAGTACTGTATTATCCAGACAAAACGTTTGTACTGTTCGCAAGGCAGAAAAATTAATCAATTTTTTAGAGGATTGTCAGGAAACTTACATAGTTAAATTCTTTCGTGTGGAGAACACAGCACTCATAGTGCACACAGACTGTGTTTAGGGTGTTGGGGGACAGTCTGTGTTTAGGGTGCCGGACTCATGCCCCCCTTCCAGGGAAAATTTTGATTTTCGATGAGTCTTTTTGGCTCTGCGGCCTTCAGAGACCTGGTCATGTGGGGGTCTGTAGATTTTGTCTCATTGCTTCATTTCTCACGAAAGGACCAATTTGTCTCGACGATACAAAGATAAGATGGATTCTTTTCCTTATTACAAAGTAATGAAATCCATTTTAAGATTGGAATTAATCAAACGTGCTAAAAGGATGCCCTAAAAATAGCAAAACTTTTAGACGATTTCAAGTAAATGACTGCAAGAAATATTTTGAAATGTTTTTTAAGCCAATCTAAAGGGCGTGGTCGCAAAAAATATTCTGCTCGCTCCGCTCGCAAGAAAGCCTCTTTTATTCCAAGTATCGTAGTTATACCAAGGGCATCCGACAACCTCTCGCCGGAACTTCCCAATGTAGGTTTTTTAGTCAAATAAAGCTATTAACTCGAGCCCCCCCCCCCCCCCCCCCCCCCCCCCACTTAGAATTTCTTGGCACCGCCCCTGTTGTAGCGAGGAAGACAAATACAAGTTCATATGTTCATATGTTCATATTCAATCCAACAACTGATCTTTACAATCTAGATCTAATCATTCTATACAACATCACAGTTTGTTAATCAACACATCAAGACAGAACAACAGACATACTGTGCAAACAACAGAGTACAAAGATTCAGATAGAGACGATGACATTATTAAATTACATACAATAACAATCAGTTCCGGGAAGCACATGCTACACCCTCCCCTCCCTTGTACAAAAGGGTATGCAGTGTGTCTGCTTAATGTACCACAAACTCTCCAAATCGCCTTGGTGGATTTATAACTTGGCGAAGGCGTGCAGGTCTGGCAGTTCCTCAGTCTGACCTCCTTGGCCCCCTTCCTGCTCATCCCTCTGTAGAGCTTCTCCTATCTGGATACCTGGTGTTTCAGGTACTGGATGTATGGGTTGCCCTTGGTCAAATGGAATGGGACATGGTTTGAGCTGGTTATGGTGAACCACAAGCAATTTCCCACTATTGGACTGGATATTGTAATTAACCCCTTGCCTGGAAACTATTTTGTATGGTCCAGTCCATCGTCTCCCAAACTTCCAATGCTTAGGTCTCCATAACCAAACTGTCTGACCCGGTTCCAAAGGGGTCCAGGATTTGTGACCCTTGTCATAAAGTGCACTCTGCTTCTTTCTAGCCTTCTCTAGCTGTTGTCTAGCAAGAATATTGGCATTCTGAATAGATTTTCTAAGAGACTGACTATACTCTGAATGATTTAAAGGGTTATATAGAGGGATGCCTAACTCAACTTCAAGAGGCATACGCGCTGGGTGACCAAATACAATTTCATAAGGGGAAAAACCTGTGGATTCGTGTACGCTGGTATTGTAAGCAAATACTGCCTGATCTAACCACTGGTCCCAATCATTAGGACTATCTGCTACAAAGTGAGACAGTATTTGCTGCAATGTGCGGTTTTGCCTTTCCACAAGTCCATCCCCTTGAGGGTGATAGGCAGTAGTACGAGATTTCTTAATTCCCATCATATCATAAATTTCATGCATAAGGGTACTATCAAAGTTTCGCCCCTGGTCTGAGTGGAGAACAACAGACATACTGTGCAAACAACAGAGTACAAAGATTCAGATAGAGACGATGACATTATTAAATTACATACAATAACAATCAGTTCCGGGAAGCACATGCTACACTGTACTGCCAATATTCTCAGGAAAAGACGATAGTGTTAGTCTTTTTTGATGCTGCCCCCCAGGCGAAAAGGGCCAGGCCGCCACTGTTTGCTAGATCTCATATTTTTAGGATAGCGTTCCCTGAAAGACTGAAAAATGACGAACTACAACTGATTAAATAAATTACGTAGCAAACATCACTTTAGTCAAAAAGGATTTTGTATAAACACGAAATTAGGGGTTCTCGAAAGTGAAGCTAATCCATTTTCATGGGAATCAATGCATTTTTAAGGGCATTTCGGAGACCCATATTTTGGGATTTTTAAAAAATCCAACCCACCCATCTGGGTGGCATGACCCCGTTCAACTACACATAAGCGTTACCCCCCGGGAAGTTTCATATGACAGAAAGTTGTGTGGGTAGGATGTCGTTCTGTTCTGTTTTGAACCTATGCGTTGTTATATCTCCATCACATCTGTAGTTCTATCAGCCAAATTTCCTTTTTATGTACAAGGAATGAGTACCTTATTTGCAATGTATTACCAGTTCGATATTTTTATGAATGGGATAATAACCAAATATTGGTAACTGCTGATACAGATAGATTAGTGTCAAGATAATTTCAAAGCGTTTGCTAGAGGGACTGTGAAATGTAAAATTGAATGCTCGTACCTTTTTGTTGCGTTTCATCTCGGAATATCTTTTGTTTTTCCATGACGACTTGGTTCGTTCATTTGCCTCGAAGCTTCTCTCCAGGCAACGGTGCACTCAAACGAATTCCGAGATAACCCGATCAACAGAAGGACGGTGTTACTAGAACAATGCGGTTGGACTGGAACAGCAGCTGTTGCACGTCTCAAAGGGACTTCAAACAAAGCTAACACACCAGCCACATCGTGTTGAACAAGGGACAAAAGCATAATAGAGGGTCATATTTTGCGGGGCCTAAGGGCCAGTGGCGAAGTGGCCCACCGGCCCATCGGCCCGTGGCCGGTGGGCCCCCTTTAAAATCTGGCAAAAAGGGCCCCATCTTTCCAGAAAAAAGGCCCAATTTTAGGAATGTGGGGCCTTAAGATGTCCCATTACGAATAATAAATATCATGGATTACAAAACTGAGGTCGAATAAACGTCATAGCATGTGGTTATAAAACGAATTGGGTCGAAGCTAAAAGAGAATGTCTTTTAAGAGAGAGACTTTTTAATATGATGGAATTTTCTGAAATTTTTGATTTTTTATAGAACCAGGTTCAGTTAATCTGCCCGGCATTAATTGTAGAGTTCACTTAAATTTTTGCCAGTTAGCAAAAAAGTAAGGAGTGATTTAGTAACAAACTCGGCGTTAACTTTTTCTTTGACTCAAGCCATAGCATTAAGATGATACTTCAACGGGGGTTGCTGCATCGTCTTAAAGATTCGTTTACCGAATAATCTAGTTTCCATTGACCCATTGTCTATCGTTACCAAATGCAAACACTTTACACCAGTATCTGTGGTTTCATTTAGGGAGTAAATTGTGACCTTCAGGATTTTGCCAGTTGTTTTGAATGGTTGGCAGCCACATATTTTGTGGTTGGCAGCCAAATGTAGCCAGTTAAAAGCAGTATAAAAAAGCTAAATTTTTGCTAATTTTTGGGAGTGATAACGTGATCAAAATTTGCTTTGTAGCTTACAAAAGTTTTCACTTGCTTTTATCTAAAACTGTCTGTTATCTTTTACTTTGTTTCATCATTCATCATTTGCAATTTTGAAATTATTTTGAAATTATAAAGTTTTGAATATTATTTGTGCAAAAATGTTTGTTTCCTTTTCATTTTCGTTGCTTTTTGCAACATGCTGCCAGAATTCAGCCAAATTTTGCTTCTTCGGCCAAATTAATTTATGACGGCCAAGGGGTTTTGAGAAACTGCTAAAATGGAGAAATTTGGCCATCAAACCATGAATCTGAATTGCCTTTTCATTTATGAGAATCCCAGACTATGGTGTTTTTTGGTTTTTTATGGGCCATATCTTTGCAGCTTTTCTCGAAACTCGAAACTTGCGAAATCAAGCATATTCATTGCAATATTTATCTGTTTGTTAAATTTATCTGGAGCTGTGCTGCTTTCCCCACCTGCTTCTATCTTGTTGTAGGTGGGTGGGAATCAGCCTCCCTACATCGACAGAATTAGAGTTTGCTGCAAGAATCCGAGCCATTGTCTCATCTGGTAGAATTCCTCTGAGAACAAGTCTCAGATCTCTGCGATCTTAGTCGTTTATTTCTTAAAATTTAATGCATGATTTAATGAAATATTTTGTCCGGGACAAAAGCTGGGTGAAGCTTTTACAAGTCTCTTTTACTTATGGAAAGTTCTAAACTGCATTCAGCCCATCAAATTCTTTGCCATCAAATCTCTTCAAAAAGTTTTGATACTATAAACGAAAACCTCGTTACAGATGGCAAATAAACTCTTCTCTCACTGATGTACAAATTGTGCTTGTTTCTTCTTATTCTCTTTTCGCCCAGTTTGAAAGCATGATATTTACCCCCATCTTGTTTGTAATGCAGAAACCACGCACCAGATCTCAATTTTAAGAATTACGCCAAATTTGTCATAAGATTGTGGTAGATTTGCAAAAATTTATGCTAGATTTCAAATCAAGGCAACCCTGCTCGAGAAAGAGGCTAATGCATGCTCAGAATATCAAAAGTGGCCAGAGTTGCAATTTGTCCTTTTGGACAACCCAGTGTAATCATTCCTTGGGGTTCGACAATCCTTTACTTGGGCCCGCGTCGCTTTCACTGTATAAGGTCACCACCATGGTTAGAAATTTTGGCCGAATTCAAGAAATAGTTTGAAAATATGACATTACAGGGATGGCCAGAAAATACATCAAACATATTTACAACATCAAGTTTGACAAAAGGAGGATCCTAGGCAATGCCTGTTAGCTTTCTTTTACAATAATTTCCATGGTTCAAAGAGACTTGATTTTGACATAGCAATGGGAAATAAGTTGGAGTTGGTTTTATAATAAACCTTCAAGCGTCAGAATAGGAAGAACGTTTAACAACGAGGAATTAGTTGGAAAAGGTTCAAGCGATGCGAATGTGGCGAGTCAGAATTATAGGAGCTGACTCTACGATAATCTGGACTCAAACAAAACAAAACTGGGTAAAAATAGAAGGAAATGGAAAAAGGCGTGAAGTACAACAAAAATAAACAACATCTTCAAAATGTTCTGCGAAGATTTCCTTCTCGAATGAGCAGGTAAAAAATGCTAAGGCTTTAGCTTTCTCTTCCTTGCACACTTATTTGTGGCTAAAGATGACAGTTTTTGACCGGTGAAATGTGTTCGAGAAAAGCCAATCTCCTCAAACTTTCTCAGTAATTGCAAGAAATGACGTCCCTGGTGATACTTTGTTCACAATCACCGATAACCAAGATCATGATCTCAACTTTTAGCGACAAACGCAACATTTCCGACGCATATAACTTTAAACAAATTTCTAAATGCAACAATAAAAAACCCTGTATAGCCTGTAGAAGACAGTAACAAAATGTTCTCAGTAAGATATCTTCAAAAGTAGAGAGTCAAACTATGTCTACATTTCTAGGAATATAAAGCTTTTAATGCATTCCAGTTGCATCTTGTCTCCCTTGCAAAAATTTTGTTCCAGCTTCCTATGTGTTACATCATTCTTGTCTGATCGAAGCACAAACAAGGAGCGGGGCTGAGCCCTCCACTGTTTTGATGTATATTGTCAAATCTATCTGGTTAGCATTAAAGTAATCTACCTTTCTAGAAATTGATTCAAAAATCTGTCTTGTCCTTGCAAACACTGAAACTGAGGGCCCAATGAGAATTTTTTTCCGATTTTGGAACTTCCATTAAGTATCGTATTATTGCATTAGGAAAAGTGAGCCCTAGGCCCAGAATACTGCGTGCTTACATGGGGCTCCAAATCTTGGAAAATGTTTTTTCAGTACTAAGATACCTCAAAGTGTTATTTATATTTATTCTGTATTCACTTATCTCGTTAGAGTCTAGGTGTAATGGCAAGAGAAGAGGGCCCCTACTAAACAATCCAAATTGCCATTACCTTTCTTTCTAGCTTGCTGTTTTTAGGTCTGCCATCTTTAGTTTGAGTTTCAGTAAAGATAAGGCTTCCTCACACCTCAGATATTTTGTAATTTAAACTTCCTATCCTTTATGTATCTTAGGTTAGTTTTCTTATAACTTTTAACTTTTGTTTCTTCGAGAAAGTCTCTTGTGCAAAACTACTGAAATCCAAATCAGACAGAATTTTTATTATTTAATGTTAAATTTCAATTAGTGTACTCAGCGCCCATTTGTAATCAACAGCTCAACTTTGCTATTAGTGCTACATATGTTATGTTGCTCAGAGATTGATCGATTATGATGAAATGCTCACTTGACCACGCCCTAATTTGACCACGCTCTAACTTGACTACCTGGGCCCCTCCAGGTATTTGTGGCCGGTTAAAATTCTGAGCAAGTCCGCCACTGCCTAAGGCCGCCAAATCCGTAAATTGGGCCAAAGGCAGGCTTAGAGGGGCCTATCCAGTAAATTATGCGATATAGAAAAACTGGGGTACGAAAAAATTGATGTAGAAGAACCCAAGAGTGACTTTCATCTCAATTATCTATTTATGCCATGCTTCGACAGTGACGTCAGAACGAAGTTCATATTGTTAAAAAGCATCACACTGTTAAAAAGAAAAATACTACAGTTTGGCAATTGTTGGGGTCTCCATCCCCCATGACCCCGCTTCCGACGGCCCTGTTCTACTTTTTGTATAATTGCTTTTTGCAAAAAGGACAAGGTTTTAAGAACCCGTGAAAACCTCTCACTTTCAAAATAAAAAGAATGAAACATGTTAAAAATTGAAAACGCATGAATACGATTTGCACAGTAGATCATTTTAAACAGTAACAAGTGACAAGAGTTGTTAAGACATCTAGATAGGATAATAAATTTTGAAGAGTGGTTTTTTCATTGGTCGAGTTAACAAAAAGTTCCAGACGATTCGAAGCAGCTTACCCTTGTGGCATAGATGTATAACAGCAACAGGGCCTCCGACGAAGGAGGGGGCCGGGGGGCCATGGCCCCCTCACTTTTTTGCAAAACAATGGGGGTTTTTTAAAAACTTTTGTTATGATTGTAATATTTTCTTTTGGTCCCTCCACTTTCCAACCTGCGTCGGAGCCCATGAGCAACATCTCGTTTTCATGAATAACTCAATGAGGTGTGTAACTAAATGCAATGAACTCTTTGCTTTTTCTTAGCTTTTAATCATCTTTTCTTTGTGGATAAACTTCAAGTAAGTCAGTAGTATGTTAAGAAAAGTCAGTTGTTGGCGAGATGGCGAAAGCATTACAGGAACTTGTTCTAATTTATAACAAAATTAAAATGCTTATTAGATTGAACTTTCGTCCTTCCTATCAATTTCCATTTCTATGCCATGGCGCCCTACTGCAAGTGAAACAAGCAAAGCATGGTGTAAAGCAGTTAAACAAATTTTTTGCACCTTTGGGAAGAGCCTTTAGTAAAATTCATTATTATTGGAGTATCTTATAAAATTTTCAGGGACAGCTTACCTTATAAACATCGGGGGGGGGGGAATAGGTCTTTGGCTCCTTTGGAATCATATAACAAAGAGTATCTAAATACAAAGTAGAAAGTCAACCAAGGAACTGTGTGCCAGAAATAGGTTTCTTTTCATAAGAGTGTCGTTAAGAAAACGTGCTTGCTGATACGAACCTCAAGTTAAGTAAAATTTACTGTTCTGGCAACTACAGCAGTTTTTTCCTAGCTAAATCTGCATTTCTTTAACAACAAATCAAATGTGTCAAAGTATTTGATGAGGGCCTTTTAAGCCCATACATTGTCTCCCTACAACAGCTCTTTTCACGAAATATAACCAGAGAATGTTATTCCAAGAAAAGCTATAAGTCAACCACCGAGCAAGACAGATCCACGCCAAAACATCTAATTCTCAGAGAGGTTAAAAGGTGTACAAATAAATAAACAAATCTTGTTACTACAGAACGTCAAAATTCAATGAAAAATCCCCTTAATGTTAAATATGGTAACAAGAAAGACTTGAGCAATAGAGGCCTTAAACTAAGATAAAGTTACTTTCTTAAGAAAATCTGATGATCATAGTTCATGCCTATAATTTACATCCAAGTTTTTCGCTTTGGAACAGGGCAAGACGACGTTTCAGGCGTACCGTAAGTTTTTATATCGTACTTGCCATCTGCCGCTTTATCAACTAAAACAGAGGTTGTGGAGCCGTGGCTTGGGTCTTCGTCAAAATATCCAAATGGTTTGATCAGAAAGCCATAAGAGCTGCCAACTGTAGTAGTCAGGGGAATGTCCTCTGTATTTGGAATGTGCAATCCGCCAATGTTGACCCATGCAACCAGATCCTCATTCTCGATCGCCTCGTTGTCATTCAGCATGGTATCAAAATTGACAGCAGGGTCTGAGAACGTGAACTGGTTGTATATTGAGGATCCAAACGGCTCCAGATCTTTACGCTTCGTAACAGACATTTGGTACTTGGTCCAAGCACAGCTTTTGGTAATATAGTAATCATCAGTGTATAACTGTTTGACTTTGTTTTGAATGTCAATCCTGTATCCTTTTGAGTTTCCATATGCATTTTTTTCATTTTCATTCATAAAAACATAGTACTTTGGTTTTTGAAAATCGTATCTCAAAACTGCATCTTTCTCTCGGGCTTTCTTCTCCTTGACTATTTGCTTCTTTATTCGGTATGTATTGTCTTCCCATTCATAGCTAACATTGCGAGCAATGACATCGACAGTTTGATAACTATTTTTCACACCAGCGACATCGAGGTCGACTTTATAGAGCATGTGATGGTCGTGTATTGTCCCAACAGTATTGAAGAAGTTTACAAAGCCATACTGCTTCTCTTGTTCGGTTGCAAAATCCGGCTGGATGTATCCAGAGGCAGTTGTTCGTACCTCAATGACTCCTGACTGATGTAATATATAGTCGAATATGTAATCATAGTTAAACGGAGTTGATATGACTCTTATAACAAGAGCATGGCCCGCCATTCCTCCTTGAAAGCTTATCTCGTATGCTATCCTTTTGCCTTGAAATCTGACATCAAAGAGGCCCAGGCCTCCAGTTGCACGTATCCCATATTCCAGTTGCCAGTTCATATAAGAAACTTTGTTTCCTTGTACAGAGAATCTTTTCCCATTAGGTTCAACCAATGTTGGCCCACGCAATGGAACCGATGGTTGTTTCGGGCCTCTTCTTTTGATTGATGCTCTTAGAAGCTCAGTTTTATTTGGCTGGGGAACGTGAACAACTTTCAATGTCCCAGCTTTATACTTTGCCATCAGTTGCTTTGTACTTTCAAATCTTTGATTGTAATAAACGACCTAGGATAGGAAGTTGATTGTGATGTAAACATTTAGTTTGCTAATTAACCTGATAATATGCCTCTTCATGTTTGTTCAATGAAAATACTTGCTTGATACAAGAGAAATGCCGAGAGAATGAAGAAAATTAGTGGTCAAGTTGAAAGTAGGAAAGAGCATTCCCAGTGTTTTTTATGTTTATTTGTTTCCCACAGATTTCTTTTATTCTATGCTTTTTTGTAAGAGCTTAAAAGTGGGCTTGATATACTTCTGGTTTCTTTTATCTAGCACTAAAAGAAATCCCTGTTTAACTACTTTCTTAAAATCAGCTGGTTCTCTCTCATGGTTTGTCATTACCACTGTCAAGGTACTTCAAGACATCGTCCTTGTTTGGGAGGAACAGCTCAACACCATAAACAAAGTTGTCGTTTAATGTTGCCTTTTCAAATATTGTAAGGTTGAGAGATGCTTGTTCTTGAAGGTATTTGTGGACTGCTGTTAGCTCGCCTTCAGTTAAATCTTGAAAGATGTTGGGCTCCCCATCCATTTTAAGGTTCTGCTTGAAAGGCGAAGTGCACGATGTGGATGATAATGTAGAAGCACCGTTTTCCGCGTGTCTATCTGCTCCCTTCAAGTTATTTCTTACTGCTAATGTGATAACGACGATCTAACATTAGGAGAATGATACATATCTTCCATTTTCTGGACAGTGTTTTGAATGAATTGTCATTCCCTGTGGATGATAATGTTTCAGCTTCAGTAATAAGTTTATCGATATTTGGAAGGACAGGACATTGTAGAAAATAATTTACTTTTTAAACGCTATTGGATTAATTGTCTTGAGTTGCCTGATGATCGCATTGAGAGTGAAACTCGGAGTAAAATATTAGAACCATCCTGTTTTTTACTAAAATTTCTTGGTGTTCAATTCAAAATTCGACATCGACAAATTTCAGTAAGACACAAAAGCAATCTTCCATTCTCTTTTTGAAAAATTGAAACCTACAAGGCTTTGTCTCCAGGGCCTCAGACGAAGGGGGGCCGGGGGGAGCTTGGCCTCCCCCCCCCACTTTTTTGCAAAACAAAAGAGTTTTTCAAAATCTTTTGTTATGGGTCTTAAATTTTCATTCTTTGTCGGAGCCCATGGTCTCTAAGAAAATTGGTAGCAACCTCTTATCTTTGTTGCCCTCTATACGGAACTACGGCTACATTGTGTTGACTGCGTAACATCAATTAGCTATCTGTTTTGGTTTTGGCCAATTGACGTTACGGCTTCAAGGTCAAAGCAGCGTTGAAAAAAAGCCAAATTAGGCCTGCATAAAGACGCGGTACCAACACAAACAAAAATTTAAATCTGCAAGCGAGGCTAAAGACTTTTAGTTCAAAATTTTTCGTGACAAACTTTCTGACAAATGTTAGTTCGAAAATATTTTTGTACGAAGTTTAGAGTTATCCGAAAGTTTGTCATGCCGACAATTTTTGCATGATACGCATGCGCAATGTTTATTGTCTGAAACAAAAGCTGAAATCTTCAAACATTAGTTTCTGCAAAATTTCTTCCTTCTAAGCTTATGCTTTCATCGTTCTCGTCGTCTATAAAAAGCCTCTTTCACTTTCTTCTTTTCCCCTCTTTGTCTCATCTGACTCAGCAGTATCAATGCCTTCGCGAAATGACTGATAATAACTTCAGCCAGAAGCATGCCCGAGGTTAGAGGGAGGCTGGGAGTAAGCCCCCAAGATGGAGAAAATACTATTGTTTGGTTGATATACTATGTTTCAGTTTGTTCCAAACAGAAAGTTTCTTCTGGCCTTTGGCTTAGCAAGAAGACTATTTTGAAGTTTAAGCTTGTAATAAATATATGCAATTATGACTTTAAACAGATGACAGATAATATGAATGTTAAAAGGAAAGTAAGTGTTTTCTTATTTCTCTTCTATACATTTTAAAATATTTGACATCGGAAGCGGAAGGAGACTTTGCTTGAAGGGGTCTAGCTGTAATTTAAATATGCCTTATAAGAAACTAAGATTTTGAGCAAGTTCGGGATTGAAAGTTTCTTAACACTGTCAGATTTTCAGTAGGCCTACATAGAGATTCTTAAAAGTTTCTCAAGAGTTCAGTTACAATTTTAAAAGTTTGTATGAATGAATAACCTGATGTGGTTTCGCTTCAAGCATCTAAAAGACTGAGCAACATTTTTTGAAAGTTTATTTGTTCGAAATTTAAAAAATACGCGCCGAAGTTTATTGTCCGAAATTTTTTCCGCTGAAAAGTTGTTTACTAAGTGTAAACAGGTTTTCCGTTCCATCTATACATTGCCTTTCTCAGATGGATTAGCCCTTGCTATCCTGGTTAGCAGACTCGCTCAGGGTTGGTAGATTCTTTTGGGGCTTCAAGCCAAATCAATGTTGGTAAAAAGCCAAATTAAGCCAAAATGTAAACGAGGCGGCAAAACAATAGAAAATTTCAAGTAGTAAACGAGGCTAGAAGTAACTTTTTTTGTTCAATCCTTAGGGTGCTTGACCCCCTTTAACCCTTACGCAATTCTCTACCCACGGCTTAAATTTTCACTTTTGTGAAAATGCTTAGGTATTCTTCAACTGACTGATTCTTTTTCACTTTTTGTGAAAACATTTTTTCATTATATTCATAAAATTCCTACACATGATGTACATGTAAGGGAACGCATTTTTGATAAAAGTAAAACAAAGCGAAAGGGGAGCAAGCAGAAAATTTTAGGCTTAGCCGTTTTTACTATCAGAATATTGACCCTTCCCTCAAAATTTCATCATTTGATTTAGATGAAGTAGAAAGTCAGTCCATACGACACAACCGCCTCCAAGTACCCCTCCCCCCTTTTCGCATCGCGGTCATTAAACCCTGCTTCAACAGGCAGAAGGAATGAAGAACAAAGCGAAAACCACGTAGCAATTGGACAAGGTGGATAAAATCACAGATGTTCAACAAAGTGTCTAAATCACAGTAAAATATGTGCATTAACTGCTTTAATTGTCAATTTCTGTTAGAATGATGAAAAAGGAAGGAAGGTAGGAAATAAGTACTTATGCCTGTACTTGTGGAAAAAAGCCAAAATTAAGCCAAAAAGTGACTTTAAGCCAAAAGGAATTTCTGAAGCCAAACAAGTTCGAAAAAAGCCAAATTTCTGGAATTTGGCTTAAAAAAGCCAATATACCAACCCTGGACTCGCTCTATAAAAAAGAGAGAAAGCTATCTCTCTATAAAGGAATGAGTTTGGTACCCAGGGTACACCTGTGCGTATCAAAATTCAAATTCAGTTTCATTTTCATTCAGTAGCATTTACAAATAACATAAAGTCATTTGAAGTGATTTGCCTCCGCAACAACGTATTTATATTTTCTAGCTAAGAATTTCGATTATTATTTTTCCACTTTATACTCGAAGAAAAACTTAACTTTGTCTTAAAATACTTGCCATTTTAAAGCTATAGAAAAGATATAAAATTTTGCTTTGAATGAAAGCATTGATATAAAATGTTTTATCCATCGTTTAGATTTGATTCATGCATGAACTTTCACAAATATGTGAGAATAAGTAAACAAATATAAACAAGCTTTTTTCTTCGGCAGTTTTTAATATTTTCAAGATATGATCCCAGAAAATCACAAGTAAACGTTTGCCACAACGTTGTTTAGATGGTGTGACTAGAAGGGTCAAATAAGTCGTTGGATAGAGTTGACTAGAAGGATCATATTTGTAAGAAAACGTGAAGCTGAAAGGTCGTACCTTTTTCCTCTGCATTATCTTGGAATGTCTTACGTTCTTCCATGATGAATTAGTTCGTCGTTCTGCTTCGAAGCTCCACTAGAAACACTCACTCGAATGGATTGTATGCACAGACCATCTGGAGGGCACTGTGAGTGTGACAAGAAGGTCTAATTGTAACTGAAGCAGCAGCTGTTGAACGTCTCAAAGGGACTTTAAACGACACTTATGTCCATGTGGCTGAACAATTAAAAAAATATAAAAGAGGGAGGTTTTAAACAGGGTCTAAGCCGCCAAACCCGTAGAATTGAGCCAAAAAACAATACAAACAAAACACAAAACAATAGAATCCAATGGGGAGCCTACCTATTACAATACACATTCTAAAGTGTGTAAAAATATAAGTAAAAATATAAGGATTACCGTAAAACTTTGCAAATTATTCCCTGTATCCACCTTGTTTTTTATTTCTCATCCATATAGTCCTCACATGAAGGTAATCGAATTTCTAGTAACTCAACTTATAGGTCTCAGTTCGCAACGCATGTATTTTTAAATGTTATTTTCTTATTTTTCTAATTGATTAAGACATAACTATTGCGTGGAAAAATTCTTACTGTTGTTATTTATACAAATCGTTGACAAACATTGTTCTTATTTTGATTAATAACCTGATCTTGAACAGTTTTGAGTTGGTCAATGTTGATAGTTGTAAAATAGTCTCTCGTCTCATCTATACGCTAAAAATTATGTGGTTCTGGTACCCAGGGACCAGGGTATTATGTCATTAATTAGCCTGATAACTAGACCCTGATTTTAAAGGAAATACAAAGCGCTTCAAAGAAATGCTAGACTGTTATTTTTTCTCTATAATCGATTGTATCATTTTTTTTCTTGTATATTCTTCCGTTTTTGCTCTTATCAACTGTCCCGTTTCTCTTACTATTTTTAATTTTCTTGTTTCTTCCAACCATTTTTCCCAATACCTCTTTCCATTTCAGCACTCTCGCATTTGATCATATGCTCAGTCGTCTCCTTTTTTCCATGTACACAATGCCTATTTTTTCTCGTTTCATTTCCCTTCTTTTTCTTGGTTCTTGGATCCCTTTTCCTGGATGTAAACTTTGCTTTCAAGCCTTTGTCTGCTTTGATTTCTCATCATTCTCATTGTCCTCTCTCTCTCTTTGTACTCTTTCCTATTCTCTTTTAAATATTCTTCTTACCTTTTTCCATTACGCTTTTCTCAATTTGAAAATGGCTTTGAAAAAAGCAAACATTTAGTAAACTAAAGCTTTTCGTCTGACACTCTTCAGAGTTTAAAACGTCAGAACATAGACCGAAAACTCTACGCTAAGAACATAGGCCTATTTCGATCCACAACTGGGTATATATATTTCCTAGCGTAGAGTTTTCGGTCTATGTTCTGACGTTTTGAACTCTGAAGAGTGTCAGACGAAAAGCTTTAGTTTACTAAATGTTTGCTTTTTTCAAAGCCATTTTCAAGTTTTGTACCACCAAAAGATTGTTCTCTCAACTTGTCCACATTTTACATTCCTCTCCCCATCTTTCTTTCATATTCTTTGTACCATTTCTGTATTTCTTTGGTCTTTTATTGCTAATTTCATTTTATTCTGGTACAGCAACAATCTTTGGTCTTCTATTATCTATTCCATTGTCCACATCCAAATCATACCCAGTATAGTGTCATTCCCATCATAGAATAATGGGCTGGTTATCAGGCTACATCTGTGGTAGGTACTACAGTCTTTTTAGTATCTTTCCATGTACTTGTTCCAGTCTCATCATTTGCCTTTCTGTCATTCCTGTCCGGCATCAAGTTGTAATTTTGTAATCTTACAGCTATCCTTCCACATAGCGTCATCCTCACTTCTGTTGCCATCTTGACCATTCGTTTTCCTTTCCGAGATTTCCAATTCTCTAGTTTGTCTCTCTATGATTCCATCCTCCCAGTTTACTATGTACTTATACTCTTCTGTTTTTTAAGATCATTCCTTTTTTGAAGGTTTTGACGTTAGGAACGAAAACAAAGTCATTTTTTGGAAGATTTTAGCTGGTGGATTTTGGAAGTATATAGTCTCTCATAAAGGCTGGATCCAATTTGTGTAAAATTTTGTCTATTCCAAGTGCCAACACCTGGATGGAACGAATATGAATGATAGTAGATTAGCTTTTGTTAGGAGGTTACAGTATGACGAATGATAACCGGGAGTGTTGCACGAAGGGCTCTTTCTTCGATTTTTCCAAGTTTCTTTTGGCTTGCATTACCACAGAATAACCAGATGGGAGGACAGTAGTTGAAGTGACAAATTATGAATGAGTTGCCAATAGTGACAAAGTATGAATGAGTTGACAAAAGCCTGTCACTCTTTTCTAGCAATGAATCGAGCTAGTCTTCTTATGGTATTGACCTGCAAAGCAGCTTTTGACAATTTTTTTCAATATGTGACTACAGTTTATAGTGTTTTTTATCGATTTTTTTTTCAAGAAGACTTTATGCATATTTGTGTTTTTTTTAAAATTATTTTTAGCTGAAATTCTTTGATATGATTATATTTTTTCCCGATAATAAATGATCGGAATTTAAATGGATTAACAGTCATATGATATGAATTAAACCAGAAGTGGTGGGGGCCTAGGGGGCGCAGCCTCTCTTGTTGAAATTTTCGAAAAAAGTAGGGCTCGGCCCCTTCCCTCATTGTTTGTTCTTGGATACAGCCAATGATTATGTAACGCAAGTTTGACATGTATAGATAGAAAAGACATTTTTAAAATATTTCTTACTGAGTACGTTAACACACTTTTTCATAAGAATGCCCAATTTCCTTTTTAGCCTCAATATTCTTGATTTTTTATCTTTAGCCCAAGTTTATTCTTAGATTGTTTTTAAGTGACAGAACACAAGATGTAACTGAGTCGCATTATAGTGTTAATGAAGACTCCAAGGCCGGTCTGTGGTTCTATTTCAATACATACAGCCTGAAACTCACATTTTTTACTTCAAAAATCAAATAAGAAAACTTATTTCTTGATAAAGCTTGAGCCTTCAGGCTTGGGTGGTAATTACTGTAAACTATAAACTATAAATACTTTCGAAGTCCCCTGAACAACAGTTTTGCATGAAATTTTTTAGTAGCACTGATTATTAGCTGTTAAAATATCCACAGCTTTGTTATTATTTCTAAAAAGAAAGTTCTTCCTTATTGATGCTGTAAATAGTGTAGATGCATTTGTGGTCTTCCCCGCCAAAGCGAAACATTATTATATACAAAAATTTGATATCTTAATCATGATATTACAGCTAAATCATAGCAAGAAGGTTCCCTTTAATTTTTTGTAATCATTGGCTAAATTGGTTTGCTGTCTCTGTTTTAGACTTAATACGTGCTTACAAACTATATTTTTCGCAAAACTTTCAGGTTTATAATTTTGAAGACCGTTTCAATCAAATGCTACCAGAAGATGCATTTCTTTAATTTGCTTTCAAAGAAACTAGTGATCAGTCCTGTCCCCTTTTTGCATCAACTTTGCCTTCCTTTCTGAGAACCACTTGCGATTCGGAGTTTATTTGTCCATTTTGTGCAATTTGGCTAATTCTGCCATTTTATCATTCCATGAGGCAATACCTTACCCGTTCGTGTTTTATACTAAACAGTCCAGCGCAAGCAAAAACTAGATTATTCGGTAAACGAATCTTTAAGACGATGCAGCAACCCCCGTTAAAGTATCATTCGCATCGCATTATCTTAATGCTATGGTTTGAGTCAAAGAAAAAGTTAACGCCGAGTTTGTTACTGAATCACTCCTTACTTTTTTGCTAACTGGCAAAAATTTAAGTGAACCCTATAATTAATGCCGGGCAGATTAACTGAACCTGGTTCTATGAAAAATAAAAAATTTCAGAAAATTCCATCATATTAAAAAGTCTCTCTTTTAAAAGTCATTCTCTTTTAGCTTCGACCCAATTCATTTTATAACGACATACTATGACGTTTATTCAACCTCAGCTTTGATGTAATCAAGGATATTCATTATTCGTAATGGGACATCTTAAGGCCGCACATTCCTAAAATGGGGCCTTTTTCTGCAAAGATGGGGCCCTTTTTGCCAGATTTTAAAGGGGGCCCACCGGCCACGGGCCGATGGGCCGGTGGGCCAGTCCCCCACTGGTGATACAGTCCTAGTCAATGGCGGCGCCAGCCACTAAGCCCTGGGGGGGACAAACCAAAAAAATTTAAGCCACGCCCTTTTAACAACCAGAAAATGCCCTTTTACCAACAGAAAACGCCAATTTTATCCGAAGGGAACGCCTATGACTAAGTTTTGTTTGAAAATTGGCAGTTTGAAAATACATCACAAAAAGTACGGTGTCAAAATATTACCCCTCCCCCAACATTTTCTAATCGAATTTAGACGAACTACAAAATCGATTCTCCTGAGAACTGGGGGGGGGGGACGTGTCCCCCCAGTCCCCCCCGTGGCGCTGCTACTGGTCATAGTTAAAAGAATAGAAATGAAGACATGGTGGAAACTCAGAACGATGCTTTCTCTGTTACCTTCACATTTCCCAAGAATACCTGAAATATTATAAATAAGTTCAAAGAAATAAAAAGTCGTACCACCAAAAAGTTGTTCGCAAAAAGCCTTACGAGGATGCCCTATGCACAGCCCTAAGATAGGTGTGACGTAGCAACATCCGGGAAACTTGCCGTCGTCTCCTACAGGACTGTACTGAAGTAGTAATGGCGTTCAAATCAAAATGGTGGGAGAAGTGGCTTGCAAGGGCTTTTCATGTCTTGCTGACATCGGGGGTTGTAACAGTGGTTTTCATTAAAGAGACAGGTAACTTTTCGCAAATAATGTTATCACTAAGACACCTACTGACGTTGGAATTGAGGATCGTTGGCATAAAAGCTTAGGCCCTTAGGCACTTTCATTCAGTTTTGCCTAGTTTATACACTTTGATATTTCATGATGTATAGGATTGGGATCTACAAACAGGGACGCCGGAGAGGGGGGGCATGAGAGGGCAGTGCCCCCTTGCCTTTCATCAGGAGGGGCAGAGGGGGCAAATCTGCCTTTTTTGAGAAAATGACAAATAGGTACAGTCATTTTTTATTTAAAGATTTAACGTTAACCACAATTCCCAACGGCTCTTATGCTTTTATCATTCTTTTTTACTGAAAGATAATACATGATTACAAAACAAATGTTAGAATTAATGAAAAATCAAGCATTATTACCTTGACAGTTACTTCTGTAAAATTTTCGTAGGCCTCCAACTGCTAATTACTGTAACCTATTGCTATTGTCATATGTTTTTACTCTCTCCCAGAGTTAAAGTTCAAAGGAAATAAAAGAATGGAATAATTTCTTTTTCCACGATGCCAAGAGCGGATAGAAGGGTAACCTTACAGCACACGTAACATAGCCACTGAAGATGCCCTTTCTAAATTTCTGCCCCCTTGCCCTTTATTGGCTCCGGTATCCCTGTCTACAAACTTATTGTTCTCATTCACAGCTATTGCCGTTCAGTTTCAAGTATAATAGCTTTGAACTGGAGGCAGAGCTGCAACTACTGAAAATCAAAAGTCTTCAACAAATTGAAATGGAGTTAATAATAGTTCTATCTGTATCGGCATGACACTTAGATACTATTAACTAATGAGGAAAAACACCAAGCAAATTGTTTGTCATAGGGCTCCTATTTCAACTAAACAAATCTATCTTGGAAGGGACAACTATCAGGCTTCAAGACTAAAAATAGTTCACAAAGTTTTGCTGAAAATTTTTCACATGAATAATAGTTGTGAGAAACAACATGGATCTACCCTGTCAACAGTACCGTCTGTTAACAACTGATCCAAACAGTTGTGGACAGGAACATTTATTGGCTTATGTCTTTAAGATGAACAAAGCTTATCACAAAATTATTTTAATTTTTGGCTCTGATTCCACATCAGGGAAAACAATTGGAAGTGCACAGTTAAAATTGCATCATAATTTTTCTTAATAATACAAAATCATAGTTTCATGCCAAAATATTGTGAAAGGATGGTCATATTGTGATTTGAAATCTTGTAAATTTATTTTCAAGATTAAATATATGATGTATTGAATTTGTTAACCTTAACTTTAGTGAGTTCTGCAACAGAAGGGGGCTTGCAAAAGCATGTCTATAACCAAAGTTTTCTTGAACACAGTTATCCCTGGTTTTATAGAGTAAGTTTTTCTGATATTGAAATGATCATCTCTATGTTAATTTTACATTGACAATAAAATAGAATGCTTTTTATTAGGTAGGTTAAAAGAGAAAGGTTGTATTATTTCCAAAATTGATTACAAAATTATCAATTAGTGGCACAAATTAACTCTAACATTTGGAAACTCTCTTGATTGAAATGTCCCACATCTAAAAACAGGTAAATTTTCTGATTATCAGTAATAGATAGTTCCACCAGCCTTGTCATGCCAGAATAGCAGCTCAAATGATAAATGATAGGTAATTGATAAGAATCATTTTGGAGGGCTCATGCTCAAATTCCAAAAAGGAGACAGACTCAATAGGATATCTGGGGTTGGAAATCCAGGTACTTCCATTAGAAACATAGATTAAGGGCTCAAACATGATTACCGTAACTGGTTGCATGGAAAGTTAAAATAAATTTGATATTTGTTGTTTTATGAAAGCTAGAAAAGTACCTCCAGTATGGCTTCAAAAGCCTAATGATTTGCCTTCGAGTTTGGCACTCCTTTGAGAAATGTCAAATGCTTAAAGAATTTAGAAGGGAAAAGAACCTTAATTGGGAGAAACCATTTGATATATATAGATTCCATGCTTAGCATTAAACCATATTAAACATATTTGCTGATTAAACATGTTTGCTAAGTCTCTTGGATTAGCTGTTAGACTCATAAATTTTAGATTTGCATTTCTATGGATACTGTTAGAAATCTTACATATTAAGCAACATTCAGTCTGTTGAGGGCTTGGCAGTTTAATTGCTCCTAGATACCCTGAGGCTCACTTTAACACATTTCAAAATGCTGGGAAATGATTCTATTTGTTTATTATCTTTTATTCATTTATGTTGCAGATTTGAGAAAGTCAATCGAAAGTGATAAGCCGGTATATGCAGCCTGCTTCCTTTCCTTGCTGTCAGCTGCCACGATTTGCTATTTCTTGGCCAGTTTAATTGATCCAGGCTATGTCAGCACTAAGTCAAGTAATGTCAATATTGAAGATGGATTGATATGTCAGGGCAAGGTAAGAATTTATGATTTTTCTGCATTTTATATAGAATTGATTCCACAAGTCTTTTGTATAATGATTATCAAATTTTGTCATTCAGCTTAAAGAAATTTGTCCTGAGTGTTTGACTGTATATTCATCAAACTATGCCATTTGTTAGGCTTTGCTCAGGTATGAAAGTCATATGCATGTGATTAATTGCACTCCAATGAGCAGTAGATGTGAATCGAGGTTCCTTGGTGTGATCAAAGTACATTCATGACCAGGTTCGATTCAATAGTGTTCCAAAGTGCTACATCCTAAAGAAACTTGGAATTCAAATCAGTTATATCTGTTTAAAATAGATTTTGTTAAAAGTAATCTGTTAAAAAATATATTGCATGTGAGAGGGTCGAGTTTTCCAAATGAATATTTGTTGTCCAACCCTTGTTCAAAGACTTCAAATGAAGGCTAAATTTGATGAGCAATTTGATGTAGAAAGGCCCCAAGGTCATGTGACCATGTCTCAACCAATCTGTAGACTGATTTTGCACACTAAGATACATTTAGAAATGGTCTTTCAGTTTACATTTATTTTGGAACTCTATTCCTTGTCTGAAAATCTATCAAAACAACAAATCATAGATTCAATGATCTTGATTATTAACTTTCAAATCTATTACTCAAAGATATAGTTCTGAATAGACCTAAATTATTCACTTGTTAATTATATATATAAAGATTTGTTGCATTTTTTTCGCGAATTGATTGAATATTACATTTTTATGTTTTTTGAAACTGCAGGAAATAGCCAGTGCTGTTCAAAGTGTAGACTCCAATGATGAAAAAGATGAAGAAACAGAGACAACCAGAATGATGTTGGCAGAAGGAAATGCATTAAAATTACGACACTGTGGTTACTGTGAAATTTTGCAACCTCTTCGATCAAAGCACTGTGAAGAATGCGGCCATTGCATACGCAAGTATGACCACCACTGTCCTTGGTTGGCAACTTGCATTGGAGAAAAGAATCATCGCTTTTTCTGGGCATTTTTGCTTCTTGAAACGGCAGTTGTTTGCTGGGTCATTAACATAGTGTGGTATGAAAATCATTTACAAGTTTTATTCTTCATTCTTGATATTATGATCGTTAAATTTTGCTTGTGTGGATTCTGTTCTATTTTATAGGAAAAGGTTGTTTGGGTTTTTTAATTATTTTGATGATTCAAGGACTCTTTTATAGCTGAGGTAAAAAGTATCATCCTAAAAGGTCAAAAAGATGCATAAAAAGTCAGGGCTGTCCCCTTGGATCAAACGTTTATTCTTTTGCGCCTTAGTTTTTGAGGTAACATTAAGCTGCCTTATTTGTACCAAAACCCAGTGTCTATTTAGAAAAATAAGAGCTGTTGAGAAAGTGGCACATATTTTGTCTAAATAAAATAAAAAACAAAGCAATGATACATGTTAATATAAAAACTTAAGTAAACAATCTTTTGGTGGCACAAAATTTGAAAACGGTTTTGAAAAAAGCAAACATTTGAATGAACTAAAGCTTTTCCTCTGACTCTCTTCAGATATTAAAATGTTAGAACATAGACCAAAAACTCTACCCTAGGAAATATATGTACCCAGTTGTGGATCAAAGTAGGCCAATCAGAAACGCAAGCACTTGACTGTTGAGGTTGACCTATCAGTGCCGCTTTTAGATCTGCAAGACAAAGGTGGCTGTTCTCTTTGAAGAACTTTTCGCTGAATTCAAAATTTTACATGCTCAGCTTGCCAGGCATGATATTTCTGCTAATTGGACTTTAACGAATTATGAGCTCGACTAAGTGATTTGGCATACACTTACAGCGGCTCTCCCATTGACCACACAGATTTTCTTTTGCATAGAGAGCATTTTCAAGCATTAAAATCTCTGCGGTCTAATAATGACATCTTTATCACAAAGCTTGATAAAGAGTCAGCAGTGATTATTTTGAACAAAAAGGACTACATCCAAAAATGAAGAATATTCTCCTCGACAAGGTAAGGTTCGAAAAACTGGATGAAATGGCTGGTTAACTCAAAAGTGTTGACCAACTAAGTTTATGGTAGGATAAGACCCACAGGTTTACAATGTCCACAAATGTATGGCCTCCCTAAAATACAGAAGCCAAATGTTCCACTTAGACCCATCTTGTCTATGATTGGCTCAGCACAACATGAATTGGCTAAGTGGCTTTCTGAAGTTTTGGACCCTGTTCTTCAAAAATATTCTTTTAAGGTTTCTTTTAAGGTTCGCTTAGTTCATGCAAAACTTGAACATAAAAAACAAACATCTTTCATGTGTTCTTTTGACTTTGGCAGTATTTTCAGAAATGTTCCTTTGAGTGAGACATCTAAATATACGCGCCGATGCTTTGTACCAGAGCAAGCTTAATAGCCCACCATTCCCAGAGGAATTATTCATTGAACTGATGGAAACTGCAATACTTTCAGTTGAATTCAGTTTTAACAATGAAATGTACCAACAAAAGGATGGTGTCACTATGGGTAGCCCTCTGGGTGTGCCTTGGCCAATATCTTTGTCGGCTTTCATGAAGAGCATTTGTTTGTCTGCAACCAGGTGTCTATTTGAAAGCCAGGTGTCTATTTTCGATATGTGGATGACATATAATACAATTTTCAAAACAGAGGCTGAGTGTGATACTTTCCTAAAATGCCTTAATGGCCTTCACCCAGCCCTACAGTTTATATTTGAAAAGGAAGAAAAAACTTGCCATTTCTAGATGTTTTGGTTGTAAAGTCTGGCACTAGATTTCTCTCCAGTTTATACCTTAAACCCACATTTTCAGGGTTATACACTCGATGGAGTTCGTTTTGTCCAAAACAAAGAAAAATCAGCCTCATTATAATGCTTACACATAGGGCACTGATGATTTGTTCCAAGTCTAAACTTGACTCCAAACTTGAACAACTAAAAAAGATTTTTCTAGAGAACTTCATTTCAGTTTACATTAAAGAGAAGATAGCAAATTTCTCGGCTGACATAAAATCTGGTCCCAAAATGTGCCCAGTCCATTTAAAACTACCCTGGATCGGTAAAAGTTCCCTGCATTTTGAAAGTTAAATATAACAGGCCATTACAAATTGTTTCTTTACAGTGAATCAACGTATTGTTTACAGAACGAAAAAGGCCCTTCCATCCATTCAAAAGGACTGTGTTTCTACCACTCAAAAGAGTTCCGTTACTTATGAATTTAGGTGCCAGTGTGATTCTGGCTACGTAGGACGCATTACCTAAAGATTGGAGGATAGAATAAAACAACTAGTATTTAAAACCAAACTCATTCCCAAACAGAACAGCCAGCTCAATCTTGCAGATATGAAAGTACAACTAAAACCTGTGATTCTGCTATCAGGCAGCATTTACTGGAAAACCCAGATTGTGCAAAAACTATAATGATGACATTGGGTTATTGGTAAAGACTGATCATTGTTCCATCTGGCAGTTTTGGTATCTATCTACTTTATCACGAAAAAACAGCTATTGTTTAGACAAAAGGATTGGTCAACCTCAACAGTCATGTGTTTCTGATTAGCCTATTTCAATCCACAATTTCAATCAATTTACAAAATTCATTTAACCTAGTCTATGGCCTAGAAACAATATCTCTGATGAATAACCCAGCAGAACTTTGGCACTCCACCACAACTGGGTATATATATTTCCTAGCGCAGAGTTTTCGGTCTATGTTCTGACGTTTGAAACTCTGAAGAGTGTCAGACGAAAAGCTTTAGTTTACTCAAATGTTTGTTTTTTCAAAGCCATTTTTAAGACTTATGTATTTGCTATACCATCTAAAGTTGCTTGATGTGTATTCATGACTGTGTTTATGAAACATTTGAAAAGTAGAGTTGTGCAGTATTGAGTGAAAATACTTTTTCTCCAACAAAGAAAACATTGGCCATGCCTTTTCTATATCAGTGGATTTTAAATTGAAACTTGATAGTTTTGCTGAGATTAATTTCTGGATGATGGGAAAAAAGAAGGAAAGCATGTGTCCCTCCTACCCCCTGTTTTCTTTATGTCACCTTGTATTTGTATGGTACTATGTATGAAATTTTATATTCCTTGAATTTGGTAAAAATCTGTTTTTCATGCCAGTGAATCTTTTCCAAGTATTTCATAACAATTATTTACATTCAGGAATGCCTTCAAATCAAAGAGTACCAGCAATGAGTGGTTAAAGGCAAACTGGTTACTTCTCTGTGTGATGATTTTTGTGGTGTTGATTCTAATTGTCGTTGGGCTTCTATTTGCTTGTCATTCATATATGATGCTCACTGCACAAACAACATGGGAGTTCATGTCAAGGTCTCGAATAAGCTACCTGAAGTACTTTCCAGATGATGAAAACCCTTTTGATCAAGGATATTTCAAAAATTCAATGGTATTTTTATGTTACTGCAAGCCAAGGACTTGGGAAAAATTAATCAAAGAAAAAATACATTGGAGATAGTTTTTGTAAAAATTTGTCTATCGGTTGTAGGAGGTGCAACTAGTTTATTTTTATCAGCTAGTAATTTTTTAGGCTAAAGATAAAGTGTGATACATTAGTTTTTATCTGATTAAACATCTTAGATTGTAAAATTTACTGGCATGCTGTTTATTTGGAATGTTGTTGCAAGGGATAGGGTCTAAGGCTACACAATGTTTTGGTAGAGAATGTCTGTAGTTTTTGTTAACAGTAACTAGTCACTACATGACATAAGAAAAATGTTTAATTGGAAGCTGTAAACACTGTTAAGTTGATGCTTAACTTTCATGAATAACTTTTATGTGAAGATTTAGTGCCAGGACAGTATGTGACAATGGCATACTAATTTATAAATAAGCTGTTGTATTCCCTTCAGATGGATTTTGGTGGTCTCAGTAATAAAGAATTTCTACTCTACAAGTACTGCATGCAAATTTACCAAATACGTAGTTATAAATATTTTGATGTTTAGCCTTTTGATGAGGAATGTTTCCTCTGCTTGGAATTTATCATGCCTGTGTCACCTTCATATGTTGGTTGAAATATATTTATGATTCTAAAGGATCAATGTATAATAATATGTATAGAAAGAATGCACCTGGGTCATTGTTAATATAACATTTTCTTCTTTTTTGTATCATATCTCATGGCTACACTCTCTCTCTAGAGGGATTTGAAGTAAATATTTTCGAAAAATTTTCAAAGTTGTTTGACCCCAGCACAATTTAAGAAGATAAAAAAGGAATATAATTTTTTTTGGCTAGCTTCTAAATCTATTTAGCAAAGTTTCTTACAGTATTAGTGGAAATTGTCAAAGTGCATCGTGTGGCCAAAGCAACGAGACAGCAAAGGACCAATTTTTTTAACAATGTATCAATTTTTCACTTGTTCAGCCATTTAATTCATGAAAATTGTTGGAATTCAATTTAAGATATCATAAGCTCTTTTCTGAGTGCGCCTAAATGTGGTTGCAAATGGCAGTTTCAGTGGTCTCAGATTTCTGACAAATGCTTCTGAATTTAAATACTTTGGAAACTGCATTATGCAGCTGTTGAACCAAAGTTAATTATCTTTGCTTATTGTATGAAGTAGTTTTTAAGATTGGTTGTTAAATATGTATTTGTGGTCCACCCTAATTATTAGTTTGATATTTATTAATGTATAGTTGTTTAAAGTTTTTCGTGTTTACCAAAAAGAGTAAACACTATCTTTCGATAACCGCATATATTGTGAATATTCATGTTATTCTACTTGATTAATTTTTTCCCAATTTCTTATTCGCAATCTGCTAAGGTAAGAGCGATGAATCAAGTTCTGGTTCATCAGCCTTGTATCCTCGGTCTCCTGGCAGTCTAATTATATTTCTAGAAGTTTTTTTCGGTATTTATAATCCAAAAATTATTTGTATCAGTGCTCGCTATTTATATTTCAAAGTGATGAGAATATTTCATTCGCACAGAACGAGCACCAATTACATGTATATTTTGGCCCTTGAATATGCAGTTTTCCTTAGAGAGTGTAAACCTAAGTAGAGGAGGGCCACCAACATACTGGCACAGGGCGTGTCGGGGAAATTAATGACGGAGAAAGGACTGGTAAAAGAAGATGCGCTGGACAGGAGAAAGCGGAGGCGTGGGATCAAGAGTGGAAGCACCGAAGGACACGCTGGCACTAGCCGGTATCCAACTCGAGAACGAAGAACCATCGAGTCGGCCTTTTGATGATGATGATGATGTTGAATATGCAGTTTTCTGTCTGAAAAGTCAATGCCGTGAAAGTTGATGGCTATACCTCCAGCAGATGTTTCACAGAGCTCTGTCATATTTCTTAATTTATTTTCTTCTTTTCATCAACAGTCTGCTTTCTTGCACCACAAAAATATTCTTTTTTCGCTGATAACATTTCGTTTGTTAAAAAATACAATTCCGTAATGAACACTACCCTTCAAAGAAATAATTCATCTCATTTCTCAAAGATGATCTGAAACAATTTAGAAGTGGTTAAAGACAATGTTGTTAGGCTTAATCAGAGTAAACCGAATAAGTTAGATACAGAGTCAGCTTTATGCAGCTAGTCCGTGGTATATCAAGTTTTTACAGACGGACGTGTCTTCCAGGGTATCAAAGATATTGTCTCTGGTCCCCTTTCCGTGCTCACCCTTTCTAATGTTTGCCAAGTTAACAAACTCTGCCCCACAACGCATCTCTCCTTCCCAGAGCTTGTAAACTTTGGAAAGTTTGTAGACAAGCCATGCGCGTAGGGAAGACTTGTAGATTTTCCATTTTATCCCCTTATTCTTTGGCAGATGTAGAAGTCCAGGAAATTGTTTAGAATAACGAGGGCAAATACTTATTTTGATTTGATCTCGATGATACTTCAATGTCTTTCCATTTTTCTATCTTTTTAACGGTTACACATCTAAAAAGATTTTTAACAAGCTTCAAGCTATCTGACACAAAATCTCCAGTTTTTATCGGTGTCTTGAAAGATTTTTAGCTGTGTATATAAGTCTGTTTTGTAAGTCTCAAGAATCATAGCTTCACTTGTAACCCCGACGCTACACGCTGTTATTTCTGCAAGTTGAACATTTCTTAAAAGGATGAAATGCTATTAAAACCTCGAATAAATCAGTACTAGGCTAAGCCTGATTTATACACTCTTTGTTATTTTTAAAAAACTTTTGATGATAAAATTCGTACCGGCGCTGAGAACTTGGTATTTGCAAGGTGTTTGGTGGGATGGTACTCTATTGATTAAAGTTGAACTTCGTAAAAATTATTTAGAACTAATTTCCCTATCTAATGTTTACTTGCTATCCCCATAAATATAGAAAACATTGAGAAATGCCGAGTGCGCAATTTCAGCATGAAGTAAAGCTTTCTGTGCTGATATTTTGGACAAAGGATTGCAGTCGGAACTTAAGGTTTATTCATTAATTTTTAGTTATTTGTATTGTATTTCTCTAGGAACCGTCATAAATTTGTATTTGTTGTCTGCTGACACACATATTGTATACAGCCTTGCCTTTATTGAAGCACTTGAAAGATGTTTTTAAAAATACGATAAATACTGCAAAAGCTCTATCAAGCCCGCGGGGGCTTATTTATTTTTCAGTCCAAGAGGGGGGTTTAAATGAGAAGGGGCTTATCATAGAAGGGGAGCTTCTTGAAAATATGCAGCAAAAATGTTTAGAAATGCCCATGCCATTATTTTGCTATAAAAATGTCACACAAATGTTCTAAAAAACCTTGCTAGCAGCTTCGAAAGTTTAATTATTCAATTATAAGGTCCTCATCTTCGAAACCAATTTCGACTGACTTCTAGGAGTGCAGTATTTAATGCACATGACCATCTGTCATCATCACACCCGTCAAGAGACTCACTAAATGCGCATGTTTTCTTTGTTTGACATCAAATGCCAAAGGGGGGCTTAATAGAGAGACCCTATCTGAGAGAGGGCTCAGTAGAGCTTTTAAGGTTAAGGTTATGCATTTTCAACACTGATCTCTATAAAAGTCTTTAGTAGAGATCAGTGATTTTCAAGGCTTGTAGCCTCGGAATCAGATCTGTGAGATTTATGTACATTTACTTGAGGTAGTAGAAGTTCCCGCTTCTTGGAAATAAGTAGCCTGCAATCACGAGGAAAGTGTGATATATAGGTGCATCTCTTTTGCCAACAAACTAATAGCAAAATGGGTGACACGAATTTTGAATTGGATGTTGAGGTATGTAGTGTAAATATTATTATTAGTCCATTGTTTTTAATTCTTGTGGTTCTTGTTTTTTTCTCCCTATAAATGTTTGGTCTATCACACAAAGATGACAAGGGATACATTTTGCATTTCAGTCCAGTCTCATAGTTCTAAATTCCGCTAAATACAATTATAAGCGAAAAAGATACATCAAGTTCAGAAATAGCGAATATACAAGCATACAAGCTACGTTGATCATTAAGTTTAACATTAAAATCGGGCCCGGATTACTCAGACCTTTACTCTAACTCCAGATTGGAATCTTTCTTTGAAAGATGCGCGGGGGAACTGTTTTATGTCCATGAAAATTGCGCATCGGACATTTCCTTTTTTAATGCTCCAGATTGGTTGTAAAGCCTTTAAGAGTTAACGATTGAAGATTGAAAAGAAAATTGGCAAATAGCACAGATAAAGATATTTGTGCGGCTGGGACTCTAATTACCATAAAAACAGAGTATGTGATATTTGGGTATAAATTTCAGAGAAAAACATTAGTAACATAATTAGTGGCGATAAAAATAATAGAGCAAGGACAAAAATTTTTCATAATTCCTAAAAATAAGAACGAGGGGGGCCCAACCAGATGAGAATAGTTTCCCTAAACAAAAATCTGCTCAAACTTTGAAAACTTTGTGCATGGTAATAAATTAGATCATCCTGTTCCATGTGTATTTTACTCCCAGAAATGATAAAAATATCCTGCACATGTCTGCTGTTATTTGGCATATGTGTGTACAAAAACCAGCCTAGTGTGTACATAAGCAAAAAGCCAACCTAGACGATCTGCAACTCTGAGGGTCTTCAAATTCAAATTTCATTAAAAGCATCATTTGCAAATTTCATTAAAGGAGCACACATGCAAAAGAGATTGTGCAATGTGAGCATGAGCTGAGGTGCATCGGGCAAGGCAAACATTCCAATCTGGCTCTAACTTGGACACCATTCCCATTGGGTTTTCGTCATCAGGCCTGGCCGTTTGAGGCGAGCGATAGCTCGCGCTCGCCTCCACGCTCCCCTCGCAACCTGAAGCGAGCTATGAATTGCTCTCCTAAACAGAACATGAAGGAAGAATCGCTCCCCTAAAGTTTCCTATCCAGAGAATTATGAAAACGCACAAGGGTTAATTGGTTTATTTTTGTAACAGCGATTTCTCCTGTCATTGCATTTTTTGCAATTAACTTTTTGCTTGTTGGGCGGTTTTTGTTATGATAGGCATAAACTTCGATCAATTTGGAAAAAGATAGTTAACTGAAAGGTACATTTGTAGCAATTAGAACCTTTCAATCTTAAGAAAACAGGAATATTTTTGGAAGGAAAGTCAAAGAAATTGGTAGGAATTGTAGACTGGGGATATAATAAGACAGCAGGTCCCTTCCAGTAATAGAAACAAAACTATGCCTCAAAGAGAACAAGGTACTCTGTCTTGCAGATCAAAAATGACAACCAAAACATGAAATTCCCTGAATTCCACTATCCAGCAGCATTTACTGAAAAAATCAGATTGGGTGAAAACTATAACGGCAACATGTTTGCCATCATTGGCAAATCCTGATTATCGTTCCATCTAGCAGTTTGTGAATCTATCTACTTTATAAACATGACCAACCGCTTTTGTGTAGACATAAATGAGTTCGTTTTCACCTTAGGACTCCGTTGGTAACATTTTCAATAGGAAAGCGGCACTGATTGGACAACCTCAACAGTCATGTGCTTGCGCTTTCTGATTGGCCTATTTCGATCCAAAACTGGGTATTTTAGCGTAAAGTTTTCCATCTTTGTTCTGACGTTTTATTCTCTGAAGAGTGCTAGACGTATAACTTCAGCTTGTTTTAAAAATTTTTTTCAAAGCCATTTTCAAATTCTGTACAACAAAAAGATTGTTTTGCAAGAGAATTGTTGTTTTTGTGTTGATACTAAAGGGGCTTATTAAGTCATCTGTCGATTGTCTTTAAAGTACATTCTATGTGTTACTGATTTAGCTCGCCTCAGCAAATGAGGGGAGCGATTCACAGCTCGCCTATTAAAATACAAACGGCCAGGCCTGCGTAATGTGTTCATGTGTCAAAAGTCATACCCGAGATGAGTCGTTATGCGAGTCAGACATCATCCTAATTGCTGGGTTACAGGAAGGAATATTAAACAAGAATAATGAAATTCTTTTATTATCCTTGCTTGTAGTCTGATGAAGAATTTTTCAGAGCATATCTAATCTTATCACCTCATTTTTCAATTGCTAGAATATTCTTGACAAGAAAGAATAATGCCCCATTGATTCCAGTGGTTGGTTAAGTCTTCCTCTAGACAATTTCCTAAGTTTTCAGGAAAGGTACTTTAATTCATTTTCAAATGGCCTTCCTCGCAGTCATTGAACAAATGGCTACCATATTTTCTGGGATCTTGGAAAAGGAACTTACAACAACAGCTTGAATGAAATAAAGATACCCTAGCAAGTTGGCGCTTCACCTTTTGCACTCCTACAAGATTTCTAAAAAGATTTTGAGGACATTCGTTGGCATCCATTTCACTCATTGTCTGTTGCTTATCTTACATGCTAAAGCATAGAAATGACCCACATCCATGCACATCCGCATTGCCATTGTCTAGATATTCTTCTAGCTAGGATTAAAATCAAATTAGTTTGATTAATCCACCTTGACAAGAATATTAAAAGTAGAATTTAATGATGATGCACATGGACTATTCTTTGAAAAGTTCTTCATTCATAAGGATATCCAATGAATGCATTTTTGTGCTTAAAACAGTATTATTCTTGCTTAATATTTTTTTGTGTAACAGGGTCTTAAGGAAAATTTGGAGCTGCCCATTTTTTGACATGTCATAGAGATAGCTTTAAAAATTGGCAAAGGGCAATACTTCAAGCCCATACTGGAAATATTGCTTTTTTGCGCAAACAAGTCCATTCTGAAAATTTGGGACAACATGCCTGAAATCAGGCACATATAGATATTTGTAATGCAGGGCTGTCTGAACTAGGGAGGGGAGGTGGGTGGAACCCCCTTTATAGTTGTCAAACTGTATCATATTTCCTTTATAACAGTGTATATAACAGTGTTATCCAAAATGAATTTCATTCTGATGGCACTGTAGTGTTATTAATGAAAAATGTAATTAACTAGGGACCCTGCAGAGCGAATATGCAAAACACGTGGATGGAAAATTTGTTTGCGCTAGCAATACCAATTTTTAGTGAAACAAGAATTGCTCATTGCTGTTGATTCTTTTTCGTTCACTTACAAATCCCCCAAACGGCTACATTTCCAACTTGCACTAGCTTCTTATTTTATGTGCAGAGAACATGGAGCCAGAAAAAAGACTATCAGGTGTATGTTATACCGTGATTATTTGGGACTATCCTTGACTAAATTACAAGCTAAAATTTACATGCATTTATAAAAATACTAATTGCTAAAGCTATGCCAACAGTTGTAGGTGAGGCCAAATGGAACAAAGGATTAGGCAGTTAATGATGATGCAATGAATAGCTAAGAAAAAAAATAGGACTAGTGTGTAAGTGACATACTTTGATTGTTGCAGAGATGTGAAAGAAGCAAGCAAAGGAATAGTAACTAGCATGAATAAATGTAATGGGCCTAGCATAAAAATCAAAATATTGTTAGTACAAATCAATTCATTCAGAGCCATTTGCAAAAGTTTAATTTAACTGGTGAAGTTTTAAGAGTGTTGAAGCCATTAATAGCATTAGATGAATCAGCAGACATAGCGAAAATTCAGGAACTGCTATGCTCCGACTGCCATTTTGGCAATCTCGTTAGTTGCTCTAGCAACAAGTATCTAAGAATGCTACTGTTGTACGATCTTGTCACAAAATTGGCAAATTGATTTTGACAAGTCACAAATTGAAACACAATGATTGTCAGATGAAAAATGTTTTCTTAAACACAAAATGGTTGTATCTGTTTGTTATACTATGTTTTTCCTAAGTTTTCAAGAAAAGAAGGGAATTGAAAAAATTAGAATTGCCTATTTTCTCAGCTAAAACTGCCAAATATTAATTTAGAACTACCCATTTTGGAAAATGGAAAGCCGTAAGATGACTCGTGATGTGAGAACATTTCCTTACACACCTGGAAGAACCGACTGTACCTTTTTGGCAAAATCGTAGAAGCATACTACTAGGTTATATAGGAGAATAAAAAACTGGGACGAAAAAGCTTTTTGCAATAGAAGAAACGTCAGATAAAATCTTTCAATGTTTTATCCAACATGTGGGCAGAAACGTTTGCACTGGAATTTTTTCATTTTGTTCCCTCTGAGAACAATGACAGCAATATGACATTCAGTTTCATTTGTCATTTAAAGACCAGCAAATTTTCCATAGAACTATTATAACAAAAAATTACTTTAGAATAACAACGAGTTTAAACAAACTTTTAGTTTACAATTAAAAAGGTAAATCTAGCCATTGTGTTTCCATTTGTTCTAATACTTTAAAAGCTGTTGAGTCCTTAATTTTATTCTAGTAGAAAAATGGCAATCTGTTTTGTTGCTTGATATTGTTTGATGCCATAATTAATGATACCTTCAGCTTTTTCAATATTTGGACCAATAGCAGCAATCACAATTTCCATCTCTGCACTCTCCTACCACATTGGTAGTTTGTCCTGAATTTTGTACATGGAAACCTTAACTCAATGTCTGATTGAAGCAGATAGCTTGCCACAGCAACTTAAAGAGAATAAATAACCACATCAAGGTATTTTAATATCTTGTTCCTGCTGTTCAGAAAATCTATCATTCTTTCTTTGCTACATAAAACACTTTCGGCTTAAAGCTGACTTTTTCAGAGGTCTCATTTTTTTCTGAATTTGAACCAAAGTTCATTGACAGATACATCTGATATAATGAACACAGTTTGTTTGCAGTTTGTGACCAATGATTGTCCTTCAAGGGCTGCAGCTGCAACATAGGGCATGGAAGAAAAAAATTTCAATAAAACCAACATTGTTAAACTTGTAGCTGAATTGTTTCTCTGAATTCTTAAACAGTCAGAAACTTTGAGAATGACAGCTTTGTCAGATGTGCCCATGGATGTAATTTTGTTGGTGTGATTTGCATGTGAGCACGGCTTACGCACATTAGCGAGCTCTGTTTGGAACCTTCATTCCAGGGTAGAATCAATGTAATACCCACGCCAGATAAATGCAAATACAAAATAGAAATACCATTGGGAGTCATTTGTCCAGCATAACCCATTTTGATTTCACACTGGTTTCAAGGGCATTTGTACAGACCAGTTAATTTTCATTAGATATGTTTGAATATATTTTTCAAATTGTGCTCAAATATTATTGAAATTATTATTATGTGCTCAGATATTATTGAGATAAGCTGAAATTTGAAGACTTTTTATGAAGAGTTTTAAAGCCTTTTTAAATTCTTTCTCACATAAAAAGGAAAACAGATATGCATGCAAATTTTTGTATTCATGTATTTTTTATATCTAAAAGCCTTCATGATAAAAATATACAAATACCTAGTAATCCTGCTTCAAAGCTTTTGCATATCAGGTTAAATTTCCATTGGACAATCTAATTAAGTACAATGCCGTTATTATTTTATCAAACTGTACTTTTTATATGTGCTACAGTGGCGTTTATTTTTGGTCAAGTATGGCAACCCAAATAAATCCCACTAAAATTGTTTGAGACCGCAGTTTATATCGCCAAATTTTTAAATATTGAAAAAAGCTTTGAAAAAAGCAAATGAATATCAAATACCCACTTTGTTGGCATTCACTGTAACCTGGAAACCCCTTTTGACTAAATAGCTATGGTCTGTTTTTATAATTTTAATTCAGCTTACATTTGTCTTTGTTACAGCAATATTATATTTTATATTGAAGATGTAGAACCATTTATAAACTCTTATTACTGTGAATGTACATGATTTAAGCTCTCCTTCAATTTTGTATTTGGCTTTTGCAGGGCTTCTGCTTTAAGCAGATGACCAAGCTGCAGGTTTTCAACTCCCCAGAAAACCTCATGACAGATGCAACAAATTTGATCACTGTTTCAAATCAATTTGGAAAAATCTTTGTTGCTGCAGGGACAGGTGAAATTTTTATGTCTCAAAGACCAGTTTTTTATGATAAAGAAGAATTTTAGCTTCATCTCAAATCTTGACTTATTTAAAAACTTCTGGTTGCCACATAAAAGACCTATGTTATGAGCAGTTTTCATCAAATTTTTATCAGAGTAAAAAACTTAGCAGAGTCCCAAGGGAAAGGCTTTTTAACTCCCCTTGATGCTTTTACATAGATTCTGAAAGCCACATTCTGTTAGTTCTTAGTGGAAGACATCAATGTACTGTTACATTTTGCAAATGTAAGTTTCTTTCTCTGTAGATATGGTTAAAATAATATGGGTAATAAATATTTTCAGAAATAAAAATGATTGACATTGCTGTGATTGAGACCCTTACATTTCAAGAAGATGCTGATCCAACCCATGTTGGTAAGTCTGTCTTGATTTTTAAGTTTTGCTTGATGAATGAAAGTTGTTGTTCTGAATCAAGAATTTTTTTCAGGAAGTATCAGGGCTTATTTGAGAAGGTGTCTTATGCAGTTGGGGGGGGGGATGGTGGGAACATCGTCCACGTAGCTTCTTCTTCAGTCCACGAAAATTTACCCTTTTTCTCCCTCCATGTTCAGGTTGAACAGTGTTTTGATCACGCACGAAGTTCTGATCTGAAAATGCCATATGCGCGCCAATTTTCGAAAAGCGCATGCGCGTAACCTGTTGAATTCATGTGGATCCGTTCCCGTGTAAACGCAAATGGTTCTGGATCGGATCCCGTGTAAACGCATTGCCATTTCAGGGATCGGATACTTTTGGATCCGATCTGGATACTTTTGGATCCGATCTGGTCCAGGTCTCGTGTAAACGGGGTCTGAATTGCCTTTCTCAAGCAACCAATTATATTGCATTGATAAGACCTGGAGTCTTGTTTGAAATTTTACTTAGGTTAGATTGACAGAAATTAAATTGATGGTCTTGATATGGGAAGATGAACAGAAGGGAAATAACCTTAACTGAGAAACTTTGTAACATAAGTAGATACCACTTACAAAATTTTAATCTTATCCCAAAATAACCATAAACCGTATTCCATATAACCATAACCATAAACCATAGCCGCTCTCTATTGAACGCCGCATCCAAAATTTGGAAATTGTAATAAACGCTGCGGTGTTATTTAGAGGAAATACGGTATCCCAATCTGGCAGAAGATGATTATACATGAGTAAAAATGGCTTTGAAAAATGCAAATATTTAGTAAACTAAAGCTTTTCATCTGACACTCTTCAGAGTTTAAAACGTCAGAACATAGATCGAAAACTTTACGCTAGGAAATATATATAAGAACTGGATGCAAAGATTACAAAAACCGTTAAAGAAATGTTTGATTTATATCCCAAGAGCAGTGACAAGATATTTTTCGTCAACAGACTACTTGGGGGGCTGGGAATAAAGAGACCATCAAACGTATATAGGGCAACACGTTTATCTAATTTGATGAAAATGCTGAATCATGATGAGGAGAACATACGGTATCTGGCAAGAAAATCTTTGGAATTAGACATGAAATCACGTGGTGTTAGACAGACAGATAGCGAGACTAATTTTTTTGGTTATGCATTAGATGCCAACCGAAGACTAGCAAAGACAAAAACATATGGAGGGAACTCTGATTGGCCAGATCTACTTTTTCACAGATCTACTAACAAGTTTGATGGATCAGTTATCTTCAAGGATGGTTTTGCTGTGGTTGTCGTTAATGGGAAGGAGTTGAATAGGAAAGATTTGAAAAGAGAAATCGAGGGGGAATTGGAGAGACAGGATATCATTCAAAGCTGTGAGCTCCGCATGCAAGGAAGTTTTATAGGAATTGAAAATATAGACAAAACAATTTCGCATCAAATTTATTACGGATGGAAACTCTCTGATAGTTTAGTCAAGTTTATTCTACGTGCACGTATGAATCAAATTCCTTGTAATCAGCTAATTCATATGTGGAATAAGGATCACGGTAAAAGATGTTCAATGTGTAATGAAAGGACTGAATCAATGGCACACTTATTGAATTCCTGCAGAAAGTACAGAGATTTATATTCGCGAAGGCACAATCGGGTCGTAGAATTTTTATGCCAAAAAATCCAAAAAAAGAATTCAACAACGACGTCATTTGTCAACAAAATGGTAGAAACAGCTTTTCCACACATCAGAAATGCATTGCGACAGCTAAACCAAAGGAAGCCTGATATACTAAAGATAAAAATGAGCAAGAGAGAATGTGAAATTGTTGAAGTCACTGTCTGCTTTGATTTGTATATGGATACATCCTACTGAGAAAAAGGAAATTGGTATCAACCACTGATAAACTTAATGAATGAAAATGGAATTGCAACAAGAATCAGTGTCATATGTTTTGGATCACTTGGGACCGTACATAAGGATGTGAGGGGAAACTTGAAAAGGCTAGGACTATCAGGGGAAGAGGCAAAAGAAACAATGAAGCGGTGCAGTGTATCAAACATGATTTGTGGTAGCATCGTATGGCGAAATAGGTGCAAAAAGTGCATGGAAAGTAGGACTGCTAATTTCTGGTTATGTGCAAGGAACATATTTGGCTATAAGACATTTACAGTTTGTTCTTAACTTGTCAAATCATATCCGATATTGTTATTATTATTATTATTATTATTATTGTTATTATGATTTAATGATTTAATGATTAAAACACTGCACTTTATTGTTCAGTTATGGTAGCCACATTTTTTCATATCTTGCTAGCATTATTAGGCCTTGTGCTTGGCCACAGGCAACAAACAACAGAGAGGATGCGGCTCCTCTTGGTGTCAATATACAAAATAATCAAAAGATGAGAATTTCAATTTCAATTGCAAATTTATATTTTTGTTTTACATACAGTATTTAGCAAAATAGGCCTGATGGAGCTAAATTATGAATAATTAATTAGCTATAGATCTTTTTATGAGTTGCAGTAATGCTCAGTTTATTCTTCAAATTTACAAATCGTTTATTGTTTTTATAAAAAAGGTGTTTGTAGACCAAAGTCTCCGTTGAACAACCAATCAAGTAATTCGTTATGTATGATGTTTTCATAACAAAATAAGTTTTTAGTACTGCAAAATTTGAAGATGGCACGAAATTTCCGCTATTTCTTGCCATCTTCAAAGTTTCTATAACATTGTAATAGCAAATTGTGTAAGAGAGAAACTAATGCTCAATGTCTCAAGCAAAAGAACGTAAAAGAAAATATTAAAAATCAAATTATTGTCAATAAAATGTTGTCTATAAAGATATGATGTTTGTAATTGGGATTAATCTTGTCAAAGAGTACAGAAACACATATCCCCTTAAACGTTAAACGAAACCTTCTGAGGGCGGGTTTTGAAAATTTGGGTAACCTTCTTATGTGTATTTTAATGGACAGAACATTGATGATTGCTGATATAAACTTCATCGGTCATTAAGAAGCTATATTTTCGAAGTGAGCTGCTGTTGCTAGTACAAATATTTATTGATACTAAACTGATTTGTTGGCTAGAAAAGAGTCCATCCTATTACGGACAATTGGGACACTTTGCCGTAATGTTTGAGATATTGTTTGAAACGTCTTGCACTTTTTGAATCAGAAAATGTTGATATGGAACACTTTCTCTGTCACACTCTCTCCTCTACACCGTCTCAACTACTATCTCTACAACACTTTCTCTCCCGCACTCACTCTGTCACACTGTTCTGTCACACTTTCTCTGTCACACTCTCTCTGTCGCACTCTCTTTGTCAAATTCTCTCTGTCTCACTTTCTTTGTCACTCTCTCTTTCTGTCAGACATTCTCTGTCACTCTCTCTCTCTGTCACACTCTCTCTGTCACACTCTCTCTGTCACACTCTCTGTATCACACTCTCTCCGTCTGACTCTTTTCTCTCTGCCGCTTTTTTCTCTGCCGCTTTTTTCTCTGCCGCTTTTTTCTCTGCCGCTTTTCTGTCTACCGTTTTTCTCTCTGCGACAGCCATTTTACCCGAAGATTTTATTTTTCACTATTTTGCGCAGTAGCATATTTGTTTCTAGCTAAACGACTGTAATTTAAGGCAATTGTAAGGCACCAAAGCGTATAGATTGAAAACCTATCAAACTGCTTCTACATGTATTATTTCCACTAAGCTATAAAACTGTAGAAAGAATTGCATTGCATGTTAAGGCTGTAGCTGATCTCAAAAGGAAGAGGGTATTGAAAGTGGAAGCAAATAAAAACAGTTTTGGACTGCCATCTTAATAAATATATAAATATTGATATCTTCTTGTTGAGGTTATATTTAAGAAAATATTTAATCGTCTTAAATAGAAAATCTCCGTTTTCTACAAACTTGCTGGTGTTAACAACTGCCATCACTTTACTTTTTGAAATTAATAAACATTCGTCAAATTAGGGTGTTGCGAAATAGAAGGTGATATGAGCAAGGGGAATGATTTCAGAATGGGCCACCAATCAAGCCTCTTTTTATTTTGTTTTTGGCCCCTCGATTTTCTGAATGCTTCGCGCTGCCTGGATGTGAGTTATTGTGTTTTTGTTTTTATAGGAACGCTTGAGCATCTGCATACGTGTGTGCTAGCATGCGTGCTAATGAGATAAGTTCATTAAAATCTATCCCAAAGGTCGCTATAAACTGTTCTTCACCAATCTAATTTCCCTATATATCAGTATTGGTCCTAATTTTAGACCAAGCCAAAAACAACAGACGTCCTTAGTAAATTCAGGTCTGTCACTAGCCGTGTCTCAGTCAGTTGGCAACAAATTCAACTTATACAGCACATTTAGCGCCGCTCCATGGTTTCCTTTCAGGTCAAAATTCATAGATGATCAAAGTGGATTTATATGACGACATCATTCCTCCCACTTTAGTAGTTGTTTATTTTTTTACCTTTCTTTGAGTGACTATAGCGCTCGCTTTCTGCTCTGACTGAGTTTCGCTTATTCTCAATTTTCCTACACGGTTGAAGATGCATCTTCATGCTCAACAGGACGACTTTTGCAACTTTATGTACGTGTTTATACTAGTTGGCGACTATAAACTTACAAAACAGATTGATTTGAACAAATTTTTAAACCACACAAAGCTGCGTTAATTAGATTTTCTGAAACTAAAATCCAGCTGAAGTCGAATGACGATTTCCAAAAAAAATAAGAGACCTGTTGAATAACCTGTCATTGAAAGATTGACTGTAGGCCTTCTTTATCTGGTTTTATACAAAAGCATCAAAGTCATTATGAAATGTTGGACATAAAACGTAGATTATGCAGTTTTTGAGACTGATAAAGATGACGTTAACTAAGATGGTGAGGGGTCACAAAGCTAGTGACGGCCCAAGCCGCTGAAGCTAGGGGAAAAGGAAGTCTATTGTCAAATCGTAGAAAGTTTGTTTTCTCCAAAACTTTTTCGATTTCAAACTTTGATCGATTTCAAACCGATAATCTCCGCATTCTTTAGATTACAAATAAGATTTTCCCGTGGTTATGACCACGGCCACTTCGAACTTGTAGATTTTCATGCCATTGGCGGTTGTTGGGCACAGCCACCCAAAGCCACAAGCCGCGTGACGGTTACATCTTAGAAATGTCTGTTGTCTTGTTGGTAGAATACATAACGCATCAGTGATAATCCAGAAAAGGTCCTGCTTAGGTGAAAGTTCGAAAGATGGCGGAAAGCCCTTGCAGGAATGTTGTTGCGCCGAGCGCTTTATCATACTTTACAGCCACAGTTTCTGCTGTTCTGAGCCCGATCACAATTGCGGGAAATCTCGCTGTCTGCATCGCAGTTATCAAAGATCCTTATGGCAAATTGCGAACGCCTTTCATGTATTTCCTCGTAAATCTATCGCTAAGCGACCTTGTCGTTGGTGCTATTACGATGCCAACATCTGTTGCTACGCATACAATGGAAGTAGTTGGTACAAAGAAGAAGGTGCACGTTGATCTTATACTCATAACGTATTTCATTTCAGCAAATGCCAGTTTGTTTAGCCTGGCAATCCTGTGCGTGGATCGATACTGTGCTGTGGCGCATCCGCACAAATATCGACGCAACGCAAAGTTCAAGTACTGCCTTATCGCCTCTGCAGTTATATGGACCATTTCGTTGTCTCTGCCTTGGCTGTATTTCGTTACTGGATACATTCCTTACTTGATGATCTTCGCACACACTGGGGTTGTTGGTGCACTTTTTATATTGATTTTCTCCTATTTCAAAATATACAAGGCATTGCAGTCATCTCGTTTGCAAACAAGAGATGCTGCGGAATCTGCAAGCAAGGAAGGTAGATCTACTGAAGTAGCTAGAAGAAAGGCAGATAGAAAAGTCACAAAAGTCTTTCTTATAATCCTGGGAGTCTTCGCTGCCTGCTATATTCCAGTCATTGTCATCATCTATACCCTACAGCTTTGTCCTCACTGTAGTTGTGATTTTCGTCATGTTCTGCGTGACCTTCAATTCATATTGGCGATTTCAAATTCTGCGATAAATCCTTTTGTTTGTACCTTGCGTCTAAAGCCGTTTCGTATTGCTTTGCTAAAAATCCTTGGTCTGAGAAAGGAGGAAAGCGCCTACACCGTAAATCAAAGCAGCTTACAAAATGACGCCTCTAGTGTTGTAGATAATCGCAGCAAGGCTGAGAAAGCATGATAACTCTTTGTTTCTTTTCAAATCTGAGGAGAGGTCAGTCACAAAACTGGCAAATAGATTCCTGATGCCTGAAGAAGCAGCAGCAAAAAGGCAGTTTTGCATCGGAGGAGACGCAAGGTTGTCAAGCGCAGTCACAATAATGCTAAAATGGTACAAGTCATGCGCAAAACTTAATCAACATAACAAAACTGACAACGTTTTAGGCAGAACTTTGAATTATGACGGCAAAACTACTGTAAAGATTTTCAATAGAAAAATATGATTATGCAGCAATGAAATGAGTAAATGAATGTATCATTGCGTTCTTGTTTTACAAATAATCTACAGGGTGGATGACAGTTTGATTTTTCCTCTTTTGGTTTTTTAGAGCAAAAAAACGTAACTCACATAAGAAGTGATCTTTCTTCGTATGAATAACTTAAGAATCATTTTAGGTTCAGAAAAACAAATTTTAGGAAAATTGAGTCGAAGCAAATATTAAAGTATTCTTATAAAAGGGAATGTGATGTCTTTATAAAATCGTGTTTTTCTGGTCAGTTTTCAATAAAACTCGGCTTTATTTGATCATACATTTGCACTAAGCACTTATTACCAGTAGAAAAAGTCTTTGTTCTATCTCGTTAGAGGCCAGATGGAAAAATACTCGTACAACAGACTTACGTCAATCTGAAATTCAAATCATTCCGAAATCCCGTTAAGTAATTTTTAGTGCTCCGTGGACCTCTAACTAACTGTATCAAAATCATGCTAAATCAGATTCTTCGCCTTTTACATATAATGATAGGATACTTTTAGAAAGTGATATGGAATGTTTGCTGCATACTGATGGCGTTAATGACACATTTTAGAAAAGGTCAACTGACGCCTTTATCAGTTTGGTTTTTGCCTTTGTCAAAATGCTTGTCAATAAGATATGGACCATTGATATGGACCATTGATATGGACCATTGATATGGACTGATTTTTTTCTAGAAAGGTGATAACGTTGACTTTGATGATAAGCTTTGATGCAGTGCTGCATTTTTTTAAATAATTGAAGGTTGCACGCTTGACTCATTAATAAAAGGGCGTTTCTCTTCCAGATTAAATCGTGGCAGCCGCACGACCCCTTGCCCAGCAACCCCGTTTTATTCAATTCCATACGGCTGATAAAACATTTTATTGCTGTTACCTGTCCCTTTGTTTGAATAAAACGGACGCTCGGTGTTGATTTTAATTTTGTTCTTGCTTCAAGCAAATTTTATTTGATAATTTTAGTTACTCTTTGAATTATTAAGGTGTCTGCTAACACAGGCAGGGACGAAACGACGCGACAGAAGCTTTTATGTAAGGACAAGAAGTTAGAGGAAAACTTGAAACGCTTGTGAAAATGTGAAAACTTGCAAACTATGACTTGGTGTCTGCTTGTAGAAATTGTTTTCAAACGAGATCTCTTTTATTACAAATACCACGCTTTTTCCAAATTTAAAAGTGACTTCTGCGAGGTTGCAACCTATAATTACTGTTAAACTAGGGATTGATAATATAGAATTAATCAGATCTGCTTTCCAGTTGCTTAATCCTTCTAACTTCAAAATAATTGTGTGGGAAATGATCCTTGTAGCACAGCAACCGCAATTTACGCTTCATTGGAAATGTCTGTTTGCCTTTCCATCCAGGCTTGTTTTAATGGTTTAGACTGTTGATCCAATATTTAACCAAGCGATGACATGAAACCTGGCCTGCTTGTGGTTTCGAATGCTTTGCAGCCATTAAGATTAAAGTAAATTGCCTATGTTACCAAGTCTTCATCTTTATTTTGCAATGAGACAGCAGATGTTTTTGAAAGTGCAATCAGAATGGCATTATCTAGTTTATTGATGCCCTCTCTAATTTATACTATTTTGCCTGTTTTGCATTTTATTGATTCTAGGGCAGCTTGTAAATGCGTATGTGTTTTAAGGCCTGGCCAACCTTGTATCAACGTTATTGCACGATGTTTTGTGACCTGGCCAAACAAATCAAACAAATGTTAAAGCATCAGCGATGACAAACCGCTGTCGCACAGCTCCCTACAGTTACTGTATTTTATTTAACGAATGTTAAACTATTGCGCTTTGCCGAGAAAACAAGTACAGTAGAATCCCGTTATAACGAACTCGGTTATTAGGTACTTTCGGATATAACGTACTGGTGTGCTTGGTCCCGGCAAAAGGTGTGCTTGGTTTTAGTCAATTTTTACTTACCCTCGTTACAACGTACTTCGCTTATAACGTACTTAATACACTGATCCCTTAAAGTACGTTATAACCGGATTATACTGTAAACGCAACCCCTTAAAACAGGCCAAACAAATATTGTTTTAAGGGGCGGGCCAAACGAATGCACTTTTTGTTGATCAAACACGAAAACAAAAGAGATGTTTTACGAAATGTTTGATTGAAATCAAATTTTGTGAACCATCATGAAACATGTAAATATTGTAAAACATATTGCCAAACGAATAAAGCGTGTTTTTTACAACAATGTTGGAAGATATTTTAGACCGATGTCTTATTCGTTTGGCCGGGGCTTTATTCTACAAATTTTAGCCTTGTAGGGCTCATTTCGTAGAATATTTTTTCACAAACAGGCGTTTTTCGATGAAACGAGATTCCGCGAGGGTTTTTTATCATTTTTTATGTAAGCGCCTCCCTTGCAGTTTTACTTAGTTTTTATTGCTATCGACGTCAACTTCCTAATTAAAAGTCGTTGGTGACCAGTGTGGGTACATGTACTGACGCCATAATTGAAGCGTAACCTGACTGCAACTAGTTCTCTTGACCTCCAGCTGCACTTAACTCTTAATCATTATCCGACTGTGTAGTAGACACAACATGTAATTGCATTCAAAACTGTTGCACCACTTTCCCATGCAAAGTTAGTTTGCCTTTTCTGTATACTTGGAAATAATTTTAACGATGACCAAGAGCCAGTTTCACTTGTAGTGCCCACTGGTGTGCTTTTAAGTATTTGCGGCTCTTTTGGCAAGCCATCTTTGCTTTCTCATGAATAAAGATACATTTCTTTTTTATTTCTGTATCGAATGAGTAATTAGAACTGGTAACCTTTTCCATTTTAGTTTCAAGTTTCGACCATAAAAGTCTGGAGACTGGGAAGGCGATAAAATACATTGCCCTGTCGTGCGATGGGTTGACATTGTCGGCTGTTTATTTTGAAAACAATAGCTTGTGGATTGGATGTGTAGATATACGATATATTGGAGACCAGGTAACTTCTTCTTATATCATGTTCAACGGAATGTTCGCTCTCATCCAACAAACGACGAGGAATTATTCAGGGAAGAAGTTTAATACTTTTGTTTGTTTTCAACGGAAAATCACCTGTTAGTACTCGTTAGAAGATACAAGATCTTCAGCAAAGGACTTTTAACTCGTTCCCATACTTAGCGACGAAGCACGTTCCCAAATCCTGTAACTCGTGAACCATCAAAAAGTCTTTCCATGTCCTTATGCCCTGTTGCTCTCCTCTATTGCATCTAGTCATTACAAGGCCACTTTTTATATACCCTCGGAATATCTAAAAACCGCTCAGTCTCCCCAGCCGAGAATCAGTTATTGTAGAAAACTAATAAATAGATCACTTTTGCAATTGAAAATGGTTATAAGCTCCCCCTTCCACTTTTTCTTTCCTCGTGACTGAAACCTAGAGTTAAAATGTATTAGTTGGTGTTTAATACAGAGCCTAGAATGAAACTGAAGTCCCATACCCAAGCTAGCCTTTGTTGTGTTGTCTTGTAATGTTAAATTTCATGTCTTCTGGGTTTTGTCTCGAGGAAGAGAAGGACCTCTTCTGATCCCGATTTAAGATTTTTATTTATCATGATGTAATCTTGGACTTTCTAGAATTTACCAAGTCCCTTCTTTGCAAAAGGACAGCTTACTGCGGAGCCAGGCAAGTCGTTCACCGTTTTCAAATTTTTAGTCTTAGTTTAGTCTTGTTATTTACATCTATATAGCTGAACATAAGTTTTCAATTTCCCTTCTACTTTGAGTCTACTTTGAGTCTACTTTGATACACAGCTCATATCCATTTTAAGTATTTCGTAATTTAAATTGGACAGATTATAACAATGGAAAGGAGATGCATGACTTTATGTTAAGTTGGTTATCGTTAGCTTTGTTGTCGATAAAGGGTGCAATAAGGTTCAAGAGTCCAACTTGTACTTATCCTGTCAGATTTTTTTAGTTTTATCCTGGATTTACTAATTTTATTTTTGCTACTTTCGGGTAGTTTTTCTTTATCGAAATTTGAGTAAATTAAAGCTTTTCGTCTGACACTGTTCAGAGTTTAATCCATCAGAACATTGATGGAAAACTCTACGCTAGGAAGTATATATACCCAGTTGTGGAATTAGACCAATCAGAAACGCGAGCACATGACTGTAGAGGTTGCCAAATCAGTGCCGCTTATAGTCAGTTGGACAATAAATTCAGACTATTTATGCGTCACAAAATATCGAAAAGATTCCTTTTAGGCTGTACATAATAAACCTATGTATAAAGAAAGACACACAGGATTGGCTGTCCGCCGTATTTTGTGAATCTTGCAGCGAGTTAAGTTCAAAATGTCATAGGAAGGAACAAAGCAAATTGACGACGAGAATTCAATGTGTTGTGAAATAGAATTTTGAAATAAGTTAAACGTGAAAGTAATATTTCGCTTCGGCATACATTAAAGCTTCATCAGAGCAAAATGAACCTTGTCTTTTCTGTACATTAATAACATTTATTTTTATAAGAACCATTTTATAAGAACACCAGCCTTAAAATTTGTGATTAATAAGAACAGATTAAAAACAAGCTTAGGCTGATGTACGAATGTACAATGTATTAAATGATGTATTAAATATAAGAATGTAGGAACATTGTTATTAAGGATATATATCTTTCGTGACAAGGTATATATTTTGCTAATTTGATAAAAAACTACGTGCATCATAAACCGCAAATGGCTCAGTAAAGTATTTTTTTGCAGTATAAAATTATCATGTGTCTTGATTTCTTTTATATACTTCTGAGAACAAATTAAAAAAAATCGATTCAATATTTTTTCGAAATGATCAAGAACAGCGAACCGAAACCTCAATTTGCTGGTTCTTATGTAAAATGCAGAAAAGGTTTAGGATAAAATCAAATATTCATTACCAGCACAAATTAAGCAATATTATATTATGATCTTGGATCTTATTGCTTCAATAGATAGTAAAAATGAACATTTTGTTTTACTGAAGAAAGCTGTCGGACATGTAAAAAGCCCTTGAAAGCTGTCGATCCACCTAAAACAAAGTTAACAACCCGTTTGAGAAGATTCAAATGATTTGCCCAGAAAAAAAAGCAACATGCCTTGCTTTTGGCTGCCCTTTTTATCCTTTATGATTGTGACTTGATCTTTTTTCCAGATGTATACCTTCGTGAACTGGAATGGAACCCAGAGGATCCTAAATTAGCAATAATTTGTTTATCCAACGGTTCAGTGTCGTTCATCCAACTGTCAGATCAATCTGTATGCATTGTTGCCACTCTTCCAGAAACTAAAAAGTCATCATCAGGTGATTTGAAATGCTTTCACTTTTACACAGTGCATTGCATTGGAATAGTATATCCTTAATGCAAAATATTTGGCCTATTGCCTTTTTGCTCTGGAAAGTATGAACTATTTTAGAAATTGATAATGTCGTTTCTTTGCCATGAAAAGTGTGGCAAACGTTTTTTCTTTTCACACTAAAGTCTTCTTTTGCTTTTTTCGTAGCCCCATTTGTTTTTGCTGCTTTTTGCTTGTTTTTGTCTTTGTGATTATGATTATGCTGGAGGCAAATAATTGAGAAAATATACATGTAACTACTTTAATCTAATTGTGAATGACTGTCCGTTGTTGAACTGAAAATACATTTTTTAATACTAAAAGCCTTGAAAACTGTGTTTCTTACCAGTGGAGTTTTCTCACTTAGTTCCCATGTTGCCTGCTCCAAAACTACCCCATTATGCAAATCACTATTAAAAGATGCAGTGTCGAATCACTATAGTACGAAGTCAGACAGTAAAAATTTTGTTTCATTGTATATATAAGATTTTATGCCTTATATCCTTTATTGTAGTCAACTGGAGCCCAAGAGGAAAAAATTTTGCTGCAGGACATAATGATGGTTCAATTGTTTTATATGACAAGGTTTGATGATTAAATTGATATATTCAATTTTTAATTGAGTCATCGATCATTGGTATGGCATGGCACCATTGAAAATGGCGGATCATCCTTTTCCAGGATCACATCAGTAAATTATCAGTCAACCTTAATATAATTAGCCCTCATCGATATCATCGGCACACATTCAAATTGGCGATGGGCTATTTTGGCCTGACTGCCTTTATTTAAAGATAATTGTAAGCCCTCCTTGGTACTGTTAGGCCACATTAGTATTGTCACCACAAGTTGATATTTCATCATCCATGATGTTGATGATAATTTTGAACATTTCTTATTTGTAAAATTGCATTTTGAATAACAAATGGAATCAAGTACTTCAATTTTTTGGCTCGATGCTGTTTTATGCTTTTTTTCAGAAGAGAAAATTTTACATTTTCATCAAAAGTCCTGCTCTCTCCAAACTTTTGTGCTCATCAAATGATCAGAACAGTTTTTGGGAAAACTTTGTTCATTAACAGCTATATAGAGTCTTTTCTTTCTGATTTATCATTCTTATTTTGCTATAGTTTCAATTTACTTGAAGGTGAATGTACTAAAAAATATTTGCAGGGTATTTTCAGCACTTTATTTTATTTTGTTCTAGAAAATGACTGTGAAGAAAGAGCTGCCATGCCCTGATGACGTCAGAGGTCATAAAGGTGGGTTTATATTTGTTGCTTCGTTGTTAATATTTTTGTGAAGTTTAATTCATTCATTCCTTCTTTTCGTTTATTTTTAACATATACACTTTGCTCTTAGTCGCCAAAGTCTGTTGGATCATGAGTCATAACTTTGCAGCTGTTTATACGAACACAGAGAACGAAGAGCCACCAAAGTTTGTCTGCATCGTTTCCAATGTGCGTATCTTAAATCTGTTACTTTTGCTTCACAATAACTGTTGTATAATTGTACCAGCCGTGCAATTAAGATTCACCAGGGGCTAATGATATCAATTTAAAAAAAAGATTAATTGTTTTGTTTCGTTGAAAGTAAACTGTTGTTTCGTGGCGAATTTTTTAATTTTTAAAGCACTATTGTGACTGTAAGGTTTTTTGACAACTTGTATATAATCCCTTTTATCTTTTATTCATATGTTTTATAAATTATACATTGCGTCAAAATGTCTACTGTAAAAATGGCTCCTCTGAATTAAAAGGCAGGTAACCTCAGAGGCTAGTTTCTTCTAAATTTTAGAAAGATGAGCCAATTGCCTACACGAACATGGAGGATGTTTACTTTGGCCTAAATGAAGAAAGAACACTTTCGTTTTACATCAAGACTATTCCACAATGGTCAGTATAAAATTTTTTGTTACAAATTGTATCACTTGCCTCATTTGAGTCCAGCCCAAAGTCTTCTGTTAAATTGAGAGCCGCCACTCCCCGCAACCCAAGGCGCGGGAACCATGAGGCGCGGCCAAACCTAAAGGATGGACCAGACGGACATGGCAAGCCAGACAAAAATTTGTTTGGCCTGTATTTGCATTTCTGTTTTGATGGGCTATTTCAATAAGCTACTCATCATATCTTAATTTGTTTTTCATCTTTTTACAATCTGAGTCTTCGTTGAACCGCCCGAGGAAGTTGTTATCGATGATTAACTTTTTATATGTCTTTAAAAACTAATGCCAAGGGAACGACAAAACCAATTTATGTAAACTTTAGGATTTTTTGAACACATTTGTTTAGGATGTGTCAACAGATAAACTAGCTTATTTTTTGTGCTTTGAAGTGCATTAAGTTGTACAGCCTCCCTAACGCTTCCTCTGTTTTTATAGGAATTTACTAGTCACAATGGCTAGCAATGCATTCGAAGGGGTAGTCATTGGTAAAGTTGGGGAAAAGGTAGGCCCTACTGCTTGCTTATCTTATAATATCTAGAATGGCAATTAGTGCTTTTATTTAAAATCTTCTCCTTTACTCGCTTGTTCGCCTTTAAGCCTATCCGGCTTTGGTCACTGCAATGCCTTCTCTGATGTTAGAAACTCTCCCTCACAGCAGTTCTGGTGCGCAATTTAATAAATGCTGCGATGGCTTCCCTGCGCACTTTGTACTGTTGAGCGGCTGAGCTTTAGGCTTGCATTTAAAGACGTTACGTATAGCTCAGTTGGTAGAGCAACGGTCACAGGTTTGAGTCCTTCGCTGGATTCGTCACTCGTTCACATTTTCCCTCACTATAAGGTTTTATTGTTTTTATATATCAAAGAAGTTTTTATTTATATATCGAATTCGAATCCTTTTCATCGAGTTTCTATTTTCTAGTGGATGAGATGGGTACTTAGTGATGATGGTAGGGCAGAAATGCCTTTGACAGAAGATGGAGATGAAACGTTTCCATGTGGTCTTCATATAAACCTCAATTCAACTATGGTGATTAAGGAGGGTAGGTCTATTATGTCTATTAAGGAGGGTAATTTTATACACATATTGCAGCCTTCATCCCTTGGTATAGTTACGTGTATCAGTCAATTTTATGTCTCTTGACAATCATTTTGTTAAGCATTTTCAGCATTTTTCATTATCGGACGTTTGTACGGCGAGGAGTACCGGATAAAAAGTGTGACTTAGTATGTTACGTTTCAGAGTTATTTCTAAATTTTCTTGTTCAATTAGGAGAATCAACACTGCCGCCAACTCCGATGTTTCTAATGGTGTCAACAAACGGGGTTCTCTGCCCATACCAAATGGTTAACAAAATGCCTGGCGTTAAACACCAGATATTAATGAGACAAACAGCACTAATCAAAGACGGTGTGCATAAACCAATATCTGATGACCAATCTGGGGAGAGAAGACCGGTTGAAGCAAGTGCCAGTGAAGTTAAAGGCTCGTTGCCAAAGCCGTTTGGTAGTTTGACATCCACTGGTGCTTCTGGTAAGCTGTGGAGTATTCGATTTCAATTAAATGTGCCGTGACTCATGTCAGGCCAAAGAAACTTGAAAATATAGGCACATTCACTTTATCTTAGGGGCTTGCCGTTAAAGAAGTTGATAGCAGTGTACATGCATACAAATTCACCATTCATTTGTGTTTGGCTACCTTACAATTATCTCAGATTTGAGGACCTTCAGAGTAACTATTTTGGTAATAATAAAGGATATATGTTCTTTGCTATAGGAGGACATAGTGAGCCATTTCTGTTGATAACAATATTGAATTTTATGTAGTCCTGGTTTTGAACTAATGTCTTTGAATATAGCTAAAGGTTGAAAAGACTGAACAAAAAATTCCAAAATCTTCTTTTGTGGCTTTAGTATGTTGAATTCTTCTAATAGCCTGTTGAAAAGATTTTTCATAGCCACTGATGTGGTAGCCATTTTTCATTTTTAGCTTCTGCTACAAAGCCTGCCCCAGCTGCAGACTCAAAAAGCCAACAGACACCAGCTTTTCCTGGTACATCAGCTTTTCCTGGTACATCAGCTTTTCCTGGTACATCAGCTTTTCCTGGTACATCAGCTTTTCCTGGTACATCAGCTGGTTTCGGTCAACAGCCAACACCCGGTGGATTTTTTACAGCGCCTGCAACAGGATCCCTTTTTGGTACAGGAGGACAAAACTTGTTCAGCACACCCACCAAAACTGACTCGCCAGCTTCAAATGTGCCAAAGCCTGGTGGCTTGTTTTCATCCACAGGTGAGTCGTCCATCTCATTTCTTGTTTTTATCTTTTTTGCCAGCATGGTTATTCAGCCATTTTACAAAATCTTACACATTTCAGAATTAGTTAACGTACCAATGTAGAAGCATTGAAAACATGCTGGTGCATATGTCTTCTTTGATTAGAGCATGAATTAATCTTGTTGTATGGAAATTTTATGAGTATTTTTAGACCACACTGAATATCTACAAACCACACTAGATGCCTATGATTTTTCTTATGGCCATGCGAAGGTTACCAGTTCGTTTGTTTTTGGGTTTTTATACCATCTGTCAGTAGTTTCGTAAGCTTCTATCCAGTTATCTTCCGATTTAAGACTGCGATCATTAATATTTATGTAAGTTCCAGCAGTTGTTTCATCCTTGCTTATGTTTGGTCAAGGTAAGGGCAGAATATTTTGCAATAAATTTGCTCTATTTCCTGATGGCATTTTTAAAGTATTTTTTGCGTTAAGAAGGCGGAACAATTAGCTTTTTCAGATTAATAAGTTAAAACCTTAATGTTTTCATCAAAGATTTGTCAGTCTTGATCCATACGCAGAAAAAAAGATTTTCAACAATACTTATACCTTTTTTCTTCGGTAGCTGTATCAAATAAGCCACCTGTCGGCATGTTTGGCAATGAGGTCAAGACAGATCCACCAACAAAGGGTGAAGGAAGTGCCTCTTTGTTTACTGCATCATCAAAACCTGCTTTTGATTTGGACGGGAAAACAGCCAAGTTTTCAGCAGTAGAAGCAAGCAGGCCCCTGTTTGGAGCAGATAAACTGACATCTTCATCACAAGCCAGCTCTCAACCGTCCATTTTTAGCTCTAATGCTCCATCTACTTCATTCAGTTTTGTTTCACCAAGAGAACCTCAAACTGTAACACAAAACCAACCTGTGTCACAAGCGCTTTTTACCTTTTCCCAGGCTCCTGTTTTACCCAAATCTACCATCCAGGACAGCAAACCTTTGCCTGGAGCAGAAAACGTAATGTCTTCTTCACAAAGTAATACTCAGCCGAAATTTTTCAGCTCCAATACCCCATCCTCCTCGTTCAGCTTCGTTTCGCCAAGGCAACCTCAAGCTGCTTCAGAAACACATTCTGGTCCTCTAGCTTTTTCAGGAGCCACACAACCTTTTGCTTTCCCCAAGACTTCAGTAACATCTGAAACAAGTATGCCTGTACCGCAATCCTCAGTAGCTACACCGTCAACTGTTTCTTTGGTCAAACCATCCCCAACAACTCAAGCGAAACTTCAAATGCAGTCTAAAGAAGCAGGGATGACACTGGCTCAAGGCTGGTCTCTTATGTTTTTGACACTCGATGATTTTAGAAGCAATTAAATTTTGCTTAGTTAATGATACACCATACATGTTTCACAATAAATTTATCTATAAATGTTTCTTAAAGGTATATTATGGGAATAAATCATTACTTTTTTGTCACTTTGAATCTAGTAGCGTTTTAGTATACTTTTTAATTAGATTTCTTATGTGTGTCACAAAAGAGATCAATCAGCACTTTAAAATTATGTTGCAAATTATTATCGAATTATATCGAAAGTCAAATAGTAGTCCATGTCCTTTTTCTGTATGGCTTTTTAGGTCAAAGACCGACTCCATCTGGCATTATTCCTCCTGAAAGTAGATTACTTCAGTCTTTTGAAGATGCTGGCAAAGTGACTCCCGAACCCCAGACGAATGCCAGCATGAACTTCACAGGAGCCCAAGAAACAACATCAACTGAGACAGTGGCAGTTCCAAAGGAGAACCTAGGGGATGATGAGTCTGCAAAAGTATGAAAGCTTGATAGACTGCACTAAGTTAGAGAAAACGTTGCATCAATTACAGCCAGTATTGTGAATTCGATATCTATGATACCATATGTTCCATGATACCATACTTGATGAAATGTGTTCCAATAGTATCATTTCAGTTCAGTTAATTTCATTTTAAATTCACCTACATACAAAGACTCTAAAATTAAACATACTTTACTACAATTTGATTAACTACATAAGACAATGCACACAAAATTAAAGAAAGATACACGACACTAGAGAATTTGTATGAAGGGGAATTCTTAAGGAGGAACTCTCTCAATAGCAAAGCGAATCGAGGAGCACCCCCTTTTCAGATAATATTTTTAGAAACTATGGGTAAATTGTAAGCTGTCTATACTTTTAATAATTCTTATCAAAAAAGTAGGTTTTGAGTTTAAGACGAAAGACATAAACAGATGGTGACCTTTTTATATCTACAGGAATGACATTCCAGCACTTTGCTCCATTTCCAGTTCACCATGTAAAAATTGCATCCGTCCATTTCACTTAGTTACTGCACTTTGCTTCCTTGTAATGCACTGCAATGAATCAAACTGAATTTCTTTCTCATATACAGAAAATTATTTTTTTGGTTAACACTTTAAAGTGAAATGAATTGTTGACAATGAATTGTTATCATTAATTCAGCTGATTATCTCCTTCGTAGATTGAGGAAATGACAGAACAGCTTGGAACGGACATCAATACGAAAATCAAGGAAGAGGTAATAATTATATTCCCATATTTCATTTGAAATTAAAAATTTGCTTTATTTAAATAACTTAAGAGTGCTCCTTATGGCATTGTTCGTAGTTGCAGGAAAGGGTTTTCAAGAGTTGCAGTTTTTATGATCTCTTTTTGGCCAAATAACTGTTTTGGAATTTAGACAGCGAAAAATTGAAAGCTCATTCTGGCAGACTTTTTTTATTATGTGAATATACCTGAAGCTATTTGATCATAGATGTAAATATCTTTCAAATTCGCTTTACTGGCAATGGATGCAGCTATAAGTTTCCAATTTTTGTTTGAATATTTTCGATCTGATAGGAGATCTGCAATTTGATTAGTCTTCACAGAGTCAATTGACAATTGCATTCGCCAAACTACCCAGTCTTCAGGCGTTATTGTTGGATAATATATCAAGGCAAACACTGTAATGTTGTCTATTGTAAAACTTTCCTTATCCTACGAAAAACATTCATGCCAATGTCTATAAAACTATTTTTATATTTTGCAATCACCAGAGTGATATTAACTGGTCAAAATTTTTAACCAGTTTTACAAACATGGGCTATCGCTGCACACCTTGGCATTGGCTTTTGTAAGTAGCCACTTTGTCAATCAACTGTCTCAACTATACCATCATTTCGTCAACTTTAGATCAACGTGTTTGCTGGAGAGCTCAAGAGCTTCAAAGAAGAAATGTCTGATTGCAAAGAGCTCTATAAAGAAATTGGCCTAGGCAAAGATGTAAGGGCCTTGAAAAGCGAGACGGAGTCTCTCAGGCAATCTGTCGTTGATTTAAAGACATGTCACGAGGTCAGTAGGATTATATACGTGTGCTTCTATCTTCATATTCTGTTCATCTGGCTGTAGATAGTAGATCCCTGTCTGCCATCAAACACAGGTACTAGCATGTGTTGTTAGGTACTTTAAGGTCCTTAATAGAAGGGGGGTCTTGATAGTTAGGGGGGTCAGAAACTTTTCAAAAAATAAATAAGCGGGGGGGGGGTGTCCTAGTAAGTGGGGGGAGTCAGAAATGTGAAAAATCTGAAAAATAACGTGATGATTCTTTTTAGGGGTTAAAGAAGATTTTCTTCTGAATACAATCGATAGCAAAATGGCAATTATCACCATGTAATGATGCATTGTTGTATTACTAAAATGAGCAGGCTAATTATCATTGTGTACATCAGTCAGGCCTATGTAAATCTTTTTAGGATGTCACTACTTTTCTATGTTAAAACTTTGTACAATGCAACCTCTTCATTTAAGAGAAAGTTTGCAGAAATTTCACACCTGCAAGATCAAAGGACAAATGAAATAAGGGATAGATTGACTGCATATAAAAATTAATAAACGGGGGGGGGGGGTCCAATAAGCTCCGGGGGGGGGGGTCAGAAAAAAATAAAAAAACTAATAAGCGTCCCCCCCTTCTATTAAGGACCTTAGAGTATTGTCGTTTCCTACTGTCCTGCATTTTGTGCACTGTTGTAGAACATTAGCAGTTGGAATATGAAATGCAACCTTTGCATTCAGATGCATTTCTTTGCCCAAATATCGATTCTAATTGGGGGCAGGGGGTTATAGCCCGTTAAAGAGCCAAATCTGTCGAAAATATTCAAAAAACCAACTCCCACTGTCCCTTGTAAACTCCAGCATTATGAATCAAGTGAGCCTCTTCTTTACTGCTTCGATGATGAGCCATGCCGCAAATTATAATGTGATCTTTACTCTCAGGAACATCGTAATGAGTTTTCGCAGCAAAAGAACAAGATGCTCAATCAGTTTGATAATCTTGAACAGGCAAGGTACGGCCCTCTTCTCTGCCAAGTACAATGCCTGCCAAAAGTCTTGGAAAACATGCTGTTATTTCTGCTATGGAAAAACCACAATTTCCCCCCTCCCTCTTTCACCATGTTGTGTCACGCAAATATGCATTTTAGGGTTTAAGCTAGCGAACCAACATTGTATGTTGGAGATTGGGGTTAACACCCTCCCTTTGAGATGGAAATATGACAAGACTCGCTCATTCATGATAATCTCAAGGTGTCCCAAAGATTTTTGGCAGGCATTCTACCTATATGTAGAGAGATAACATTTATTTGGCTAGGATGATTTGAAAGGTATATCATTTATGCATTCTTTTATTGTGATATTATCAGTGAATATTACTGCTTACTGGTCTGTTATGTAATGCTCTAATCAATGCCGTATATGCAGAACTGTACCCCTGCTTGATGATCGCATTAGAAGCTCTACATCCAGGCGCATTTCGGTGACCATTTTAAATTCCCATTGGTTGGACTATACAATAGACCTATTTTTATGTATACTATCGTTAACGTACGACCAATTATCGACGTTTTCTGCAGCTAAGAACCGTTGTTATCTACACATCGAAGCTTATATATTGATCCTTCCTTCTGCATCGTGAATTTCTTTTTGACATTCAGTTTCAAGTGTATTTGATGCTTTTTAATTCGCTGAGATTCCGCAACTTCTGTATGTTTTATTCGTTATTCTTATTCAAATAACTTGTTGGTACCCCAAAACTTAAAGATGGTACAAAATCCGGCGCGTGAATTGGTATGATGGATGACATGAATATGTTTTCGCCATCTTCAAATTATTATTAGTTGTTGGAATCTGTTTCCAAAAAGGTTGACTTCAATAAAAAGCTCCATACAGTGACTGCCAGTAGTTTGGTTTGATTCCAATGGCTATAAATAATTCGTTCAGTCATTTCTGCTTTGCAGGAGTGTCTAAATATGATCTTATAGATAGCAAATGAGGGCTGTTTTATTATTACGCCGAATAATGGCATCGAAGCTGGTGTTGGTTTTTTCGTCATGTTAAAATTTTTGTAATTTTTGCTCATGTTTGATAATTCGTTTTTTCAATCACTTAGGTTTCTACAAACCACTATGCACGATAAAAGATATAACAACCTACTCAAGGTATTTGTTCTTTATCAGGTCCGTAAATACTAGGGGCAAAGAGGCTCGTTCCTTTCCAACAATAATTTCGATATGATAGACTATATATTACATTCCCATTATTCGTGCCACTTCCCCCAATCAAAATTATCTAATTACGGCACTAGGCCTTGCAGTTCCAGCTAGAAATTTAATAATAATGAGTATTTAGTAATTCGCTAGTTAATATGTTATTAGCATTACGTTTTTTTTCCAAAAAGAGATTCCGAGTAATATTTCATTGCAATCACCAATTAAGACTGGTAATTATTTTTACATTGTGTTGGTTTGAAGTTAAAGCCATTTTGGCTATTTTTGAACTTCAGCAAAATGTTACTTTTGCTGTAAAAGTAATCAAACTCTTCTATTTTGCTAAGTTTTGGATTTTGTGTGTTATTCAACAGTTCTTTGACTGCCCATTTCTGTATGCCGTACTCACAAGCACTTATGACTTGACAATTGCCTTTATTTCCAGACTTGTTTTTCTTTTATACACCCTTCTTTTAAGGAAGTTTTTCTGTTATGTCAATATTTTTCCTCAGCTAACATTGACATTGAATAAATATGAATACAAATAATCTTTCAAGTGATCTTTTTCATCACTTTCAAAATGGGTAAATCTCTTGAGTCGCAGATGGAAAAAGATGCATTGTTTTCTGAACCTGAATTAATTTGCTGTGCTATGGCTGATTAATTTTGGTTTAATTTTTTAACATCTGAATGCGAACTGTGCAAATCAATTTTTTTAATATCAGTGACTCTTGATTGAATTATTCTTTCTATAGATCGTATTTCTGTAAAATGGGTCTCAGCTGTCTATATTGACAGAGCTGTTTTTATGGATGATACAACTTTTCTAGCATTTATTCCGTACAAATTTTGAGGATTAGCAAAAAGTTGAATTTATGAAGCTCCAAGGCTCCTAGCCATGCGGCTCTTAAGCTTCCCTTCCTCCGCTACCAGCACTTTTGAATGAAAGTGATCTGGACATTGAGTTCTCAGATTATAAAACAGATTGTCTTAAGGTCGATTATCTATATATAACTATCGATTTTATTTTATGTCTATTTAAGTAATAAAAACAAAAACATTAGCAATATTGTGCTTTAAGCTGTAGATAGTGGCAAAATTGCTACATTTTTGTTTTCTTTTTTTAATAGGGCACCGATGTTTTTTTCTCACGAAAAAAGTCCTTGTGATATTTAGTAAGTTTGCCGGGGCTAGCTCAACAAAATGACAAAGTACAATCAACCCCAGTGAATCGGTTTACAGCCAAATATACTCCCAAAATACCATCCCTGTTTACCTCGTCGCATGCAATCCACGGATAATTGAACAAACCAAACCTCTTTAAGTTCAATGTGTTTTATTTAATGGAAGTTATGTCAATGGATTTCTCAGAATGGTCACCTGATTAGTAGAAGCTGCTTCTGTCAGCTTAGGAGAAAATAAGTTTACTTGGCCTATTAGTAAGCAAAGCTAAGTATATTTACTCCACCCTAGACTCGATCTCTTGATCCTGTTGCTGCACGCCAGAGAAAGGAGCTAAGAAGCCAACTAAGTTTCCTCACTACACTCATCAGGTAAGTCACTATTTGAAGGGTAACTAAGATTTTGAAATTTCAGAGGCTTTTTTTTATTATCTGCTGGTCTAATTTTTGTAACCACATTGGTTGTAAAGATCATGAATAATGATACCGAAGCGTAGCACTGATGAAAATTTCTTAAAAATTTCTTGAAGAAAGTTTTTGATTTCCTTGACAACAGGCGTTCTCTAGCTTCTTAAAGGACCTCTTAAGATAATTTAGAAAAATTTGTTAATATTCAGTTCTCCCAATGTTTGATTTATTCAATGTTTTCCAGTGAGGCGAATGATTCTTTAGATGCAGAGTGGGAGCAAGCCAAGATGACCACTGATCGAAGGTGACATTTGTTGACCTTTGGGTCTTTAAAGCATTTTTCAATTATTTTCTATACTCATCCGGGAAAAGTAAGAATTTATACCTTACCTTATTATAATAAAAACAAATAAAGATAACTATTGGAAGCTTTTGAAGCTCTCTCAAGACACTCAGAATGAGGATAAAACAGTCATCAAATATAAACACGCATTGGAAGATCCTCCCCCTAAATGAGCGCCTCTTTGCGAAAAAAAAATTATTGTGACCATTATTTTTGTTTTGTCCTGTGGCCGAAGCCCCTGGGATGTTAACTAAAATATACGGACTATATTGTAATTGATACTATCATACAATATTTTACATTGGTAGGTCAAAAGGTCTGAAATCAAATGGAGCCCACAGCATATATATAGCAATGGAATCAATTGAGAAGATTATAAACAATCTTGTAAGTAGACATGGTCTAGTTTCTTATTTTCAATTAAACATGAGCTAAACATAATCACTGGATCATATTCAGCAATTTTAACATCACATGTCTTCGCTGCTAAAAATTAAACCTGGTGTTCTAAATTTCAATACGTATTTTGAAAGGTGACAATTATATTAGAATTTCAAAAAATCGGTTCAGAATTCAGATAGTGGCAGCTTTATCTTCGTGGTTAATCGGCTTAAGCTTTGAATAACTAAAAAGTTGTTGAGATCTCCAAAATTCTCCAGTTTTCAAGCATCTACAAGATTGACAGATGACACAAAATTATAACTTTCTGATGTACACTATTCTTCTACTGCTTTCCTTTCCTTCCTTTTCTTCCTCTACTTCTTTTTCCTCTTTTCTTTTTCTTTTTTCCTCTTCTTTTTCCTCTTCTCTCTCTTCTCTTCCTCTTTCTCCTCTCTTCCTCTTCCTCTTTTCTTTTTCTTTCTCTTTTTCCTCCTCGTTCTCTTTTTCCTCTTTCTCTTTTTCCTCCTCTTCTTTTTCCTCTTCCTCTCTCTTCCCTTCCTCTTTTTCCTCTTTCTCTTTTCTTCCTCTTCCTCTTTTCTTTCTCTTCCTTTTTCTTCCTTATTTTCTTTTTTCTCTTTTTCCTCGTTCTCCTTTTCCTCTTTTCTTTTTCTTTTTCCTCCTCTTCTTTTTCCTCTTCCTCTCTCTTCTCTTCCTCTTTCTCCTCTTTCTCTTCCTTTTTCTTCATCTTCCTCTTTTCTTTCTCTTTCTCTTTTTCCTCGTTCTCTTTTTCCTCTTTCTCTTTTTCCTCCTCTTCTTTTTCCTCTTCCTCTCTCTTCCCTTCCTCTTTTTCCTCTTTCTCTTTTCTTCCTCTTCCTCTTTTCTTTCTCTTCCTTTTTCTTCCTTATTTTCTTTTTTCTCTTTTTCCTCGTTCTCCTTTTCCTCTTTTCTTTTTCTTTTTCCTCCTCTTCTTTTTCCTCTTCCTCTCTCTTCTCTTCCTCTTTCTCCTCTTTCTCTTCCTTTTTCTTCATCTTCCTCTTTTCTTTCTCTTTCTCTTTTTCCTCGTTCTCTTTTTCCTCTTTCTCTTTTTCCTCCTCTTCTTTTTCCTCTTCCTCTCTCTTCCCTTCCTCTTTTTCCTCTTTCTCTTTTCTTCCTCTTCCTCTTTTCTTTCTCTTCCTTTTTCTTCCTTATTTTCTTTTTTCTCTTTTTCCTCGTTCTCTTTTTCCTCTTTCTCTTTTTTCTCTCCCTCTTTTCTTCCTCTTCCTCTTTTTTCTCTTTTCTTCCTCTTTTTTCTCTTCCTCTTTTTCCTCTGCTTCTTTCCTTCCTCTTCTTCTTTTCTACCTCTTCTACCTCTTCCTCTTTTCTTCCTCTCCTTTTCCTTTATTTCTTTCAGTTTCTTTTCCTCTCCATTTCATCACTTTTTTACCTTTTTCTCCCTTTCCTATCCACTTTATCTGCCTCTTCTTCTTTTTCACATTTTTACTTACTCGTTTTTTGAATCCCTTTCCCTCTTCTTCTCTTTTTACTTCCTTTTTTACCTTTCTTCGTCCACTTCATCCTCTCCTTCCTCTATCTTCTTCCTTTTCTGCGTCTACTTTTTAATGTTATTTTCTTTACAAGTTCTTTTCTTTCTCATTCTTTCTTTTCTCGAATCCATTATTTTTTCTCTTCTTCCCTTTAATCTTTCTATTATTCCTCTTCTTCCCCTTCTTCTTCTTTCTTCTTAATTTTGGATTCTTGCAATGCTTGTAAATGTCTGTCAGACTGATTGGTCTCAAGTCTCAAGCCTATTTGTCCAAAACCCTTTGAACTCTTCCTTTTCTACCACCTTCAGCTTTTCTTTCCTCGATGCCTTTCCTCCTCTGACCTCCTCTGACCTCCTCCGCACACGTTCCTCCTAAATTCGTCTCCTGTTTGTCACCTTTTTGATGTTTGGAACAGCATCATCCCTTTAAACTAGGACCTTATGCTTTGTCCGTTTTTGCCACTTCCCGAAACTGTTTGTAAATATCTTTGTTTGGAATGTTAAAAGACGTACCCAATCAAGGTAATTTTTGCAAATACTTGATGTTTTGATGGCATTGAGTTCTGTTTTGTAGTCGTTGTCACGTGTCCTAAAAAGGGGCTCGAACCATTTTTTATTGGTTAGTTAAATGCATTTGAGCATGAAATGATCTCTAACGGGTACGTTTTCCAAAAAATATCCACCAAAAATTCACCGGCTTTGATTTTTTCACCGTCTCCGTTATCTGGACATTTGACAAATTTTAATGATTCACTCTTTATAAGAAGGGGCTTTTACAGTTCTAAGGGTTTTTTCATAGGCTGACAGGGTTGAGAATATCACCTTACAAGCAGAGAAAGACCAGTTAATTTCAAAGCCTTTTGGAGACAGACAAAGCTTTATCAGGTATGTTTCTGGACTCCATAAAGCTGTTACACATTTATTTCATTAATTTTTATAAGAAATGAATTTTTAAAAATGTCCAACCATTCTACTCTCATATGTTATTTGCCTTTCTCAAGCTATATGAAATTTTTGACAAAATCTAAATCTACTCTCAAGTAAATTCAAGTAAACATTTCTTTTTGCAGCAACACTAAACTTGAGGACGGCGAGATTGATCTTACAGTCAAGATAAATGAGGAAAAACTGATGCCAGAGAGCAAAGGTGACCGTTTGTTTTTATTACAGACACTTAGTTGCATTTAGAATTTGTCGAAATCCCAAAGACGATACTCAACGTACCAGAAAGTCGATTTTAATGTAGAGATAATTTTCTTTATGGAATCTTTTATTTGACTTTTGCCTTGTCCTCGTTTATAATGGTGTGTTTCAGCCCTATAATGTTCCAGTGACAGCAGAGACTATTAAAATTTCCTTCAGACAATTTCCCCAGGTCTGAAAACCCTATTCAGAAAAGGGTCGAAGTAGGGTTTCAATGTTGGACCTTTGTTTATTTTATTTTCATTGACCTTCCTTTTGGTAGTTGACTGTGTGACAGCAATCGTCTGTGGGGTCTGTGTGACGATTGGCAACTGGTTTGCTCTAACTTCAAAATGAGTTCAATTTTTTTATTCACAAGGGATGCAAATCTCTAGACAAATATTTCTCTTCCTATATCAATCATTGGCGCATTTTTTCGTAGTGCGCTTTTCCCCAATGAAACAATCGCATTTCAAGTCTTTCTTATCAAAGAAGCAATCACCTCCAAGAAGAAAAGTTAATTACCAAGGTATGCAGTTGCTCAGACTGGAAATTTTTTTTTAAACCTTGATATGGTATTAAAGCTTCCATATCTCTTGTCATAGAATTCCTTTCATATCCCCGTTAGTTTCCAATTAATTCATTGTCCCTTTTTTATTCTTTCTCTCAAAGGTCAGCCACTCTTACTGGGTTCTAACAGTTCCTTAATGCGTGCAATGTTGCATCTCTTTACGTTTCCTGATCTGGTTTCTGGTTTCGTCTTATTCGGATTATCTTGCCTCCCCCAGAACTAGAAGAAAGGTCTGCTCTAAACTCCCATTTCAAATTGCAGTACCTTTTTCATTTATGATGCTCTGTAGCACCTCTTTATCCATCACATTTCCAAAATCTTACACGGACAGAGGTGTTATAGGTTTCCGCTACTTACGATTTTAATGTTTTAGTAGTACTTCTGAATTTAAAAAATTTTACATGCTTCTTTCAATCTCATTCTCACTTCCCTTATTTCAAACCCCAAATCAAAAGACTTTGAAAGACTTATTTCAGACTTTGAAATAGTTTTTTAAACTTTTCTTTGACTGCCGTAAATGCTTAATGCTGTTGATCCTTATCGTTTTTTATAATTTTCATAGTATCAGACATCTCTTTGGCGGGCAGACCAAAAGCTGCTTCGACTCCAGCTGTTGGTGCGCCAGAGCGCAAATTATTTAAGTTCCCGTCCGAAACACCGGTTGTTAACGGGAAATTCTCCGTGAGTTGCTTTCTTTCTCATTATCTGCCCGCGAGTTTATTTCTCAGTGTTTTCTTGAAAGCTGTTTTGTCCGATATTGGAAAATGATCATATTCGTGTGTTTTATGTTATATTGATAAAAATTGCTAGACGTTTGCTATGAAAAGTTTATTTTTTATCCTCTGTACTGCATTCTATAAAAGTTTCTTCTCCGTCTTTAACAGTATCAATGTTTTGTCTTTTTTTATCACTTTTATTCGTCTATTTTGCTGCTGTTTATTTTATCTCTTCCTTAGTTTGCTCAAGTCGTTGATCTTTTTTTCTTTGCCATTGTCTTTAAGCACATTCTCGAACCAACTGTGGTAATTAGGGGTAACTGTGGTAATTGTGAATAATCATTCAGTTCTCCTTTTAAAAAATTGACGAACCAGCTTAAGAATTTTTGTTTGGTGAGCAAGACTTTCTTAGCTGTAGGGTATGTCATGCCTCTAAAGCTCCAATCTTCGCCCCTTTTTCACTCTCATAAAACCTTAGTGAGTTTTTCTAACTGAAAACAGAAATTTTCCAGTAGACCAGTCTTTCTAATTGAAAACAGCTTAAAGAATGATTATCATGTGATAACTGAAATACGTCTTTTTATGGTGGATACTGTTTTTTACCATGCTTTATATTGAGTTACAAAATTTGCAGATTAATGAAAGGACTGCACAGTTTTAAAACAGGCGACGTCTGCTATGCAAATTTGTTTTGATTTAGGTAATATTAAAACAAGATACATTCTTTCCTGTGATAAAAGTTTTTTGAATGGCTATTGCTGTAAGATGAATAATTCAATAAATGACAAATTTCTACATCAATTTGTTGAATAGTTTTCAATTTTTTATTTAGGCCTTGAAAGAATCCACGTTTGAAAAACCACCCACAAAAGACAAGGTTTACAATTTGAATTCATTATTCTGAATTTTATTCAAATCATTATTTTGTATTTATCCTGAACCAAATTATCTTTGGTTCAGAAATGTTTTTAGATATCTTTTTGTCTTTCAATGTTTTTGACTGCCCATAGCAAAAGAATAATTTCGTGAATCGCATTGGTAATAGTTCGTTTAATTTATAAAAATGGAAACTTAACTGTTAATTCTAATTTACTTTTTAGCCAAACTTAAACTACCGTAATTCTTACTTTTTAGATTTTAAATCACTTTTAGTCAAATTTAAACTTTGTTAATCTTTACTTTTCAGATTAATGCAACATTGTTTCTTGTACCTTTTTAGGAATATTGTATCAGCAACTTTTGCATCGTATCGTTTTTATTGTACCCTGTGGAGATACTGGTCATGGTTCATTATAATTATATTTTATTAAGGAAACATGTTTTCAATATAATGTGTTCTTGTTTCATGCTTATTTGGGACAAAATGTCAGTTTGATAGATAAAGGGCAACGGCAAGTTTAAAAGTTATATTTTCGTTCTTCTTCATATTTTCTTTTCTAACTGTGTTGAGAAATGGTGTTTCTTGTTTTGAAGGCTAAGGCTACTCCGTCTGTTGTGGCCACGCCCGGCAAATCACTGCAACAGTTTACATCAAAGCCGGTAACTCCTTTCAAAACCTCATCTACGTCACAAGTGCAATTCAATGTGCCTGAGGAGAAGCCAGCTGTTAAATGTGGTCAGCTTGGACAAGCAGCAACTGGATTCAAAGATACTTCATTGTCTGGAGGTCTTGGTAACGCTGTAAAGGTTACTGAAAAGACAGCATTTGGGAGTCATCAGTCTTTTAAGGTCAGTGACAAGCAAAGTGAAGCTGTTAAGGTGTCGCAGCAATCTCATATTCCACAGCAGACTTCAAGCCACAGTATTCCTATTGTTAAGTCATCAGATATGAAACCAAAGCCTGAAGGGGTAAAGAATTTCGAAGTTGATACTTCCAGCGCAAGCAAAACTTCTGGTATCACTGCACCTACAGGGAGCCAGTCAGCCTCCATGCCTGTTCAGAAAATAACTGCATCTAATGCGACAGGTGTTAGCTCTATTTCACAATCCAGTTCCCAGGACTCAGCCAATATGTATCCCCAACCGTTTCAATTGTTTACCGGAAGCTCTGTCAAACCTTCACCGGCAAGTGGCACATCATTTATCAAGAGTGCAACATCAGCTATGCCCAGTTTTAAGGAAAGTCCTGGTTCACAAGGAGGTGGTTCCGCTGCCTTACAGATGGAACTTTCAAAAACAGTCCCGGTGTCTAAAGTTGTTTTGGGTGAAGCAGCTTCGAACGATAAAGGTGGCAGTTTTTCACTATCTTGTTTGCAAAAGTCAACGGATAGTCAAGCTGTTTTGACTAGGGAAACAGCTGTGCCAATTTCAGCAAGCAAAGAAGTTTCCAGCGGCAGTCCTGCATCCATATCTTCAGGCATGTTTGCGAAGACTACATCTATTGTCACTGTCACAACAAGCCAAGATACATTTGCCATTGGAAGTGCATCCACGCCTCTTTTCGGTCTTCCGAAGCCCGTCTTTTCCAGTCTTCCTTCTGCAGCTACACCCTCTGCTGCTAGCACGCTATTTACAAGCAAATTCCAACCTGCTTCCAAAACGACCCAACCAAATCAAAGTGCTGCATCGGAAGCAAAAAGCGCCACTTCGGTGACTGCAGACTTTAAAGCCCTACTTCCTCAAGCCTCTGAAAGCACGGCAATAAAGTCTTCGATAAATTTGCCTCCCTCAAAACCGTCGATTGCCTCTTCCATTGTGGGCACACAGACTTTGTCTTCGTCACTATTTGCAACTCAATCCTCAGTTGATAAAGCGGATGTTCCTAAAGCCACAACTTCCACTGCTCTCTTTGCAACCACAGCTGCAACAACAACATCATCATCATCATCATTGCCTTCAACAACAACCAGCCTCTTCTCTGCAAGGAGCGCAGCCTCTTCCTCAATACCAGCTTTTGGTAGTCAGTCTTTTCTAGGGCTGAGTGGCAAGCCAGCAGAGATCCCAAAAGAGCCAGAAACGACCAATGTCACTCCTTCTTTGAGCACCGCCCCTTCATCAGCACCTTTTTCAACTTCCTCCTCGATTTTCGGGGGCCAGTCTTCCTTATTCCCAGCTTTAGGAGCAAAGACGACTGAAAGTAAACCTAGTGCATTTGGAGCTATAACAGGCTCTAGTGCCCCAGCATTCGGTACACAGTCGCCATTTACATCATCAGGTGGCAGTGTACAAAGCAAAGAACAAGGAGATCCACCAAAACTTTTTAGTGCGCAGTCTTCAACATCAGTAACATCGTCATCTTTGTTTGGCAGCAGCTCTTCAACTGGTCTGTTCAGAACTGCACCGACCACAACACAACCGCTTTTTGGTGCACAGACTGGAACTTCATCCTCTGGCCTGTTCACTCAGTCTACTTCCAGTGGCTCTTCAACCATTGGACAACAACAGTCGATTGGTTTATTCGGGTCAAAGCTAACCAATACTCAAGCAAGCACAGGTGGTATTTTCGGAGGCACACCGTCTGCAAGTAATGGTGGTGGCCTGTTTGGGACCAAGCCTGTCAGTACTTCTGGGAGCCTTTTTCAAACTTCCAGTACAAGCCAGTCACCATTTGGACAGAGTAATTCTGCTTTTGGGTCGCAACCATTTTCAGGGGGTGCAGGTTAGTAAGTTTATTTCACTGGTTGCTTAACACAAATCAATTCGGCTATGTACATTTACGTTTCTTTCCTGCTAGATTTAGATTGAATTCCTTATTGTATTGACCAGATATGTTTGTGATAATCAATCAAAGATCTTCACTATGTATTTTTTGCCTAGGTTTTGGTGGTTTAGGGCTAGGTGGCAAGCCGAATAACGATCCGAGCAAGAACCCCTTTGGCACTGTTCCATCTTCCACATCCTCATCCAGTGGTATGGCGTTTTACATAAACCATTCCTGTTTTTTAAAGTTCTGTCTGCGTCGTCTGAGGCTTATTTGTAGCTCCTTCGAAATTTAATCATACTAATCTAACACTTTTGAATATTGCTTGCTTGTTCAACTACGGTATTTAGTTTACAATTTTTTTTGCGGTACAGAATTTGAAAATGGCTTTGAAAAAAGCAAACATTTTACGACATACTAAAAACCTTATTCTGACGTTTTATGCTCTGAGGAGTGTCAAACGAAAAAGCTTTTAGTATGTCGTAAAATGTTTGCTTTTTTCAAAGTATTTAGTTTACTTTAGTGACTAACCTTAACATGTTTGTGAAGTTGTTTGATGAAATTGCAACGTAGAATGGCTTTGATCAAACATTTTTTGACACTATGCATTGCCAATGGTCAAGTATGGTCTTAATGGCCGAGGTATGGCCTACATGAACCTTATTGTTACTTTTCTGTTACTGTATATGTCACTTTGTTGTTCTAGGTCCAAGTTTATTTGGTGCATCGTCAGGAGGGACTAGCTTTGGTGTAAGTCGCATTTCTAATTAGATTTAATTGTTACTTTGAATGATTAGATACTCCTTTGCATAGAAATAAGCTATTGGAAATCGAAAACAGGAAGCTTCAGACAACTCTGTTTTTTTCAGTCCTCACCAACGTCATCTTCGCCAACAAGAGGAACATTCTCCAAAGGTGAAATTTCTTGGATGATTATCATAAATTCAAAAATATTGATCATACCTGTTTATAATCATTCAACCATTGATCAAATAGTTGTTCCAGTCTTCATGCATTTGAGCCTTTTTAGATTTATCACAATCTTCGATTTTATTTATTTATTTTATTTTATTTTATTTTATTTTTTTTATTTCATTTATTTTATTTTATTTTATTTCATTTTATTGATAGTAAGCTTGAAATATGTTGTTTTCTATTACGATATTGTGGACCAGTAGTGTTTGTATTTGTGTGTATTGATAAAACTGAGTAGAAATAAGGTGCAGATCTGATGCAGATACAATGATGTGGAATAAATGCTTTCGTCACAATGCCAAACATTTTGCAGGTTTTGGAGCGGGTTTCCTTGGAGCACCATCTTTTGGTTCTACTTCAGCATCAACAGGTACCTACTAAACACTCTAAGCTTATAGTCAAACTAACTTCAAAGTAGAAGTTCTTTTCTCTTCGAAAGTTTTTAATTTTATTTCTTTAAACACTTTGAGTGTTGCGCAACAGTTTTTAATGCCAAAGTTTCTACTAAATATCTGAATATTGCAGCAGAAATATAAACATCGATGATTGTTGTAAGCTTGAAATTTCAGAAAACCCTGTCACATTATAGGTCATTCCAAAATCGTCTAATAACTTGATAACTTTTATTGTTGACGTCATCGGGCTCTTAGCATCACGAGTTTGCACTTCTAGTTATAGGTATAGCGTCTTAGCCCTTGCTGTGATGTGTCTTCCTTTTTGCAGCCTCTTCTGGATTTGGAAGCTCTGCTGTTTTTGGTGGAGCGCCATCATTTGGAAGTACACCAGCATTTGGTGGTGCCCCAACGTTCGGTTCAACTTCACCTGGTTCTTTTGGCACACCTGCCTCTTCAGGTGCAGTTTTTGGCTCAAACACAAGTATGTTTGGCCAGCAGTCCGGTTTTGGATCTTTGGCCCAACAGTCCAGTCCATTATTTGGCCAGTTAAGCTCACAAGCCGGAAATTCAGCTTTTGGAGGCGTGACAGCAAACCAAAACCAACCATCCTTTGGAAGTCTTTCTTCCAACCAAAACCAGCCTTCATTTGGAAATCTAAACCAGTCAAGCTCTTTTGGACAGCCAGGACCTGTGTTCGGGCAGTCAAGCAGTCCGTGAGTACTTCCTTTTCAAGCATCTTGAGTTGTCATGTACAGGATCTTCAACGTAACGCCCTTTAGGGAGCACGGGCACTACACACCCTCTCTCAACTATGAGGAATGCCAACGTTCCTTTCTGTTGTTCACCCTTTTCTAAAATAAAAACACTAAATTGTGCAAAAATCAGGAGACGACTGAAGCTCTGCTATTGATTTACCAGGCTTAAAACCTTTTTTCCAGCCTTCATTTATTTAACGTTTCCTTTAATTTGTAAGTATTTAATTTCATTATCAAGATTGTTTTTGCTTGATTTCTTTTAAAGTATTACCGTTTCCTTCTGGAAAAGCCCTTGATCCTTCGAAAAGAAAATCCAAGGTGTTTTTCTGTCACAGTGGGTAAAGGAACTCTTCTTTCAAATTTTTGCACTGTTTCTGTGGAGCTTAGAGATAATTCTGTGCCGTAAGGGAATCGCAAAACCTTCAATATTCGGCTAAATCCCAACTCTTTCAGTAAGCACAGCACTCGCCAATTCTAAAGAATCAGAAATTTCAATTTTTTAAAATCTCTGCCTTCCTTCGTCCCCACAGCACTCGCCAATTCTAACTTCAGAATCGGGAGAAATTTCAATCCTTCCTCCGGCTAGTAAGCCAAAATTGTGAAAACGTCTGAAAGTAGGGTGTGTTGAGTGTGATGATCGTAATATTTTTGTTCCGACTGACATTCTTCGCAGTCATCAACCATGTGCTCTGACCTTTCACTTTCTCCTGACTTGTCAAACTTGGACACATACCTTACATCTCAGGTGCCAGGCCATTAATAAATTCTTTGTGTAGAATGTTGAATTTCCATTAGACATAAAGTTAGGGGGTAGCTCGAGATTTCTACTAATCTTTGTTTAAACTCCTAGCGTTAACACAAGCTGTTGAGTTCTTTAATTTTATTCATACTCCCAATTTTTACGCTGCTTTTCCGTTGCAGCCAAGGGTCATCATTCTCAGCATGGAGGTGAGAAGCAAGGAATGATGGTGTAATTTTTAAGTGCATGGAGTAGACGAAAATGACATGAAGTTAGGAACAGACAGACAATTGTTTTCTAAATCTACTTCGCTTCCATGATAATTGCTTTTGTTTTATATATTCTCCAATATTTCTTTTGACGAGTTTGTGTTTAATGGTCGTTGCTTATAAAAGGATTAGCTTATAAATCATGTTTTCGGTCACTGGCTTTTTTGGCCAAGGATTTTAAGAGATCCCGTGTGTTGTATGACAAATTATACTTAGGTAACTCGGTACATTTATAAACCATAATTAAAAAACACACATACACGATCAAAACTTTTTCTCAAAATTTTCGCTGCCCTTCGGCAGCCTACTCACAGATTAACATTTCCAATTTTAACGATTTTTGTCTAATTAAGAATGTTCGTGTTTTGGAAGCAGAAATAAAGTAAGTATTTGAAAAATAGACGGGCACAGCAATTTGAGAGCACTGTTGCCATGCCCATTTTAGTAAAGAAGTAACAGGACCTCGCCATTTCATCAATGAGAACCCTTTTATAGGCATTTGATCGTCAATTAAGCACAGTATTAAATATCATAATATTGTATAATGAAATATATTTTTATGAAAGGTGGGAGGGGCATGTACCCCAATGCCCCCTAGTTCACATGTCAGTGTCAGTAGTTGTGGCAAATGCGACTTCATATATACACATGCTTCCTGATTCACCTCAAGTAAAAGAACCTGAAATTCCTTTTTATCCTCTGAGTTTTGTTTGTTTTGTTCCCTACACCTTTCAAATATTTTCCACAATCGAGTGCCTTCCTATTATGACCCAAAAAATCAAAACACAGCTACCCAGTTGTTTCTTGCCTGTTTTCTTGTATGAAGTTTGCCTTGGTGCCCTGACTGTTTAAGGGTGTCCATTTAAAGCAAACCCCTTAACTAATTTGCCTATCAATGTTTTAGCAAACAAGAGGAAACCCCTTTAAGTTCCGTTCTGCGAGTGACTAACTACCAATGCTTCTTTAAGCTAGGGGTGAATCCTCTCAAAGCAGCCCATAGAAATAGTAGCAGCCTTAGAAATCTGCCATTGAATTTCTTTTGTATAAAGTGAGAAGTCTTTGTCTTGCCCATTTGCGCATTAACTAATTTTTTCTAGCTTATTAGTTTCGTCGATTTAATTGTCCTAGCGTATGATAAAAGACTGAAGCATGAACATTTCATCGTATTTTCTGTGTATTTTTCCTGCTTTTCTTAGCGATGATAATCGACATTTTCTGTCAGTCGGCTCCAACATTCCTCCGTTTACACAAAGAGAGCCTCTTGTCTCAGATTGAATAGCCAGTGTTTCAGCTAAAAGTTACAATTTTGGCGAAAGTATAAGCTTGATGGTAAAATGGGTTACACCACAGGATGCAGAAGATTATTCCCTTTCTTTTGGTGTTTTCAAAAAACAAATTGGACCACGTTTGACGAAGTTATTCGACTTTTTTACAATTTTTGGCGAGGGGGATTCAGGTTTGCACAAAGCAGTTCAGAAAAAACAATAGGCTTGTGATTCCCAGAGTTTCTAAAGATCTCGGTTTTTGGCGATTTACTCCTAAACCATGATTCATATGAACCTATGGATAGATTCAGTCGACGCGCCGTACGATGCTCGATTTTTTGAGCCGTTTCCCGTATTTTTAGGACGAGATTTAGCAAAGTTATTAAGGATTTTGTCTCCAAAATCGCCAAAAAATGGTTTTTTGCACTTTAAAAATCGAAAAAAGCCGTTAAAAATTCGCTGATACTTTCTAAAAATCGAGCCAAAAATGGCCTAAATTCTGATATATAGCTTTCTCTATTTGAAGCTCGCGTTGCTTTTTAAAATCGATTTTTCCGAAAAGTGCACTTTTCAAATTTTCTCAAATTTGCATCGCAGCGTCCAGGCCTGGCCAAAGCCGCTGCTGCGATGGCGACTTATACTTTCTACTTAAAAACGGTATTTTCTTGAAGTTTTAAAGCGGGGGTAAGCTTTTTACATGCTAAGCAAACTGTTTTAAGTCGAATTAGATGCAATTACAGTGTAATCGCTTGATTTTAAATCATTTTGAAAAACTTCAGTACATGTCACTAGCCGCCCGTAGCCTGGTCAGCTTCAATGGAGAGAACCACACGAATATCGCTCTTTATTCGCATATCAAGAGCGTTAATCATTTAACAGCCGTTTACACACTCTCTTCTTGCATGTTGAATCTGTTTAATCTTTTACAAAGTGATTAATTGCAACAAAATTTTTGCAACTTCACTTTTCCTCGATATGAAGGTCTGGGAATCCCCTTCCTTAGGTATATTCAGGCTTGCAAACTTTCTATTGTCTTACCGGGTTACCCTCTAGTTTTTGCCCTTCTAAGGCTTTGATATCAATATGATTGAGAGAAATAGAGAAAAGATGCAGTTATTTATCGACTCAAACCCTTAAAAAGCGAATATCGAGCGATTTTCGTGTGTTTTTCTCCATTAAAGCAGATCGGGCGACGGGCGGCTAGTGACATTTTGAAAAAGTTTAGTACATGTCACTAGCCGCCCGTCGCCCGATCTGCTTTAATGGAGAAAAACACACGAAAATCGCTCGATATTCGCTTTTTAAGCGTTTGAGTCGATAAATCACTGCATCTATGCTCTATTTCTCTCAATCATATTGATATTAAAGCCTCAGAAGGGCAAAAACCAAAGGGTAACTCGGTAAGACAATAGAAAGTTTGCAAGCCTGAATATACCTAAGGAAGGGGATTCCCAGACCTTCATATCGAGGAAAAGTGAAGTTGCAAAGATTTTGTTGCAATTAATCACTTTGTAAAAGATTAAACAGATTCAACATGCAAGAAGAGAGTGTGTAAACGGCTGTTAATTGATTAACGCTCTTGATATGCGAATAAAGAGCGATATTCGTGTGGTTCTCTCCATTAAAGGTGACCGGGCTACGGGCGGCTAGTGACATGTACTGAAGTTTTTCAAAATGATTTAAAATCAAGCGATTACACTGTAATTGCATCTAATTCGACTTAAAACAGTTTGCTTAGCATGTAAAAAGCTTACCCCCGCTTTAAAACTTCAAGAAATACCGTTTTTAAGTAGAAAGTATAAGTCGCCATCGCAGCAGCGGCTTTGGCCAGGCCTGGACGCTGCGATGCAAATTTGAGAAAATTTGAAAAGTGCACTTTTCGGAAAAATCGATTTTAAAAAGCAACGCGAGCTTCAAATAGAGAAAGCTATATATCAGAATTTAGGCCATTTTTGGCTCGATTTTTAGAAAGTATCAGCGAATTTTTAACGGCTTTTTTCGATTTTTAAAGTGCAAAAAACCATTTTTTGGCGATTTTGGAGACAAAATCCTTAATAACTTTGCTAAATCTCGTCCTAAAAATACGGGAAACGGCTCAAAAAATCGAGCATCGTACGGCGCGTCGACTGAATCTATCCATAGGTTCATATGAATTATGGTTTAGGAGTAAATCGCCAAAAACCGAGATCTTTAGAAACTCTGGGAATCACAAGCCTATTGTTTTTTCTGAACTGCTTTGTGCAAACCTGAATCCCCCTCGCCAAAAATTGTAAAAAAGTCGAATAACTTCGTCAAACGTGGTCCAATTTGTTTTTTGAAAACACCAAAAGAAAGGGAATAATCTTCTGCATCCTGTGGTGTAACCCATTTCACCATCAAGCTTATACTTTCGCCAAAATTGTAACTTTTAGCTGAAACACTGGCTATTCAATCTGAGACAAGAGGCTCTCTTTGTGTAAACGGAGGAATGTTGGAGCCGACTGACAGAAAATGTCGATTATCATCGCTAAGAAAAGCAGGAAAAATACACAGAAAATACGATGAAATGTTCATGCTTCAGTCTTTTATCATACGCTAGGACAATTAAATCGACGAAACTAATAAGCTAGAAAAAATTAGTTAATGCGCAAATGGGCAAGACAAAGACTTCTCACTTTATACAAAAGAAATTCAATGGCAGATTTCTAAGGCTGCTACTATTTCTATGGGCTGCTTTGAGAGGATTCACCCCTAGCTTAAAGAAGCATTGGTAGTTAGTCACTCGCAGAACGGAACTTAAAGGGGTTTCCTCTTGTTTGCTAAAACATTGATAGGCAAATTAGTTAAGGGGTTTGCTTTAAATGGACACCCTTAAACAGTCAGGGCACCAAGGCAAACTTCATACAAGAAAACAGGCAAGAAACAACTGGGTAGCTGTGTTTTGATTTTTTGGGTCATAATAGGAAGGCACTCGATTGTGGAAAATATTTGAAAGGTGTAGGGAACAAAACAAACAAAACTCAGAGGATAAAAAGGAATTTCAGGTTCTTTTACTTGAGGTGAATCAGGAAGCATGTGTATATATGAAGTCGCATTTGCCACAACTACTGACACTGACATGTAAACTAGGGGGCATTTGGGTACATGCCCCTCCCACCTTTCATAAAAATATATTTTATTATACAATATTATGATATTTAATACTGTGCTTAATTGACGATCAAATGCCTATAAAAGGGTTCTCAATGATGAAATGGTGAGGTCATGTTACTTCTTTACTAAAATGGGCATGGCAACAGTGCTCTCAAATTGCTGTGCCCGTCTATTTTTCAAATACTTACTTTATTTCTGCTAACTAGCTGTGGTCTGCTTTAGAAAACAGTAATCTCAATCAAGATTATTAAAGAAATCGAGGACAGACTCGATTAAATGAAATGTCATCATGAGGCAACCCACTTTACAAAAATATCTAACTTCGTTGGAGGCAATTCATAGGGCAAGAGTCGGTACCCCTCAACTTGGAAAGTCTGAGTAAATCAGTCATTCTATTTTGTATCTTGTCGAAATTACTGTTTTACATTGACGCTCTAGTTCCTTGACATTTCAAACACCAGTTCTTAAACTGCAGACTGTGATACACTCAAAAGCTTGCTGTATCAAGTAGGAAAACATGTCGTCTACTCTATCATTTCGAATGGATCCAATTTCTAAGAACTTTGTTTTTCTCTAGTGACTTGCGAACAAGTGCGTGAATTGGTTCCATTGAAATAGCTTACAAAGTAACAACAATGACTCTGGTATCGCCAATGAGTGAAATCTGTAGTGTCAGGAGGAGATTGCCATTCTCTATCTAAATATATGACTGCATAGCTTTAAATATGGTACTATCGATAAAAAATCTAAAAAAAACCTGAACAGCTTTATCAGGAATAACACATCTAGAGCAATTTTTAATAACGCCACACAATACTTCACTTAGTTACATATTCATTAAAATAATTCATCAGCACAGTATCAATACTATGACAATAACACTAGTACTCTAATTTTTGAATAATACCAGAACTCTCAAATAGGCCTTGAAGTACGGTGCATTACAGGAAATAGAATATATCTTGGAGTGCGATTTAGTCAATTGTGTCTCATCTTTAATTAATCGAATAGCGAAAGAAATCTAAGAGCTCCTTGGTCCTGCTTTTATTAGCCTTATCTAAAACTTCTGACAACAAAATACCGTTGGGAAAGGGGCACAACGGGTGTGGATATTCTTTCGGGGGTGTATTACAGGTATATTACCTGGCTGAGTTTGGTTCATTTGTCGTTTGACATTTTTTGATAAATTTGGTTCTACTCTCCTACCCCACAGCCACTGCAACCCTGATATAGAGGAAAAACACGAAGTTTCGCGACGAGTGACAATTTTCCTCCGATTAACGACATAAATTTTAAAATTGTGTTAATCCCAATCAAAGTCTGCTAAAAACTCTTCCGAAGCTGAAAGTTCAGTACCTGGCTGAAGCTGCCACTCTGATTGCTATAGACATACCTGGAAAGGAAGAATATGAATAATTTCAAATACTGAGTTTAAGAAAACTCTTTCTTGATTAATTAATGTCTTCCGTGTTACTTGAAGAAATCAGCCTTATTTCAACCAACATCTGTTTCAAAATTCAGAATAAGGAAACAGAAAAACGTTAAGATTTTACTGATTGTAAAACTAGATGTATGTAAGGTAACATTGTAAACCTATTATGGGACAAAAATGCTTTAAAGGCAGATCTGGAAATGCAGTTCAATGAGCCAAAAATAAAAATAATCGACTACTGTGAGCCAGAATGGCATTTTATCATACATCTCGGAATACTTGGCACAAAATAAAGATATAATAACTATTGTGATTATTTGAAGAGTGAATGTTTGCAGAATATTGCGAAATAGAAATAATGTTGTGAGAATTTTCATGATTAAGGGGGCTGGGACAGAAAAGAAAAATAAAGGCGCAGCCTACCAAAAAAGCAGTAAAGGATCCTACCACCCATTTGTAAGATTGACCAAAACAATATTTATGAAATAGTGACAGTAGTAATAAATATTCATAAGTATTCATTAATACTTATCAAACAATTATAAACAAAATATTTAATAATCATAATGTATCTGTATATAATTAAATATGGCAAAGTTTTAGAAATATTTATCAAAGGTATATTTCCCGAAAATCTTTGATGAGTAAGAGGAGGGTTTGGGATGAACGATGAGAATTCTTGAGAAAATACGCGGAAAATTTAAATGTTGAGCATGTGTTTGGTTTCCTATTTCCTAGAACAAATCATACTTCCAAGTTAAATGATTGTAACTCAATTCAAAGATGGTGTACGTAATACTAGTGAAAAGGGGGAATAAATAACTCCTTTTCCTTAATTAAATGGATACTTAAACGTGCCCATATTTTGAAAGATAACTTATTTTCAATGTTGCATCCTCTGTTTATCCACGAACTAATCCGAAGCATGGTTTTCGATTTTGCAGGTGAGGCAGGCACAAAGATTTGTCAGGTCACATCTACTTCTAAAAAATGCCTGTTTTTTTGTATTGAATTTCTGATTCGATGAATTTTGTAAGAAGGAGCTTCCTGTCCTAAATGCGATACAGGGCGTTAATGATGTGAGAATAGATATGGCATAAACACACAGTAAAATATTCCAAAGGAAGGAGATTATTAAGTGAAGAGAGAATATTGGGTTTCAGATCGTGGCACCTGTTTACCTAAAAGTTTTTTAAACGCGCTTCAAGTTATTTTCATGGGTGTCACCCCTCTTAAAGCCTGTCCTATATTGCTTTAAAAATACACAAACGACAGCTAGAAATGAAACAACGTTGAATTTTAAAAACCATTCATTAAAGGTAAAAGTACAGTGGGTACAATTTTATCACAAAACAAATTTTGTGGGAAGCAAACTCTTCATTTAGTCTTCTTAAATTTCGAGAAGGCATTTGATAAGCACGTCTAGAAATGTGGTGTATTGGTGCTTAAAGGGAAAAAGGTTTCCAAAAAGATGTTGACATTTTAATTGATGTGCTGACTTAGCCACCATGGCCGACTGCTAGGAGGACGTTGATAGGATGGCACACAAGCGAAGAGAAGAAATGATTAAAAGTAAACGGACTGAAATGAAATGTAGTGTGAGAAATGGAAATGCATTGAATCAAGAATAGATATAGTTGTAAATACAGGGATCCGCTATTAAAAAGGTGTATGTGGGAAAGGTTTTTGTGCTCAAGTAAATGGCAGAGTCAAGACTTTATCAACAAAGAGCTAATATGTGGAGCCTTGAAAAGGAAACATCGAATTTGTAAAGTAGAATTAAGATGAAGATATATGATTACCAGAAAATAACTACAAGAAAGAGTAAGGAATGAAGAAATAAGAATGTAGCTGAAATAAAGAGGCAGAATAAAAATGGCTTGAGCATGTAGTCAGAAGAGAGGACACTGACACGAATAAGAAAAGTGTGGAAACTACAAGTGAGAGGAAGAAGATCAACAAGAAGATAGAAGAATGTGATCGAGAGAGATTTGCGTGCAAACGGCTAAAAGAAAGAAATGCAAAACCACTGAAAATAGTGGAGAAATATCATTCTACCGACCAAAAAGGTTGTGGATAGGCTCATTATGATGATGAAGATGCATCATACTGAAGAAGGTGAAAAAGTCTGGTAGAAATTGTAAAAAGAAAAGCAAAAACATAAGTAGCTTTAACGGTAACTAATCACACATTTAAACTTAAACCAACAAGTGCTGAAAGAGATGTAAAAATCGGAAAGACACATGTTGTTAAAACTTTCTTTTGTAGAAGATAACACCCCAACCTATGATTCCAAGCAGAAAAAATAAAGAGCATGAATAGTAAATAAGAAAACTAAATCATTTAGGCAATAGATTTTTCTTGCTAACAATAGTTTGCTGAAAGTTGCAGATATATAAAAAGGACAGCCTAATGAAGTAATCTATGGATATGATTACTAGGAAATTAGCACTCTGCTTCTTTCGGCTTGTCCTTAAAAAGACTGCGGGTTTCATTAGCTTGAAATTACGAGGCTACACTTGAAACTGCAAATGTATCCAGCAAAGATAAAGATATTCCATTTATGACCCCTTTGATTAGCAATAAGAATAAGCACAGCTGTTAAGTAGAAAAGTGCTTGTACAATTTATGCAAGATTAAAAACTCTTCTTTCTAGCTACACTTTGATATTTTCTCCTTAACGGATTTGCTTGAAAGGAAAAAACTGATAAAGGCTTAGCAACTGTGACAACAAGCATAAAATGCATCTTCGACGCCTTAAGGCAGATAGCAAGAAAGCATGGGACAACAAGAGCGTTGGACAACAGCCTGAAATAATCAAAAAACCATCACACATGACCATCGGTAACAGAACCAAGGAGTATTAATGTGGCAATCCATAGAGTATTAATGCAAGATCATACCTAGAGGTACGCAGAAAATTACATCAAGTTGTGGGTCAAGAGTAAAACGAGAGGAAGAATGGTGTGTTTGGTTGGTCTCTCTTTTGACCAATCCTACTGATTTTTTCATCAATGACTGCCAGCCACGACACTAGCTTCAAGGTCCAAGAAAAAAGCACAATTCATTTGGGCATTCTGATCTTTCTAAGATCGTGAAAATACTTTGGGACATATTTTTGGCGTCTCGGACAAATTAATGTTAGGTCAAATGTTGACCATTTTTTTTTGGATATTGAGAGCAAGACCACGTCAAGTTATCGATTCACACAGATGTTAAATTTCTGATTCTATAATTTTGTAAGAAGGAATTGCCTGTCCTAATTGCGATCTCTCTCTCTTTGTGCCATATCATGAGACTTTGGCAATCATGCTTTGCCACAATTCTCTGTTCCTAGTCATGTGTATTAGATTCGTCTCCTTGATTGTTATACCATTTGTTTGGATCCATCCAGCTAGGCTATTCATCCACAGTATTCTCTGCCTTCCCCTGCTTCTCTTCCCTTCTATCTTTCCAGTGAGTGCCAAGTTTTCAAGTCCCTCTTTTCGAGGCACATGCCCCAAGAAGCGCATCTGTCTTATCCTTATGTCCTTAATAAGCCTTCTACTTACACCGGCTCTTGCAAGAACTTCTTCGTTGCTCACCTTGTCTGTCCACGGTATTCTCATCATCTTCCTTAAGAACCACATCTCACAGCCTTCCAGGCGCTTCTTCAAATCTGCTGTTAATGACCAACACTCATTCCCATAGCACAGGACAGGATAGACAAACGAAAATTCGTTGACATACTCATCTTGCAGTTTCTCAAAATTATCAAATTTTTGGAATGCAGATTTTGCTAAAGCTATCCTTCGTTTAATCTCTGTAACAAATCTAGCATCTTCGGTTATTAGACTGCCTAGATAGCCAAAAGACAAGACTTGTTTAAATTTCTGGTCCTTTACTCTCAGCGTGAACACAGGACGTTCCCATTTCTTTGAAACGACTAAACATTCTGTTTTATTACAGTTTTTAGTCAGACCTTTTTTCTCACTCTCTTTTATGACAACATCAAGAACCTTTTGTAGATCACTGGCAGATTCGGCTAACAAAACTTTGTCATCTGCATATCTTATGTTAGTGATATTGCTTCCACCTACCCTCAGACCCTTCTCGTTATTTATCTCCCTCAAGATCTTTTCAGTGTAATAGTTGAAAAGATCTGGCGACATCACACATCCTTGTCTAGCCCCTCTCGCAATATCTGTGTAGTTACTGCATTCGCCATCGACTCTAATGCATGCAGATTGATTCCAGTAGAGATTCTGCAGCAATTGAAGGTCTTTTCCATGCATGTCCAACTTTCGGAGTTCCCCAAACATGTCATCATGACGAACTTTATCAAACGCCTTGTTCACAGTGGCGAAGCTAGCGGTCATGCTGGTCATGCTGAGCATGACTAAAAAAATTCGGAGCTAAAGACATTCATTATAACGATTAAAACTTTCCTTTATTGAAAAAGTACTTTCAAGACCCCTTTCGTCCAGTTTATTCTTATTATTCTACTGCCTTTCACCACCTTGGTCCCTTGTGGTTAGTCATGCTCATTCTGAAGAGCATGGCCTGCCATAGGGTTTCTTTACGCAGAGAGCCTAACCGCTCCTTTGAGTCGGCTGAGTTTCCATGACTTTTCAGTTGGTATCCATGTGGTAAGTCATGCTCATTTGGAATAGCATGACCTCGTTATTATAATCATAAACCTAGCACTGATTTGATTGGCTGAATTCTATCTTGCGCATGCTATTCTGGCCCGTTTTGGACCCCAAGTCATGCTCATTTTTTCAGCATGACCGACCTAAATCTCCTAATACATAAGTACCTAAGGTCTACTTGTGGGCAGAGAAACATTGCTGCAATAGAGTGGGAAAAATCAATCGAAGCTATTTCCGAGAGATATATTGTTTGTTAACTGCTACAGGGATCACTTGCGTGTGGCTGAAAAAAGTAATTGTAAACCAAGATTGTAATTGAAAACCAAAGGCTGACCCTTATCGATGAAGAATCCTACCATTACGTTGCTGATCATACCATTACTTGTTGATGGGCGAACTTGTACCCTGAAATTTGCCTGTGTATTCAGTATTTCACCAAAACCTCTTGCTCATGGGATTGTACTCTTGAAGATTTCCTGTTTTGTCAAAATCATACAATAACCTGTTGCTGATGGATAGAATTTTACAATAAAAATTGCCTGTCCATTCTGGTTTATTCAATATTGCAATCTTACTTGTTGCTGAGAGGGACGAACTTGTACTTTGAAAACTTGCCTGTTTATTCAATATTTCACCAAAACCTGTTGTTGATAGAAAGAATTGTGCTCTTAAAAATTTCTTGTTTAGTCAATACTACATCATAACTTGTTGTGAATAAATGAAATTCGAATTGCATCCTGCAATTTGCCTGTTATTTAATATTACACCATAATATGTTGCTGATGTATGAAATGGTACCCTGAAATTTTCCTGCATTCAATATTACACCAACTCTTTTCGTACCCTTACATTTCCTTGTCTATTCAATATTACACCATAACTTTTGTTGATAAATGAAATTGTACCCTTAAATTTGCTTGTTTATTCAATATTACTCTATAACTTTTGTTAATACATGCAATTGTACTCTGTAATTTGCCAGTTGTTCAATATTACAACATGACTTGTCGTTGCTTAGGAAAGCCCTTGATATTGGGCTTGGACTTAACTTATTGATGTTTATGGCATGTTATAACTTCAATACAGGTATCAAAACTTTTTGTATATGCTAAACAGTACTCTCCTTGTTACATTTGTTTTAGATATGTAAAAATTCAGCTTATAAAATTGAAGCCAAGCATAAAATTCTGAACCAAAAACAAACATCCCACAATTCCCTGTATCATAAAAAAAGGAAGTGCCTACCTATCATTGAGGGCGTATCTTGCCTAACTCATCTCAATTCAGAAACAGCATCAAAAGTGTTAACAATTAATAGTAAGAGAATAGATATTTCTTAGCCATTGCTGACTTGAATAAGCAGATTAATCAAAAATTAAAATTTGTAGATATAATGTTCTCTCATCTGCAATGTTTTTTCAGTGTGATCAGTAGTGTTTTTTGGGGGTTTTCGAATGCACAATTTTTCAAAAACATGGTCCCAAAGATATGTCCAAAAACACAAGATTGGAGAATGGGGTTGAAAGAACATTTAGATGTTGAAGTCATTGACAGAATTGATTGCAATCTAAACAAGAGCTATTTGATTTAATATACTAAAAAGGGCGTTACCCTCTTTTCCAAGCATATATAGGGTGTGGTTGTGTGTAATTGTCTTAGGGGCTATCCCCAGACCCCCATCAGCTTTCTGTTCCATACAAAGCATGTCCATTGTCTAAAGGCCAGCTTCGCCACTGCTTGCTCATCTCTTTGCATTTCCAGAGCTCTTTCTGCTATCATCCTCAGCACAAAAATAGCATTCCTAGTTCTCGGGTCTCTCCCAAGACCGAACTGCTTTATCCCAATCTCTGGTGAGATTCTGTTTCTAGCTCTCATGAGGAGGATTCTCAAAATAATCTTCGTGATGTGACTCATGAGACTAATGGTGAGGTATTGCTGACAGTCCACCGCACCTGACTTTTTCGAAAGAGCTATGAAAACAGATTTTCTAAAATCACCCGGAAATTTTTCATAATCATACATTTTATTAATTACATTCGTCAATTTTTCTACTCCGCACTCTTCTAATGCATTTACCATTTCGACAACTACTCACTCTGGCCCTGCCGCTTTGTTCTTTTTCATCTGTCTAATCGCAGCATGAACTTCTAACTTTAGAATCTTGGGTCTCTCAATTGGATCTTTAATCTTTGGTAATGGTTTCCTTACATCGTGAAATAATTCTCCAATATATTCCGTCCACCGAGCTAGAAAATCGTTCTTTTCAATCAGTATTTTTTCATACTTTGTTTTGATACATCCAGATTTTGAGCAAGTAGTTTTTCTCTTTGATATTTCATTTATTCTCTTATGAAGATTATAATCTTTATTCATCCTCTTTTCATTTTCTTCCGCCTGAGCATTCACCCACTTCTCTGTCTTCCCGACACATTTGTTAGATATTTTTATATAGAATTTTTTATTCATTACTTCCTCTCTCATCGACCTTTTGCCTGCTCCTCATTAGTGATATTATCTCTTTTGTCATCCATTTACTTTTACTTACTTTGTCTTTATCTGGAACCTTTCCTTGTGCCGTTTCAAAAGGAACACTCTTCATTGCGTCCGATGTGAGTTCTTCACCTTCATCAATTAGTCTGTCAAATCTATTCTTAACTTGTGTTGAGTATTCCAGTCGAAAATCTGGGTCATTAAGTTGTTTGAAGTCGTGAACCTTCTCTATCTTAGGCTTTTCACTTTCTTCAGTTTTGATTGAATAGAGCAGACCACGGGGTTATGGTCACTTCCAGAGTCTGCCCCTGGATACGTTTTTGCTTGCTTAACGGCACGCTTAAATCTGTCATTTCAGGTAATATAATCAATCTGCTTCCTTGTTAGGTCACCAGGACTTTTCCATGTGTATACTCGCCGCGGATGTTCTTTAAACCAGGTATTCGCTATTATCATGTTATTCATCTTACACTTTTGTACCGATCTGTCTCAACGCTCATTTCTTACCCCAATTCCATACTGCCCTGCTGTTTTACCATCTTTTCAACTACCAATTTTTGCATTCAAATCTCCCATGACAATATATATTTTTGCAATTCAAATCTCCTAAATACGATACGAGGCGTTAATGGTGTGAGAATAGATATGGCATATACATACAGTAAAATATTTCAAAAGAAGGAAATTGTTAAGGGAAGAGAGAATATTGGGTTTCAGATCGTGGCACCTGTTTACCTAAAAGTTCTTTAAACACGCTTCAAGTTATTTTCTTGGGTATCACTCCTCAAGTGTCAAAAGTCACACAAGTATCCACTCTTAAAGTTGGTCTTATATTGCTTTAGAAATAGATAAACGAAAGCTAGAAATAGAATTCAAATAGAGTTGATGTAACGTGAGTTTTTAACCAGAGTTGACGTTATGAGTCGATTTATAAAATCACATCAAGAGCCCCAGCTTTTTAAAGTCAGAAAACCCTGCTTCACAGCGCTTATATTAACAAACAGGAAGCAAAATTTTAAACATACCATCATTCAAATACACCATAGAAATCGAAATAAGGTTGCCTGTCATTCTGTTGTCTGACTTCTCAAATAGTATTCAAAACGTCAAATAAGGAATTTAAAGTTGTTTTTCAAGCGAAAAAACTTAAACAAAAATAGCAAAAAATTTCTTTAAATACATAGACAACAACGTATAAAATCTTTTCAAATTTTCGATCCAGATTGTTGACAAAGGACTTAACCAATTTTTTGATAAACTCTGAACCTGAACATGAAGTTTTTTTGGTGGATTTCTAGGCCATATTTAGATAAAAGGAGAAATAATTAAAAATCTATGACCCCGAACCAGTAAAAGAAGTTTAAAAATATTTAAAATTTTAGAAAAAAGTTTTTCACTCGAAACAACCTCAGATGCTTGAAAATATGTTCCGAACACCATTATAAGCAACATCGATGAATTTCTGACTCATATTTTGAAAAAAGGTTGAAGTCATTTTTCAAAAAAATGCGTTTAGAACACCATTAGATTTGTTTCGATGAATTTCTGAGTCACAACTTGTGAAAAAAACCCAGTAGTTTTTAAAAAGAATCTATGACCCTGCAACTGTAAAAAACTTCAAAAATTTGATAATTTGGCAAAAAATCCTAAGTTTCAAAAAAATATTGAATACCTTTTTGCCTTTTTGTAGTCATTTGAATACCTATCTGTGAGCTTCCAAATGGTATCTGAAAAAATTCGTAAATACAAAAATCAATGACCCTTTCCTGCCAAAAGATAAAAAACCATAGACTTTGATAAAGATATATTGCTATTTAAAACAACATAAAAAGCCTTATTACATGTTTCAATAACCATTGGAATAATTCTCAAGAGATTTCGCCAATTCAGGTGTTTTTGACGACTTTTTCAGTCATAATAGGATGAAAAGAAATAAGTCATTTTTAAAAAAAATTTATGACCCCGGACCAGTAAAGAAAGTTGAAAAATCTGAAATCTTTGGAAAAACAATTTTCTAAGCTCGAAACAATCTCAATTGCTTGAAAATACATTCAGAACACCATTGAAGTGTCCTCTCAAGGCCATGATTGGAAAAAAGAACAAAGTCATTTTTCAAAAAAATCTACAACCATGGACCTGTAAAAAAAGTTAAAAAATCAGAATATTTTGGAAAATTTTTGTTCGCTCGAAACAGCCTCAACTGCTTAAAATTACAACACCATTAGAAGTTTTTCGATGAATTTCTAAGGCATAATAAGAAATGAGGACTTAGTCATTTTTTAAAAATTTCATGACCCCGGACCTGCAAAAAAGTTCAAAAAATTGAGAAATTTTCAAAAAAATTTTTTTACTCGGAACAACCAGGAATGGCTTGATTTATGTTACGAAAACTGTTTCGGGTAGTTTCGGTGTATTTTATGCTGATAAAAAGAAATTGAGAACTTGGTCATTTTTGAAAAATTTCATGACCCCGGACCTGCAAAAAAGTTCAAAAAATTGAAAAATTTTCAAAAAATTTTTTTTACTCAAAAGAACCAAGAATGGCTTGATTTATGTTCCGAACACTGTTTCGGGTAGTTTCGGTGTATTTTATGCTGATATAAAGAAATTGAGAACTTGGTCATTTTTGAAAAATTTCATGACCCCGGACCTGCAAAAAAGTTCAAAAAATTGAAAAATTTTCAAAAAAATTTTTTTTCCAAAACAACCAAGAATGGCTTGATTTATGCTCCGAACAGTGTTTCGGGTAGTTTCGGTGTATTTTATGCTGATATAAAGAAATTGAGAACTTGGTCATTTTTGAAAATTTCATGACCCCGGACCTGCAAAAAGTTCACAAAATTGGAAAATTTTCAAAAATTATTTTTTACTAAAAAAGACAAAAATGCTAAGAAATTACCTTTCAGAATTGCTTTGATGACATTTGGGAGCCTTCAAGTGATATCTGGAAAAAATTAAAAAAAAATTACATAGAACGCTTAAGACTAAAGCTTGAGAAAACCTGAAAAAATTATAAATTTTCTCAAAAATTTTTTTTTACTCAACCAGGAATGGCTAATTTATATTCCAAACACTGTTTCGGGTAGTTTCGGTGTATTTTATGCTCTTATAATGAAAATGAGAATTTGGTCATTTTTGAAAAATTTCATGAACCCGGACCTGCAAAAAAGTTCAAAAATTGAAAAATTTTCAAAAATATTTTTTACTCAAAAGAACCAAGAATGGCTTGATTTATGTTCCGAACACTGTTTCGGGTAGTTTCGGTGTATTTTATGCTCATATAATGAAAATGAGAACTTGGTCATTTTTGAAAAATTTCATGACCCCGGACCTGCAAAAAAGTTCAAAAAATTGAAAAATTTTCAAAAATTTTTTTTTCCTCAAAACAACCAAGAATGGCTTGATTTATGTTCCGAACACTGTTTCGGGTAGTTTCGGTGTATTTTATGCTGATATAAAGAAATTGAGAACTTGGTCATTTTTGAAAAATTTCATGACCCCGGACCTGCAAAAAAGTTCAAAAAATTGAAAAATTTTCAAAAAATTTTTTTTACTCAAAAGAACCAAGAATGGCTTGATTTATGTTCCGAACACTGTTTCGGGTAGTTTCGGTGTATTTTATGCTCATATAATGAAAATGAGAACTTGGTCATTTTTGAAAAATTTCATGACCCCGGACCTGCAAAAAAGTTCAAAAAATTGAAAAATTTTCAAAAAATTTTTTTTCTCAAAACAACCAAGAATGGCTTGATTTATGCTCCGAACAGTGTTTCGGGTAGTTTCGGTGTATTTTATGCTCATATAAAGAAATTGAGAACTTGGTCATTTTTGAAAAATTTCATGACCCCGGACCTGCAAAAAAGTTCAAAAAAATGAAAAATTTTCAAAAATTTTTTTTACTCAAAAGAACCAAGAATGGCTTGATTTATGTTCCGAACACTGTTTCGGGTAGTTTCGGTGTATTTTATGCTGAAATAATGAAAATGAGAACTTGGTCATTTTCATGAAAAAATTTCATGACCCCGGACCTGCAAAAAAGTTCAGAAAATTGAAAAATTTTCCAAAAATTTTTTTTACTCAAAAGAACCAAGAATGGCTTGATTTATGTTCCGAACACTGTTTCGGGTAGTTTCGGTGTATTTTATGCTGATAGAAAGAAATTGAGAACTTGGTCATTTTTGAAAAATTTCATTACCCCGGACCTGCAAAAAAGTTCAAAAAATTGAAAAATTTTAAAAAATTTTTTTTTCCCCAAAACAACCAAGAATGGCTTGATTTATGTTCCGAACACTGTTTTGGGTAGTTTCGGTGTATTTTATGCTGATAGAATGAAATTGAGAACTTGGTCATTTTTGAAAAATTTCATTACCCCGGACCTGCAAAAAAATTCAAAAAATTGAAAAATTTTCAAAAAAATTTTTTTCCCCAAAACAACCAAGAATGGCTTGATTTATGCTCCGAACAGTGTTTCGGGTAGTTTCGGTGTATTTTATGCTCATATAAAGAAATTGAGAACTTGGTCATTTTTGAAAAATTTCATGACCCCTGACCTGCGAAAAAGTTCAAAAAATGAAAAATTTTCAAAAAAATTTTTTTACTCATAAGAACCAAGAATGGCTTGATTTATGCTCCAAACACTGTTTTGGGTAGTTTCGGTGTATTTTATGCTGATATAAAGAAATTGAGAACTTGGTCATTTTTGAAAAATTTCATGACCCCGGACCTGCGAAAAAGTTCAAAAAAATGAAAACTTTTCAAAAAAATTTTTTTACTCATAAGAACCAACAATGGCTTGATTTATGTTCCGAACACTGTTTCGGGTAGTTTCGGTGTATTTTATGCTGATAAAAAGAAATTGAGAACTTTGTCATTTTTGAAAAATTTCATGACCCCGGACCTGCAAAAAAGTTCAAAAAATTGGAAAATTTTCAAAAAATTTTTTTTACTCAAAAGAACCAAGAATGGCTTGATTTATGTTCCGAACACTGTTTCGGGTAGTTTCGGTGTATTTTATGCTCATATAATGAAAATGAGAACTTGGTCATTTTTGAAAAATTTCATGACCCCGGACCTGCAAAAAAGTTCAAAAAATTGAAAAATTTTCAAAAATTTTTTTACTCAAAAGAACCAAGAATGGCTTGATTTATGTTCCGAACACTGTTTCGGGTAGTTTCGGTGTATTTTATGCTGATATAAAGAAATTGAGAACTTGGTCATTTTTGAAAAATTTCATGACCCCGGACCTGCAAAAAAGTTCAAAAAATTGAAAAATTTTCAAAAAGTTTTTTTCTCAAAACAACCAAGAATGGCTTGATTTATGTTCCGAACACTGTTTCGGGTAGTTTCGGTGTATTTTAGGCTGTTTTCATGAAAATGAGAACTTGGTCATTTTTGAAAAAATTTCATGACCCCGGACCTGCAAAAAAGTTCAAAAAATTGAAAAATTTTCAAAAATTTTTTTTTACTCAAAACAACCAAGAATGGCTTGATTTATGTTCCGAACACTGTTTCGGGTAGTTTCGGTGTATTTTATGCTCATATAAAGAAATTGAGAACTTGGTCATTTTTGAATGATTTCATGACCCTGGACCTGCAAAAAAGTTCAAAAAATTGAAAAATTTTCAAAAAATTATTTTTTACTAAAAAAGACAAAAATGCTAAGAAATTACCTTTCAGAATTGTTTTGATGACATTTGGTTGAGCCTTCAAGTGATATCTGGAAAGAATTAAAAAAAAATTACATAGAACGATTAAGACTAAAGCTTGAGAAAACCTGAAAAAATTATCAATTTTATCAAAAATTTTATTTTACTCGGAACAACAAGGAATGGCTTAATTTATATTCTGAACACTGTTTCGGGTAGTTTCGGTGTATTTTATGCTGATAGAAAGAAATTGAGAACTTGGTCATTTTTGAAAAATTTCATGACCCCGGACCTGCAAAAAAGTTAAAAAAATTGAAAAATTTTCAAAAATTTTTTTTTACTCAAAACAACTAAGAATGGCTTGATTTATGTTCTGAACACTGTTTCGGGTAGTTTCGGTGTATTTTATGCTCATATAAAGAAATTGAGAACTTGGTCATTTTTGAATAATTTCATGACCCCGGACCTGCAAAAAAGCTCAAAAAATTGAAAAATTTTCAAAAAGTTGTTTTTACTCAAAACAACCAAGAATGGCTTGATTCATGTTCCGAACACTGTTTCGGGTAGTTTCGGTGTATTTTAGGCTGTTTTAATGAAAATGAGAACTTGGTCATTTTTGAAAAAATTTCATGACCCCGGACCTGCAAAAAAGTTCAAAAAATTGAAAAATTTTCAAAAATTTTTTTTTACTCAAAACAACCAAGAATGGCTTGATTTATGTTCCGAACACTGTTTCGGGTAGTTTCGGTGTATTTTATGCTCATATAAAGAAATTGAGAACTTGGTCATTTTTGAATGATTTCATGACCCTGGACCTGCAAAAAAGTTCAAAAAATTGAAAAATTTTCAAAAAATTATTTTTTACTAAAAAAGACAAAAATGCTAAGAAATTACCTTTCAGAATTGTTTTGATGACATTTGGTTGAGCCTTCAAGTGATATCTGGAAAGAATTAAAAAAAAATTACATAGAACGATTAAGACTAAAGCTTGGGAAAACCTGAAAAAATTATAAATTTTCTCAAAAAATTTTTTTTACTCGGAACAACAAGAAATGGCTTGATTTATATTCCGAACACTGTTTCTGGTAGTTTCAGTGTATTTTATGCTAATATAAAGAAATTGAGAAGTTGGTCATTTTTGAAAAATTTCATGTCCCTGGACCTGCAAAAAAGTTCAAAAAATTGAAAAATTTTCAAAAAAAGTTTTTTACTCAAAACAACCAAGAATGGCTTGATTTATGTTCCAAACACTGTTTCGGGTAGTTTCGGTGTATTTTATGCTCATATAAAGAAATTGAGAACTTGGTCATTTTTGAAAAATTTCATGACCCTGCACCTGCAAAAAAGTTCAAAAAATTGAAATATTTTCAAAAAATTTTTTTTACTCAAAACAACCAAGAATGGCTTGATTTATGTTCCAAACACTGTTTCGGGTAGTTTCGGTGTATTTTATGCTCATATAATGAAATTGAGAACTTGGTCATTTTTGAAAAATTTCATGACTCCGGACCTGCAAAAAAGTTTAAAAAATTGGAAAATTTTCAAAATTTTTTTTACTCGGAATCACCAAGAATGGATTGATTTATGTTCTGAACACTGTTTCGGGTAGTTTCGGTGTATTTTATGCTCATATAAAGAAATTGAGAACTTGGTCATTTTTGAATAATTTCATGACCCCGGACCTGCGAAAAAGTTCAAAAAATTGAAAAATTTTCAAAAAGTTGTTTTTACTCAAAACAACCAAGAATGGCTTGATTCATGTTCCGAACACTGTTTCGGGTAGTTTCGGTGTATTTTAGGCTGTTTTAATGAAAATGAGAACTTGGTCATTTTTGAAAAAATTTCATGACCCCGGACCTGCAAAAAAGTTCAAAAAATTGAAAAATTTTCAAAAATTTTTTTTTACTCAAAACAACTAAGAATGGCTTGATTTATGTTCCGAACACTGTTTCGGGTAGTTTCGGTGTATTTTATGCTCATATAAAGAAATTGAGAACTTGGTCATTTTTGAATGATTTCATGACCCTGGACCTGCAAAAAAGTTCAAAAAATTGAAAAATTTTCAAAAAATTATTTTTTACTAAAAAAGACAAAAATGCTAAGAAATTACCTTTCAGAATTGTTTTGATGACATTTGGTTGAGCCTTCAAGTGATATCTGGAAAGAATTAAAAAAAAATTACATAGAACGATTAAGACTAAAGCTTGAGAAAACCTGAAAAAATTATAAATTTTCTCAAAAATTTTTTTTTACTCGGAACAACAAGAAATGGCTTGATTTATATTCCGAACACTGTTTCTGGTAGTTTCAGTGTATTTTATGCTAATATAAAGAAATTGAGAAGTTGGTCATTTTTGAAAAATTTCATGTCCCTGGACCTGCAAAAAAGTTCAAAAAATTGAAAAATTTTCAAAAAAAGTTTTTTACTCATAAGAACCAAGAATGGCTTGATTTATGTTTCGAACACTGTTTCGGGTAGTTTCGGTGTATTTTATGCTGATATAAAGAAATTGAGAAGTTTGTCATTATTGAAAAATTTCATGACCCCGGACCTGCAAAAAAGTTCAAAAAATTGAAAAATTTTCACAAATTTTTTTTCACTCAAAACAAACAGGAATGGCTTGATTTATGTTTCGAACACTGTTTCGGGTAGTTTCGGTGTATTTTATGCTCATATAAAGAAATTGAGAACTTGGTCATTTTTGAATAATTTCATGACCCTGGACCTGCGAAAAAGTTCAAAAAATTGAAAAATTTTCAAAAATTTTTTTTTACTCAAAACAACCAAGAATGGCTTGATTTATGTTCCGAACACTGTTTCAGGTAGTTTCGGTGTATTTTCAGCATAAGTTTCGGTGTATGCTCATATAATGATATTGAGAACTTGGTCATTTTTGAAAAATTTCATGACTCCGGACCTGCAAAATTTCATGACTCCGGACTAGTTCGGTGTATTTTCAGCATAAGTTTCGGTGTATGCTCATATAATGAAATTGAGAACTTGGTCATTTTTAAAAATTTCATGACTCCGGACCTGCAAAAAAGTTTAAAAAATTGGAAAATTTTCAAAATTTTTTTTTACTCGGAATCACCAAGAATGGATTGATTTATGTTCTGAACACTGTTTCGGGTAGTTTCGGTGTATTTTATGCTCATATAAAGAAATTGAGAACTTGGTCATTTTTGAATAATTTCATGACCCTGGACCTGCAAAAAAGTTCAAAAAATTGAAAGATTTTCAAAAAATTATTTTTTACTAAAAAAGACAAAAATGCTAAGAAATTACCTTTCAGAATTGTTTTGATGACATTTGGTTGAGCCTTCAAGTGATATCTGGAAAGAATTAAAAAAAAATTAGATAGAACGATTAAGACTACAGCTTGAGAAAACCTGAAAAAATTATAAATTTTCTCAAAAATTTTTTTTTACTCGGAACAACAAGGAATGGCTTGATTTATATTCTGAACACTGTTTCTGGTAGTTCAGGTGTATTTTATGCTGATATAATGAAAATGAGAACTTGGTCATTTTTGAAAAATTTCATGACCCTGCACCTGCGAAAAAGTTCAAAAAATTGAAAAATTTTCAAAAAGTTGTTTTTACTCAAAACAACCAAGAATGGCTTGATTCATGTTCCGAACACTGTTTCGGGTAGTTTCGGTGTATTTTAGGCTGTTTTAATGAAAATGAGAACTTGGTCATTATTGAAAAATTTCATGACCCCGGACCTGCAAAAAAGTTCAAAAAATTGAAAAATTTTCACAAATTTTTTTTCACTCAAAACAAACAGGAATGGCTTGATTTATGTTTCGAACACTGTTTCGGGTAGTTTCGGTGTATTTTATGCTCATATAAAGAAATTGAGAACTTGGTCATTTTTGAATAATTTCATGACCGCGGACCTGCAAAAAAGTTCAAAAAATTGAAAAATTTTCAAAAAATTATTTTTTACTAAAGAAGACAAAAATGCTAAGAAATTACCTTTCAGAATTGTTTTGATGACATTTGGTTGAGCCTTCAAGTGATATCTGAAAAGAATTAAAAAAAAATTACATAGAACGATTAAGACTAAAGCTTGAGAAAACCTGAAAAAATTTTAAATTTTCTCAAAAAATTTTTTTTACTCGGAACAACAAGAAATGGCTTGATTTATATTCCGAACACTGTTTCTGGTAGTTTCAGTGTATTTTATGCTAATATAAAGAAATTGAGAAGTTGGTCATTTTTGAAAAATTTCATGTCCCTGGACCTGCAAAAAAGTTAAAAAAATTGAAAAATTTTCAAAAAAAGTTTTTTACTCAAAACAACCAAGAATGGCTTGATTTATGTTCCAAACACTGTTTCGGGTAGTTTCGGTGTATTTTATGCTCATATAATGAAAATGAGAACTTGGTCATTTTTGAAAAATTTCATGACCCCGGACCTGCAAAAAAAATCAAAAAATTGAAAAATTTTCAAAAAATTTTTTTCCCCAAAACAACCAAGAATGGCTTGATTTATGTTCCGAACACTGTTTCGGGTAGTTTCGGTGTATTTTATGCTGATATAAAGAAATTGAGAACTTTGTCATTTTTGAAAAATTTCATGACCCCGGACCTGCAAAAAAGTTCAAAAAAATGAAAAATTTTCAAAAAATTTTTTTTACTCATAAGAATCAAGAATGGCTTGATTTATGTTCCTAACACTGTTTCGGGTAGTTTCGGTGTATTTTATGCTCATATAATGAAAATGAGAACTTGGTCTTTTTTGAAAAATTTCATGACCCCGGACCTGCGAAAAAGTTCAAAAAATTCAAAAATTTTCAAAAAAATTTTTTTACTCAAAAGAACCAAGAATGGCTTGATTTATGCTCCGAACAGTGTTTCGGGTAG
>NW_027020025.1:11279423-11289948 GCF_013076305.1 Rhopilema esculentum
AGCATTATAGGATTTTGGCTCTTGTATAAATTTAGAAGAACAATTCAATTATACTGATTTAAAAGAGCTTCGATGTGACCGAGAATTTAATCGACGCTGAATAATATCAACTTCAAAAATTTGAAGCCAGAGGACTCGTCTCGAGCTAATAAAAATTAGGACGTATCATATCCCCAAGCCTTAGTGTTTTCGTGATCACACTAATTAGCTATGATATATGAAAATCAAGATATTTTTCCGAATTTCTTAGCGTCTTCCCACTTGTCCGAAATTTGTCCAAATGTCTGAAGTCAAGATTTGGTCCAATCTGGGTCCGAAATAAACAGCCGAATAATCATCCGAAACTTTTGAGGGGAAAATACTGAATGCAAAAAAAAAGAATATACATAATGAATACCGAAATTTTACACATAATCAGTAACAATTGTAATATAATATAAAACAAATCTACAGTATTAATCAGACCAATGCCTTTTTCGAGTATACAACTCGCGTACTATTGCTAAGTTACTTTCTATGCATTACCACGATTTAATGTATATTATGTCTCAAGAAACAAAAACTTAAAAAATTATTGATAGACCTACCTCAGAAGCAGCATACTGCGGAGAGATTTAGCCTTTTATGTGAGTTCGAAATATGGTCATAAATATTGGTTAAGTTTTCATTCTGAAAACAGTACGTGTAAAGTCTAAAAGTTCAGGCGGAGCTATGGGAATTGGGGTAAAGAGCATGAAAAAATCTTGAGCGTTGAGACAGGAACTTTTAACGGAGATCGTTAATCGAGGGTCCAAACTTAACGTAAGATGAATAACAAATAGAAATAAAATACAAAAAAGCGAATCTGGATTAAAATGGTAATTTTAAATAAACAATAAAAAAGATATGATGATTATATATAGGCTTTCCATCGCCGCACTTTATACAAGAGCTCCCGATGTAATAAATTGAACAACTCAAACATTGGAAAAGTCCTGGTGACCTAACAAGGAAGCAGTATTGATTAATATTAACCACCAGATGGACAGATTTAAGCGTCCGTTTAAGCTATCAAGCAAAAACGTATCAGGAAATAATTCCTCTCTGGGCCACGAGAAATTATAATGAGGAAAAGTTGACCTCCATTCCCAGTCCACACTCGAGAGCGTAGACAACACCGTATTCTTGTGTCTTTGCAAAAGCTCTAACTTCTATGTACTCTAATCATAAATCTAGAAATGAAGAAACTAGTGAAAAGCTCCCTTATAGAATTATTGAGTAAGGTTCACCATTCCTGAACTTAATTTTCACTTGAGAAATAACAATCAACAAAAAACATTAAATAAAAGAGAAAATACACAAAAATATCACCACGGAAATATTTTTTGACGCAGAGGTAAGTATTGCTTTGGATTCATCTCACTTTTGATATGTATACAATAATCTTATTTCTCCTCATATGTAGATCATAATCTTTTTAAATTACAAATAATGAACAACAATAAAAAAAAGAATATTATATATTTAATAAGAATATGAAGAAGTATTTTCGATAAACCGCAAAAATCAGCGAGACCTCAAAAGAAGAAGAACGACGTTTTCATTTTCTTGGCCGACTAAGATGAGCTTTATCCGATAATTACTTACAATGCTAAAAATTTATACATAAAAAAGAGAAATAACGTGAAGTGGAAACGAGGTGAATTAAAAATTATAGTAAAAAAATATACCAATTATAGGTACTACTATGATTATTCTTTGGCTGGCCTGACACATTATGTTTTGATTATGCATCTATCTAACAATTTTAATATCATCGTACTTATAATAGTCCCTAGGAATTATCTAAACGGACCTTATGATAATAATAAAGAAAATTAACAATAATAAACTAAACCATGGACCATTGGCTCCTGACATATAGTAGAGAAATAATGAATTAAATCAAATTCTTTTATATATTGTATGATCATTGCCAATTGAATGACAAAGAAAGATTTAATTAAGAAAATAAAGTTTGTGAATGAACGTCTAGAGTAGGAAGAAAAACAAATGGATGAAATGAAGGGACAGTTGGGTATGTTACTACGTTCATGCTTTGCGTGCGCTGATGTGGAAATTTAGTTAGAACTTACGAATTAACTGACCACTTGATACTCTTTGTTTCCTTTCCTTCTTTAAATTCCATTTTCCCTCTGGGAGGGAAAGTGGGAGATGTACAGAAACAACCATGCACCCTCGTTTCCTTGTGCCGTTTCAAAAGGAACACTCTTCATTGCGTCCAATGTGAGTTCTTCACCTTCATCAATTAGTCTGTCAAATCTATTCTTAACTTGTGTTGAGTATTCCAGTCGAAAATCTGGGTTATTAAGTTGTTTGAAGTCGTGAACCTTCTCTATCTTAGGCTTTTCACTTTCTTCAGTTTTGATTGAATAGAGCAGACCATGGGGTTATGGTCACTTCCATAGTCTGCCCCTGGATACGTTTTTGCTTGCTTAACGGCACGCTTAAATCTGTCATTTCTGGTAATATAATCAATCTGCTTCCTTGTTAGGTCACCAGGACTTTTCCATGTGTATACTCGCCGCGGATGTTCTTTAAACCAGGTATTCGCTATTATCATGTTATTCATCTTACACTTTTGTACCGATCTGTCTCAACGCTCATTTCTTACCCCAATTCCATACTGCCCTGCTGTTTTACCATCTTTTCAACTACCAATTTTTGCATTCAAAACTCCCATGACAATATATATTTTTGCAATTCAAATCTCCTAAATACGATACGAGGCGTTAATGGTGTGAGAATAGATATGGCATATACATACAGTAAAATATTTCAAAAGAAGGAAATTGTTGAGGGAAGAGAGAATATTGGGTTTCAGATCGTGGCACCTGTTTACCTAAAATTTCTTTAAACACGCTTCAAGTTATTTTCTTGGGTATCACTCCTCAAAATTTCCTTAAATACATAGGCAACACCGTATAAAATCTTTTCAAATTTTCGATCCAGATTGTTGACAAAGGACTTTACCAATTTTTTGATAAACTCTGAACCTAAACATGAAGTTTTTTTGGTGGATTTTTAGGCCATATTTAGATAAAAGGAGAAATAATTAAAAATCTATGACCCCGAACCAGTAAAAGAAGTTTAAAAATATTTAAAATTTTGGAAAAAAGTTTTTCACTCGAAACAACCTCAGATGCTTGAAAATATGTTCCGAACACCATTATAAGCAACATCGATGAATTTCTGACTCATATTTCGAAAAAAGGTTGAAGTCATTTTTCAAAAAAATGCGTTTAGAACACCATTAGATTTGTTTCGATAAATTTCTGAGTCATAACTTGTGAAAAAAACCCAGTAGTTTTTAAAAAGAATCTATGACCCTGCAACTGTAAAAAACTTCAAAAATTTGATAATTTCGCAAAAAATCCTAAGTTTCAAAAAAATATTGAATACCTTTTTGTAGTCATTTGAATACCTATCTGTGAGCTTCCAAATGGTATCTGAAAAAATTCGTAAATACAAAAATCAATGACCCTTTCCTGCCAAGAGATAAAAAACCATAGACTTTGATAAAGATATATTGCTATTTAAAACAACATAAAAAGCCTTATTACATGTTTCAATAACCATTGGAATAATTCTCAAGAGATTTCGCCGATTCAGGTGTTTTTGACGACTTTTTCAGTCATAATAGGATGAAAAGAAATAAGTCATTTTTAAAAAAAATTTATGACCCCGGACCAGTAAAGAAAGTTGAAAAATCTGAAATCTTTGGAAAAACAATTTTCTAAGCTCGAAACAATCTCAATTGCTTGAAAATACATTCAGAACACCATTGAAGTGTCCTCTCAAGGCCATGATTGGAAAAAAGAACAAACTCATTTTTCAAAAAAATCTACAACCATGGACCTGTAAAAAAAGTTAAAAAATCAGAATATTTTGGAAAATTTTTGTTCGCTCGAAACAGCCTCAACTGCTTAAAATTACAACACCATTAGAAGTTTTTCGATGAATTTCTAAGGCATAATTAGAAATGAGGACTTAGTCATTTTTTAAAAATTTCATGACCCCGGACCTGCAAAAAGTTCAAAAAATTGAAAAATTTTCAAAAAGTTTTTTTTACTCAAAACAACCAAGAATGGCTTGATTTATGTTCCGAACACTGTTTCGGGTAGTTTCGGTGAATTTTATGCTGATATAAAAAAAATTGAGAACTTGGTCATTTTTGAAAAATTTCATGACTCCGAACCAGCAAAAAAGTTTAAAGAATTGGAAAATTTTCAAAAAAATATTTTTACCTAAAACAACCAAGAATTGCTTGATTTATGCTCTGAACACTGTTTCGGGTAGTTTCGGTGTATTTTATGCTGATATAAAGAAATTGAGAACTTGCTCATGTTTGAAAAATTTCATGACCCCGAACCTGCAAAAAAGTTCAAAAAATTGGAAAATTTTCAAAAATTATTTTTTACTAAAAAAGACAAAAAATGCTAAGAAATTACCTTTAAGAATTGTTTTGATGACATTTGGTTGAGACTTCAAGTGATATCTGGAAAAAATTAAAAAAAAATTACATAGAACGCTTAAGACTAAAGCTTGAGAAAACCTGAAAAAATTATAAATTTTATCAAAAATTTTTTTTTACTCGGAACAACAAGGAATGGCTTGATTTATATTCTGAACACTGTTTCTGGTAGTTTAGGTGTATTTTATGCTGATATAAAGAAATTGAGAACTAGGTCATTTTTGAAAAATTTCATGACCCCGGACCTGCAAAAAAGTTCAAAAAATTGAAAAATTTTCAAAAAGTTTTTTTTACGCAAAACAACCAAGAATGGCTTGATTTATGTTCCGAACACTGTTTCGGGTAGTTTCGGTGTATTTTAGGCTGTTTTAATGAAAATGAGAACTTGGTCATTTTTGAAAAAATTTCATGACCCCGGACCTGCAAAAAAGTTCAAAAAATTGAAAAATTTTCACAAATTTTTTTTACTCAAAACAACCAGGAATGGCTTGATTTATGTTTCGAACACTGTTTCGGGTAGTTTCGGTGTATTTTATGCTGATATAAAGAAATTGAGAAGTTGGTCATTATTGAAAAATTTCATGACCCCGGACCTGCAAAAAAGTTCAAAAAATTGAAAAATTTTCAAAAATTTTTTTTTACTCAAAACAACTAAGAATGGCTTGATTTATGTTCCGAACACTGTTTCGGGTAGTTTCGGTGTATTTTATGCTCATATAATGAAATTGAGAACTTGGTCATTTTTGAAAAATTTCATGACTCTGGACCTGCAAAAGAGTTTAAAAAATTGGAAAATTTTCAAAAATTTTTTTTTGGTCGGAATCACCAAGAATGGATTGATTTATGTTCTGAAGACTGTTTCGGGTAGTTTCGGTGTATTTTATCCTCATATAAAGAAATTGAGAACTTGGTCATTTTTGAATAATTTCATGACCCTGGACCTGCAAAAAAGTTCAGAAAATTGAAAAATTTTCAAAAAATTATTTTTTACTAAAAAAGACAAAAATGCTAAAAAATTACCTTTCAGAATTGTTTTGATGACATTTGGTTGAGCCTTCAAGTGATATCTGGAAAGAATTAAAAAAAATTACATAGAACGATTAAGACTAAAGCTTGAGAAAACCTGAAAAAATTATAAATTTTCTCAAAAATTTTTTTTTACTCGGAACAACAAGAAATGGCTTGATTTATATTCCGAACACTGTTTCTGGTAGTTTCAGTGTATTTTATGCTAATATAATAAAGTTGAGAAGTTGGTCATTTTTGAAAAATTTCATGTCCCTGGACCTGCAAAAAAGTTCAAAAAATTGAAAAATTTTCAAAAAAAGTTTTTTACTCAAAACAACCAAGAATGGCTTGATTTATGTTCCAAACACTGTTTCGGGTAGTTTCGGTGTATTTTATGCTCATATAATGAAAATGAGAACTTGGTCATTTTTGAAAAATTTCATGACCCTGCACCTGCAAAAAAGTTCAAAAAATTGAAATATTTTAAAAAAATTTTTTTTACTCAAAACAACCAAGAATGGCTTGATTTATGTTCCGAACACTGTTTCGGGTAGTTTCGGTGTATTTTAGGCTGTTTTAATGAAAATGAGAACTTGGATATTTTTGAAAAAATTTCATGACCCCGGACCTGCAAAAAAGTTCAAAAACTTGAAAAATTTTCACAAATTTTTTTTCACTCAAAACAACCAGGAATGGCTTGATTTATGTTTCGAAAATTGTTTCGGGTAGTTTCGGTGTATTTTATGCTGATATAAAGAAATTGAGAAGTTGGTCATTATTGAAAAATTTCATGACCCCGGACCTGCAAAAAAGTTCAAAAAATTGAAAAATTTTCAAAAAGTTTTTTTACTCAAAACAACCAGGAATGGCTTGATTTATGTTCCGAACACTGTTTCGGGTAGTTTCGGTGTATTTTAGGCTGTTTTAATGAAAATGAGTACTTGGTTATTTTTGAAAAAATTTCATGACCCCGGACCTGCAAAAAAGTTCAAAAAATTGAAAAATATTCACAAATTTTTTTTCACTCAAACAACCAGGAATGGCTTGATTTATGTTTCGAACACTGTTTCGGGTAGTTTCGGTGTATTTTATGCTGATATAAAGAAATTGAGAACTTGGTCATTTTTGAATAATTTCATGACCCTGGACCTGCAAAAAAGTTCAAAAAATTGAAAAATTTTCAAAAAATTATTTTTTACTAAAAAAGACAAAAATGCTAAGAAATTACCTTTCAGAATTGTTTTGATGACATTTGGTTGAGCCTTCAAGTGATATCTGGAAAGAATTAAAAAAAAATTACATAGAACGATTAAGACTAAAGCTTGAGAAAACCTGAAAAAATTATACATTTTCTCAAAAATTATTTTTTACTCGGAACAACAAGAAATGGCTTGATTTATATTCCGAACACTGTTTCTGGTAGTTTCAGTGTATTTTATGCTAATATAAAGAAATTGAGAAGTTGGTCATTTTTGAAAAATTTCATGTCCCTGGACCTGCAAAATAGTTCAAAAAATTGAAAAATTTTCAAAAAAAGTTTTTTACTCAAAACAACCAAGAATGGCTTGATTTATGTTCCAAACCCTGTTTCGGGTAGTTTCGGTGTATTTTATGCTCATATAATGAAAATGAGAACTTGGTCATTTTTGAAAAATTTCATGACCCTGCACCTGCAAAAAAGTTCAAAAAATTGAAATATTTTCAAAAAATTTTTTTTACTCAAAACAACCAAGAATGGCTTGATTTATGTTCCGAACACCGTTTCGGGTAGTGTCGGTGTATTTTATGCTGATATAAAGAAATTGAGAAGTTGGTCATTATTGAAAAATTTCATGACCCCGGACCTGCAAAAAAGTTCAAAAAATTGAAAAATTCTCAAAAAATTTTTTTTACTCAAAACAACTAAGAATGGCTTGATTTATGTTGCGAACAGTGTTTCGGGTAGTTTTGGTGTATTTTAGGCTGTTTTAATGAAAATGAGAACTTGGTTATTTTTGAAAAAATTTCATGACCCCGGACCTGCAAAAAAGTTCAAAAAATTGAAAAATATTCACAAATTTTTTTTCACTCAAACAACCAGGAATGGCTTGATTTATGTTTCGAACACTGTTTCGGGTAGTTTCGGTGTATTTTATGGTGATATAAAGAAATTGAGAACTTGGTCATTTTTGAATAATTTCATGACCCTGGACCTGCAAAAAAGTTCAAAAAATTGAAAAATTTTCAAAAAATTATTTTTTACTAAAAAAGACAAAAATGCTAAAAAAATTACCTTTCAGAATTGTTTTGATGACATTTGGTTGAGCCTTGAAGTGATATCTGGAAAGAATTAAAAAAAAATTACATAGAACGATTAAGACTAAAGCTTGAGAAAACCTGAAAAAATTATAAATTTTCTCAAAAATTTTTTTTTACTCGGAACAACAAGAAATGGCTTGATTTATATTCCGAACACTGTTTCTGGTAGTTTCGGTGTATTTTATGCTCATATAATGAAAATGAGAACTTGGTCATTTTTGAAAAATTTCATGACCCTGCACCTGCAAAAAAGTTCAAAAAATTGAAATATTTTCAAAAAATTTTTTTTACTCAAAACAACAAAGAATGGCTTGATTTATGTTCCGAACACCGTTTCGGGTAGTCTCAGTGTATTTTATGCTGATATAAAGAAATTGAGAACTAGGTCATTTTTGAAAAATTTCATGACCCCGGACCTGCAAAAAAGTTCAAAAAATTGAAAAATTTTCACAAATTTTTTTACTCAAAACAACCAGGAATGGCTTGATTTATGTTCCGAACACTGTTTCAGGTAGTTTCGGTGTATTTTAGGCTGTTTTAATGAAAATGAGAACTTGGTTATTTTTGAAAAAATTTCATGACCCCGGACCTGCAAAAAAGTTCAAAAAATTGAAAAACTTTCACAAATTTTTTTTCACTCAAAACAACCAGGAATGGCTTGATTTATGTTTCGAACATTGTTTCGGGTAGTTTCGGTGTATTTTATGCTGATATAAAGAAATTGAGAAGTTGGTCATTATTGAAAAATTTCATGACCCCGGACCTGCAAAAAAGTTCAAAAAATTGAAAAATTTTCAAAAAGTTTTTTTACTCAAAACAACCAGGAATGGCTTGATTTATGTTCCGAACACTGTTTCGGGTAGTTTCGGTGTATTTTAGGCTGTTTTAATGAAAATGAGAACTTGGTTATTTTTGAAAAAATTTCATGACCCCGGACCTGCAAAAAAGTTCAAAAAATTGAAAAATCTTCACAAATTTTTTTTCACTCAAAACAACCAGGATTGGCTTGATTTATGTTCCGAACACTGTTTCTGGTAGTTTAGGTGTATTTTATGCTGATATAAAGAAATTGAGAACTTGGTCATTTTTGAAAAATTTCATGACCCCGGACCTGCGAAAAAGTTCAAAAAATGAAAAATTTTCAAAAAAATTTTTTTACTCATAAGAACCAAGAATGGCTTGATTTATGCTCCAAACACTGTTTTGGGTAGTTTCGGTGTATTTTCTGCTGATATAAAGAAATTGAGAACTTGGTCATTTTTGAAAAATTTCATGACCCCGGACCTGCGAAAAAGTTCAAAAAAATGAAAAATTTTCAAAAAAATTTTTTTACTCATAAGAACCAACAATGGCTTGATTTATGTTCCGAACACTGTTTCGGGTAGTTTCGGTGTATTTTATGCTGATATAAAGAAATTGAGAACTTTGTCATTTTTGAAAAATTTCATGACCCCGGACCTGCAAAAAAGTTCAAAAAATTGGAAAATTTTCAAAAATTTTTTTTAATCAAAAGAACCAAGAATGGCTTGATTTATGTTCCGAACACTGTTTCGGGTAGTTTCGGTGTATTTTATGCTCATATAATGAAAATGAGAACTTGGTCATTTTTGAAAAATTTCATGACCCCGGACCTGCAAAAAAGTTCAAAAAATTGAAAAAATTTCAAAAAAATTTTTTTCTCCAAAACAACCAAGAATGGCTTGATTTATGCTCCGAACAGTGTTTCGGGTAGTTTCGGTGTATTTTATGCTGATATAAAGAAATTGAGAACTTGGTCATTTTTGAAAAATTTCATGACCCCGGACCTGCGAAAAAGTTCAAAAATGAAAAATTTTCAAAAAATTTTTTTTCCTCATAAGAACCAAGAATGGCTTGATTTATGCTCCGAACAGTGTTTCGGGTAGTTTCGGTGTATTTTATGCTGATATAAAGAAATTGAGAACTTGGTCATTTTTGAAAAATTTCATGACCCCGGACCTGCAAAAAATTTCAAAAATTGAAAAATTTTCAAAAAAATTTTTTTCCCCAAAACAACCAAGAATGGCTTGATTTATGCTCTGAACAGTGTTTCGGGTAGTTTCAGTGTATTTTATGCTGATATAAAGAAATTGAGAACTTGGTCATTTTTGAAAAATTTCATGACCCCGGACCTGCAAAAAAGTTCAAAAAATTGGAAAATTTTCAAAAATTATTTTTTACTAAAAAAGACAAAAAATGGTAAGAAATTACCTTTCAGAATAACTTTGATGACCTTTGGTTGAGCCTTCAAGTGATATCTGGAAAAAATTAAAAAAAATTACATAGAACGCTTAAGACTAAAGCTTGAGAAAACCTGAAAAAATTATAAATTTTCTCAAAAATTTTTTTTTACTCGGAACAACAAGGAATGGCTTAATTTATATTCCGAACACTGTTTCGGGTAGTTTCGGTGTATTTTATGCTCATTTAATGAAAATGAGAACTTGGTCATTTTTGAAAAATTTCATGACCCCGGACCTGCAAAAAAGTTCAAAAAATTGAAAAATTTTCAAAAAATTTTTTTTCCCCAAAACAACCAAGAATGGCTTGATTTATGCTCCGAACAGTGTTTCGGGTAGTTTCGGTGTATTTTATGCTGATATAAAGAAATTGAGAACTTGGTCATTTTTGAAAAATTTCATGAACCCCGGACCTGCAAAAAAGTTCACAAAATTGGAAAATTTTCAA